>SJYV01020310.1:1151942-1155433 GCA_006410875.1 Neotragus pygmaeus | reverse complement strand
TCCCTCCCTCCCCTGGGTCACTGCCTCAGAGAATCCTGCCCCACTCCCCAGCTATTCAGAGACCTCTGGACCTTGGTCCACAATTCAATTATAATCATGGTCTCCTGAGTGTAGCAGCCAGCCCTCTCAGCAGCTCAGAATGCACAGAGAGAATTCAGGTGGGAGAGCAACTACCTGGCCCTGAGGCAGAGGCGAGGTTGTGCCCACACACCACCAGCAGATGGCAGCACTCAGCATTTCTTCCCTGCCCAGACAGACCCCACCCCACTGCAGTTCAGTTCAGTTCAGTTCAGTCGCTCAGTTGGGTCCGACTCTTTGTGACCTAAATGGACTGCAGCACGCCAGGCTTCCCTGTCCATCAACAACTCCTGGAGTTTAGTCAAACTCATGTCCATTGGGTCAGTGAAGCCATCCAGCCATCTCATCCTCTGTCGTCCCCTTCTCCTACCGTCTTCAATCTTTCCCAGCATCAGGGTCTTTTCCAGTGAGTCAGTTCTTCGCATCAGATGGCCAAAGTATTGGAGTTTCAGCTTCAGCATCAGTCCTTCCAATGAATATTCAGGACTGATATCCTCTAGGATGGACTGGTTGGATCTCCTTGCAGTCCAAGGGTCTTCTCCAACACCACAGTTCAAAAGCATCAATTCTTCGGTGCTCAGCTTTCTTTACAGAAACCACCACAACCCCCAGGGAAATCTGCTTTCCTATGACTTCTAAGAAAAATTGCCACACCAGATTTCTACTTGGACACCCAAAAAGTTAAAGTGGCTTCTTCCCTAAAGAAGCAGCAATCGATCTCACCCCAGACTTGTTGTTCCCCTGCCTCTGGGGGCCCAGGGAAAAGGCAAACTTTTGTTCAGAAAATGAGAACAGCCAGCCACAGACTGACATGTCGCTGCCTGGGCTGGGTTTGAGCAAGTCCTCGGCTAGCACTGGCTGTGCTGTACCTGGCCTGTCATCACTATTCACACCTCCAGGCACAGCGCCTGACACTCAGTGGCATCTCAGAGCAAGTATGAGTCAACTGGGGTGAAGAAAAGAAGGGTCCCTGATAGCTCAGTTGTTAAAGAATCCGCCTGCAGTGCAGGAAACCCCTGTTCGATCCCTGGGTTGGGAATATCCCTGGAGAAGGGAAAGGCTACCCACTCCAGTATTCTGGCGTGGAGAATTCCATGGAGGATATAGTCTATGGGGTTGCAGAGTTGGACACGACGGAGCGACTTTCACTTTCACCACCCAAAGGAGGGTGTCGGGAAGCTGGTGCTGGCGGGGGGCTGGTTGCTGGGAAGGGCAAGCGTGACACACCCACCCCGTGGTTTTCTTGCTCCCAGGGCACAACCACCAGGGCCACCCCCGCACCAGCTACTACCAGTACGGCCTGGGCATCCTGGCCCTGTGTGTCCACCAGAAGCGAGTCCACGACAGTGTGGTGGGCAAGCTCCTGTACATCGTGGAACACGAGCCGCATCTCCTGCAGGACCATGTCTCTGTGGGTGAGTGGGCCGCACCCTGAAGGCCAGGCTGGCGCCCCTGCAGCCGCTGGCCCCAGGCTCACCTTTCCTTGGGACCCCTCCTCTCGGGTCCAGTAGGAGGCGGAACGGTGAGGGCTTGTTGTGGTGCAGGGGCTGTGAGTCAACGCTCCTCCCCCCATCCTCTACCAAACTCTTACTGCAGGTCACCCGGGACAGCTCAGCTGGCCTTTCTAGCTCAGCTTCTCTGGTAAAATAACCCCCCAGCAGCATCTCAGTAAGAGATGTCTGGTTTTTTTTAATTAATTAATTTTAATTGGAGCCTAATTGCTTTACAGTATTGTAGTGGTTTTGTCATACGTTGACGTGAATCAGCCACGGGTGTACATGTGTCCCCCATCCTGAACCCCCCTCCCACCTCCCTCCCCACCCCATCCCTCAGGGTGGTCCCAGTGCACCGGCCCTGAGTGCCCTGTCTCATGCAAGGAGATGTCTGATGAGTAAAGGGCATAGCATGGCGCTGGCATGGAGGAAGTGCTGGACTCACAGCTAGGACATTCTCATCGAATAAGCTGGGAAGGGAATTCCCTGGTGGTCCAGTGGTTAAGACTCTGTGCTTCCAATGCAGAGGTTTGACCCCCGGTCAGGCAACTAAGCTCCCACATGCCCTGAGGTGGGGCCAAAAAAACCCAAAAATAAAGCAGGAGGCCTGAGACCTGGATGCCGGATCTGCTTCCTTCCTGTGTGACGTGGGTCTCCAGGGCCCTCTCTTGTCCTGGTGCATCTGCCACTAACGGGACAGAGCTAAGCAGGGTCAGCCCGGGGAAGGACCTTGGGGTAATGGGCAGCCGTGGGAGGGCTGGAGGAAGGGGAGCAATAGGGTCAGAGCAGCATTTTAGAACGTTTCCACCCGCCGGGGGGAACAGCTCAGCCCAGTCTGCCCAGTTTCCAGGATGGCAAACTGGGATGGTCGGTCACCAGATACAGGTTAGTGAGAGAGACTGGAGGAGGGAGAGTCAAGAGGACCTTATCCTATACCACTCGCTTGCAAACCTGCCTGCACTTCAGAATCACCAGGGGAGTTTTTTGGTTTGTTCATTTGTGGTTTTTTGTTGTTTGGGGGTGGGGGGCCATACCACACAGCTTTTGGAATCTTAGTTTCCCCAACCATGAAATTAAAAGATGCTTGCTCCTTGGAAGAAAAGCTATGACAAACCTAGGCAGTCCATGAAAAAGCAAAGACATCACTTTGTCCCCGCAGACACCATGGCCATGGCAGGCATGGCCTTCTCCTGTCTGGAGCTGTCCAACCTCAACCCCAACCAGAGAAACCGGATCAACCTGGCCCTCAGGAGAGTGCAAGAGAAGATCCTGAAGGCCCAGACCCCAGAGGGCTACTTCGGGAATGTCTACAGCACCCCTCTGGCTCTGCAGGTGGGGAGGAGACTCCGGGGCCATGCTCTACCCTAGTGGCTGGAGGGAAGTGGACCAGCCAGGGGCTGAAAGACCCGGCCCCTCTGACCCGCCTCCTTCTCTTCCCCATTCCATCCCCAGTTGCTGACGGGCTCCCTCAGGCCGCTGGCGGAGCTGGGCATGGCCTGCCTCAAGGCCAAGGCTGCTCTGCAGGCCAGCCTACAGCACAAGACCTTCCAGAACCCTCTCATGATCTCTCAGCTGCTGCCTGTTCTGAACCAGAAGAGCTATGTGGATCTCATCTCCTCAGACTGCCAGGCACCAAGAGGTAGCTGGCTTTTCACAGAAGCCCCGCTCTTTTCAATCTGCATTGAAGTCTCCTTGTCCCAGTGGGGGTGGGAGGGATCTTGCTCCATCTTGATTTGCTGAATCAGCGGGGATTTGCAGGTGTGCGTGGGAAACACCTGCAGCTAAGATGCCTTCACAGGCTCTAGATGCTCAGTATGGTGAGGGAGACCCCAAACGGTGAGCTCCGGGCTTGCTTTGACTCTTCAGCCCCTTGTGTGATGCCTAGTACAGAAATGTTTGAATGGATGGATGGATGGATGG
>SJYV01020310.1:1101942-1149442 GCA_006410875.1 Neotragus pygmaeus | reverse complement strand
CTGGGCCCCGCCGTGTCCGCACCTGAATAAGATGGGAGGGGTCCCCGGTGGGGGTCCGGCCCAGAGGTCGAGTGCCTCCCAGCGGGCCCCACAGCCTGCAGTGCACTGATGGCTGCACCGCTGGGCCCCCACACGCCGGGTGCCCTTGGCCGGCGCTGGATCACCTGGCAGACGTGCATACTCAGTTCCTCAGGCATGTCCGACTCTTTGGCGACCCCATGGACAGTAGCCCGCCAGTCTGTGTCCATGGGATTTCTCAGGCAAGAGTACCGGAATGGGTTGCCATTTCCTTCTCCAGGGGATCTTCCTAACCCAGGGATCGAACCCGCATCTCTTACATCTCCTGCAATTGGCAGGCAGATTCCTTATCACTGAGCCACCTGGGATTACCAAGGTCATATTTGGACATTGTCATCAAAATGGACAAAAAAAAGTTGAACTTTTTTTTTTTTTTTGGCCACACCATGGCACATGGGATCTTAGTTTCCATAGCAGAGTCAAACCCACACTCCCTTGCACTGTAAGCGCAGTCTCAACCACAGACCACCAGGAAAGTCCCAACTTGGACAGTTGTATTCAGAACTGCAGGACCTCTGAGAAAATGTCAGGGATACCAATCTGAGAAATGATTCTCTTGGTGGTAGAGAGGGTGCCTGAGCTGGGTTCAGGGGCCAGAAGGGAGGCATGTTTGAGGCACAAGAGTGCAGGCAGAGAAAGCTGGACTCTGGAAGGAGAGAAAGGAAGAGACAGGTGGCGGAAAAGAGACAGAGGAGAGAGCGCAGTGGAGCGAGGCAGGCCGGCAGTGCCCCGGGCAGCCACGTGGCCCCGAGACCTAGGTATGGGCTGCTGCCTAAAACCTTCCCATTGGCCAGGTCACCCTGAGGGCATTTCTGTTTCTTAGAACTATGAAAACCCTCCCTCTCCAAGGCCAATGCCACTGATAAGGAGAGAGGATGGCCACAGCCTTTGAAGAGTCCTTTTGGCAGCCATGTCCGTGCTCAGGGAGGGGCGGTGTGAAGGAGTGTCTCGGTTGCAAAGGCCAGGAATCTAATCCAAGCCTCTCTGGTAGCAGGCAGCGTGGGGTGTGTAGACTCCCAGGAAAGACTGAGCAACCCAGCCGAGAGAATGGGGGTGCCCCTGAGCCACAGAGGGGACTTCCCGAAACTCGAGTTTGATCTCTGAGTCGGGAAGATCCCCTGGAGGAGGAAATGGCAACCCACTCTAGTATTCTTGCCTGGGAAATGCCATGGGCAGAGGGTCCTTGCGAGTTACTGTCCATGGAATCCCCAAAGAGACGGACACAACTTAGTGGCTAAACAACAGCTGAGCCACAGAAATGCCCCCGGGTGTCTCTGCCTCTGTCTCACCCGCTCTGCTTCCTCCCACTGGCCTCACTCTGGGCTTTGGCAGCTTCTGATTCTCACTCCGCTGCAAGGTCAGCCCCCAGAGTGGGAGGCGTCTGGGGGGCTGGAGAGGAGGCATGGAGGAAGGGCCCCTGGTGAGGCTGCCCAGGAAGAGCTTGGCTAGCACTGCCCTGAAAGTGAGAGCAGGGTTTGCGTTCTGTGAGCGGTTCAGCTTCTGCCCTTGGGTCGATGGGAGCAAAAGTCACCTTTTCTTCCTCTTCATCTGTCTCTTTGGTAGGTTTAGAACACAGGCCTCCCTGTCAGGCCCCTTCCTGACCTCCGTGCTGGGGAAGAAGGCTGGGGAACGTGAGTTCTGGCAGGTTCTCCAAGCTCCTGACACCCCCTTGCAGAAAGGTGAGTCTGGTGGCCAGCCCCCTGTGGACGTGTTCCTCAGCCCAGCCCTGTCCCACAACCCTGGCTTCGTCAGCTCACCCTAGCTTTCCCCCAGAACCTGCCTGGGGCTCAGCCTCAGGTCACTGCTGACACTCAAGTTTACATATAATACACTTAACTGTATTCTTAAGAATTTTTGTGTACATTACTGTGGCAACTTTGGGAAAGCAGATAGGCAGAAAAGAAGAAATTTAAAATTGCCCACAATCCACTACCCAGAGATTGACTATTTTTTTTAACTTCTGGTGTATTTTCTTCCAGGTAATTAAAAAAAAATAATGTACGTTTGTGTTTTCGTAAAAATGAAGGCATACTCTGTAGCAGTGCTGTCCCATAGAAATAAAATGTGAGCCTTGTCACGTGTAATCCTAAACTAACATTAGCAATACATCTTATTTAATCCAGTCCATCCACAATATTATTCCAAGATGTAATCAACGCAAAATCATTGATGACATATTTTGCATCTTTTTTTGGTCCCTTTCCAGTGCTCAATAGATATGTGTGGCTAATGGCTGGCGTATTGGATGGCACAACTCGATATACGGTTTTGCAGTTTATCTTTTTCATCCTTAACATATGGTAGCCATCTTTCTATGTGGGTGTACGTAGATCTTCCCCTTTCTTTGTAATAGCCACATAGAATATATCACCCAGTGGGATGGTTTGGGCTGCAAGGAACAGTAATGTAACACAAACTAGCTTCCACGATGCAGCTTTCATTGGCTCATCTTTTGGCTCCTGTGACCAGATTCCAGGGGGAGTAAGGATTTCAGCCCCAGCCCCACTTCCCCGCGACCCTCCTCCTCTCTTTGCTGGTTTCCTCCTCCACAGAACCTGCTCTGTGTCTTCCCAGGGCTGCTCCCTTTTATGAGGCAAGAAACTTGTCTGTGAATTTCCCATCATACGTCTCCTGGCATCTTGAAGGCAGACTTGGGATTCAGGCGTGTTCCTGGACCCCTTCCTGTTACCAGGAGCCACCCCTCTGCGCCCATCACTGGCTAGAGAGAAGGGACTGTCGCAAGCCTGGCTTAGGCCAGTCAGGGCCCAGCCCCAGGGTGGAGTGGGATGGGTGGACCACAGCTTATCAACTCCTGCTGGGCCTTTAGCGCGTCTCCAGTTTTAACTCCCCATGCTGTCAAAGCATCCCTGAGCATCAGCCCCGTCACTGGAGAAACTCTTAAGGATCATCTGTTCTTGCTCCTGGTATCTGGGACTTCTAGAGGGCACTTGCCATGTGCCAGGGGATTGGGCCAAGTGCTTTACAGAAGGTGGGACTTACTGAGGAAGCCCAGTAAAAAGCCATCTTTCTCCCTGCCTGGCTTCTGGACAAACTGAGAAATAAAACCAAGAAGCTACAGATGGAGAGACCGGATCTGGCCTCTATTACCGATAAAGGCTGGGTTGAGGAGGTAGCCAAAGGGGAGAGCCTGATGGACTCAGCCATGAGGCAGACGTGGGTGGTGGTGTCCTCTACCTCCCCCACCCGGCCCCCCGGTCCAGCAGGAAGCCCACTCCCCTGGGGAGAAAAGGAGGGCCGGGGTGTTGATATCATTACTACCCTCATTTTAGAAGTGGGAGCACCAGTGCTGGGAGAGGTTACATGACCTGCCCAGAATCACACCCCTATGAGTACAGAGCTGGGGCTTGAACCCGGGAGTCGTGCTGGAGCCTGGATGGTGCCTCAGGAGTGAAGGCTGACTGCACCCGTGGTCCTGCTTCCCCCCAGACCTCCCCGAGCAGGTCCCTCTTCTGGATGGCCCCTCGGGGGGACCGTGAAGACAGTGACCCCGCCCATCAGTGTTGTCATGGTCTCTGGTTCCTTTGGTGGTTATTAGGGTGCCATCTCATGCCCTCCCACCTCCTGGATGGTTCCCCATTGCAAAGTGAGCCTGTGGGTCTCAGCGACCCTGAGGTCACACTGAGTTCGGTGTCTCCAGACTGGCTCTGCACAGAACCTGGGTTTCCCACCACCGAGCCCTGAGCCCATTCTACAGGGCAGGGGTCTAGAAGGTGAGGTCGGGATGGGGTACACTCTGCCCTGTTAAAACCCACCCCCTCAACCTATTTCTGCAGGTATTGCTGACTACAGACCCAAGGATGGAGAGACCATCGAGCTGAGACTGGTTGGCTGGTAGCCCCCTGGGCTCACCCACCCCGCTGCCTCCCACACTTCCTGTCTCCCGCCCTCCCTCCAGACACCCCGGTAATGGGCACACACCAGATCCTGCTGCCTTCTCTTGCACACTTGTCCCTGGATCCCACAGCTACCAGCCCTGCGGGGGTCTTAAACCACCGCCCACCTAGAGCAGGGAGCTCAGCACCTCCCCCGGGAGGTCTGTCTGCCTGGGTCTGGTCCCACCTGGCCCCGCGGGTGTCCTGTGAAGGTCACTCACAGGCCGGAGGGCGTAAACATCTCAGACTCCTCCCGGGCCGCCTCATGAGTACCGCTCGCTCTGCGATGGGGGTCCCTCGAGGACAGTCCTGCAGCCCTGACCCCAGCTCTCCACTCTGTCCTCGAGGCTGCCGCCCCAGGGCTGGCTGCTTTGTAGTGGCTGTTGAGGGTCTCTGCAGAGCTCTCAGCCCACCTCCAAAATGATTAAAGAGTTGGTTGTGCCCGTGGCCCAGAGTCCTGATGCCTTGAGCTTGGAGTCAGTGCAGGTGCCGGGAGCAGAGGAGGGGAGACAGCCCTGTGGGCAGCAGAGGAGGGTGAGTGGGCATCCGTCGGGGTCCTGGGGGACCGAGGCTGGCAGTGGTGACGCCGATTACTGTTTAGGCGTATGTACTTGCTAGATGCTTTCTTGTACAACTCTGAGGTTGGATGTTTCTTTTTTCCTCTCTGCTTTCAGATGAGGAAATCAGTGCTCAGAGAGGGAGAGTGACTTGCCCGAAGTGGCCCGGGGCAGGCGTGTGGGGTGGTGATTTAGGAGACAGATAGACCTGGGGAGGCCTCCAGGCTCTTCCACACAAACACTGAAAACCAGGGCCCTCAAAGATTGTGTTGACTTAAAAAAAAAAAAAGCGAAACATGAGAGTAGGGAGTTAAGTTTTATTTGGGGCAAAATGGAGACTATGGCCTGGGAGACAGAATTTTAGATAGCTCTGAGAAACTGCTCCAAAGAGGTAAGGGGGTTCAGTATATATATATATATATATATATATATATGATTTTAGTGAAGGAGGTATGTGCAGTTAAGCACACATTTTAGGAGAAGCTTCCCGCTCATCTTGTGAAGGTTACTGCTAGCCACAAGGAGCAGATGGCTCCATTAATGATCTTAGTGCTTTTCTGGATGTGAGAAGATGCAAGAATTAAGCTCATAAAATCTCCTGAAAATATCTACCTGCTGGCCTGTTCTTCCAGTTTTTCCCAGAGCAGAGTACCTCGTTCTCGATCTCCACCTTGAACTCCTTTCAGGGTGTGTTGAAGGTCAGCGCCTGCAGTGGCTAGCGACTTAACTCTTGTAGAGGCAGAAGGCAAGTGACACTTTTCAGCTGGCAATGGCTGGGATTCCATGGCAGAGTCCAAATTCAGCTGGAGGCCCAGGACCCCCGAGCTTTTCCTCAGAGGACAGTCAGGGCCTCAGCTGCCAGTGGGGTGGCGACCCTGCCTGTCAGTGGGAGGGGCTGGGTTCTGGGTTCCCCTCTGAAAAGTGGGGTTCTAGCCAGGGAGGCACCCCGTTAGCCCCCTCGCACCAAGGTCAGGAAGGAGGTCTGCCCTGGGAGGGGCCCTCTGACTGCATGTCAGGTTTTCCCGTGACTCTCGTGGAGTCGGCAACACCGCAGATTAAGCGTGCTTCTTCCTCCAGTGTTCAGGGTCTTGGCAGGTGAGGGAAGTAGGCAATTTAAAAGCTGCTATGAAGGGGCTTCCCTGGTGGTCCAATGGTTGGGACTTCGCCTTCCAATGCAGGCGTTGCAGGTTTGATCCCTGACCTGGGAACTAAGATCCCACATGCCTTGTAGTCAAACAACCACACCATACACAGAAGCAACATCATAACATGCAATAAAGACTTTAAAGTAACCCATGTCAGAAAAAGTCTTTAAAAAAATAGAAACTGCCTTGATATTGAGACAAACATCAAAGGATCTGAAAGCCAAATGAAAACAAGACGTCTGTGTTTAAGGTGTAATGTCCACGCCCAGCCCCCCAGAGTGCTGGTTCCCCTGTCCCGCCTTGATCTAGGCCAAGGGTGCTCCAGAGAGGGATTCAGGACCAGCCCTGTGACCCCTTCACAGTAAGGTGAAGGCTCAGAGAGGTCTGCCGCTTGCCTCAGGTCACACAGTCTGGGGGTGGCAGAGCCAAGATCCTCACCCACTGACCCCAGCCCTTGCCCCTGCACCACCTTGCAACCCCCCACCCCCACCCCAGGAAGCCAGGGCCCCTCCCATCGGGTGGGGNGGGGCCGGCGCGTCTTCCCGCTGCTGGGCCTGGGCAGTGTCGGACGCAGGGAGCCGGACCCACCGGCACCAACCCAGCGCGGGAGCCCGGATCGCCCCCCACCAGGCCTAGCGTGAGCTAGCCGGAGGACCCGGGGACAGGACCGAAGAGAAAAGGGATGGAGGATTCCGTCTAAGCGTAGCGTGGGCACTCGGGCGGGAGGAGAGTGGAGACTTCGCCTGGCACGGGCAGAGATGCCCGGCGCTTACTAGGCCGGGCTCGAGCACCAGGGAGCCTGGCATCCCAGCTGACGCGACCTGGGCTCTGGTCTCCCCGCGCCGAGGACACCGCACAGCTCATGGACCTCCGCTGCCGTAGGCTGGGCGCCAGAGGCTGTGTCCGCACCTGCCTGAGACGGGGCGGGTCCAAGGTGGGGCTCTCTGGTGGCTCAGAGCTGGTTGCCGGGGAGCCGGCCTCTTGCCGCGGCCCCACTGGTACCCATGTGCCGTTGCCCGCCGGAGCACCATGACGGCAGGATGACCTCTGCCGAGGCAGTGGCGGTGGCTGGCGGCGCTCGGTGGGCCGGGTCCGCCGAGTGGCCGCCTGACACCCCGCAGGCCCTTCGGCGGCCTGGCCGGGCCCGGGTGGCCGTGGCCGTGCTGGTGTGGCTGCTGGCGGGAGCCAGCATGTCGAGCCTCAACAAGTGGATTTTCACGGTGCACGGCTTCGGGCGGCCCCTGCTGCTGTCGGCGCTGCACATGCTGGCGGCCGCGGGGGCCTGCCACCGGGGGGCGCGCCGCCCCTTGCCCGGGCAGACCCGCCGCCAGGTGCTGCTGCTCAGCCTCACCTTCGGCGCCTCGATGGCTTGCGGCAACGTGGGCCTGAGCGCCGTGCCCCTGGACCTAGCACAGCTGGCCACCACCACCACGCCGCTCATCACGCTGGCCCTGTCCGCGCTGCTGCTTGGCCGGCGCCACCACCCGCTGCAGTTCGCGGCCATGGGTCCGCTCTGCCTGGGGGCCGCTTGCAGCCTGGCGGGAGAGCTGCGGACACCCCCGGCTGGCTGCGGTTTCCTGCTGGCGGCCACCTGCCTCCGTGGCCTCAAGTCCATTCAGCAAAGTGAGTAACCTAAGTCACTGGTTGAGGAGGTGGGGACCTGGGTGGGGCTGTGGGAGTGTGGCCTGGGGAACCCTGTGAGGGGGTGTGGTCGCTATCCCATTTTACTGATGACCAGACTGAGGCATGTGGCTTTGGAAGAGGCGGGAACTGAGGCTCGGAAAGGGCCAACTGCTCAGTGATTTCCAGGCCTCACACTTAGGCTCTAGAGGCCCAGCTGGTTTTGTCCCCATTTGACACGTAGAAGGGCGTGCCCTGGGCCATGTAAGCAGCCGAGGCAAGATCTGAACCCAGTCGGACCATAAAGAATCTGCCTCCAATACAAGAGACCCGGGTCCAATCCCTGGGTGGGGAAGATCCCCTGGAGAAGGGCATGGCAACCCACTCCAGTATTCTTGCTTGGAAAGTCCTGTGAACGGAGGAGCCTGGCGGGCTACAGTCCATGCGGGTTCCAAAGAGTCAGGCACAGCTGAGCGACTTCACTTCACCCAGGCAGAGTCCATGCCGTCCTAGTGATGTGGCATAAGACTGGACCCAGAGGGAGGCTTGACGGTGGGAACTGGTGGGAAAGAGGGCAAGATGGTAAACCAGGATTTGGAAGTGGGGCGGAGGGTGGGGCTCGCTAAGTCTGGGAAGGGGTGGTGTCTTCTGGGAACTGCAGTATAACAGGCCCCATGCTAGGTGTTTACTTTGAGTTGTCATAGCAACCACTTTCATCCCCATTTTACAGATGATTGAACTGAGACCCAGAGAAATTCATGATTTGCCCAGAGTCACACAGCTCCAAAGGACCAGAATCCTGGTCCATGTGACTCTGGACCTTAGCTCTGGTGGAAGGGGGTTGGGGGCTCTGGGCAGAGGGTAGGGTGGAGACTCCAAACCCAGACCCTGCGAAATCACTCTGCTGGAGGGAGGCGATCACTTTCCTGCCTGTCCTACTGACGGTTCTTCGAGTCACAGCCCCCACCCTGTCTCTGCACCTACTCAGGGTAGGGAGGCCTGCGTTCCAGCCACATGTGGGCTCATAACTCCTGGGTGACCTGGGGTGGATCTGGATCTTGTCTGGGCCTCAGACTGCCTATTTGTTTGGTGGAGGAGGTCAGAGTTGATAGAGTCCCAGGACTTTCTTGCTCTCCCTCCCTTGTGGCTCTGAGATCCTATGACCCAGGCCTGGAAGAGGGAAAGGGTTGCTCCAAGGGCACTGGGCTGGGGTTAGGGCAGCCTGCAGCCAGGAAAGGTTGAAGTCAGAGCTCAGGCCTTCCCCGGAATCAGGACTCAGAGGCCCTGTCCCCATCTTCAGGGCCCTGAGGCAGGGCCAAAGCCCAGTTCTATTTTTGCCTTCAGGTTACTTGAGAGCTGGGGCCTGAGCTCTGGGCATGAGTCAGTGGGAAACTTGACCTTGTGTCCCGCCCTGAGCAGGGCCAGAAGGCTGGGAAGGCCCCAACCTAAGGCTCACACCACACCTGCTGAGGCCCAGCCTCCTCACCCGAGAAGAGCCCCAGCCAGCAAGACAGGCTGTGGCCGGCCAGCCCTCAGGCACACAGACAGGGGCTGGCAGGTGCCTGGCATCAGGCACCTTAGCCTCCTCGGCTCTGCCAGCTCCTTCCTTGTCGCCTGCCTGCCCCTGAGGCAGGTTGGATGCTGGCTCCGGGCTCCCACAGGGCCCTCTGCATCCCCCCTCAGGACTCCATGTGCCTTCTATTGATATTATAGCCACTTGGTTACCTGTCTGCCTCCCACCAGGCAGAAGCTCCAAGAGGGCATGGTTTAGCTTTGGGGCAGCTCCATGTCCCCAGCACTTGACTTGGGGCCTGGCACAGGTAAGGTACCACTTAATGAATTTATTAATGGTCTGATGGAAGAATTGGTAGGCTGCTTAAGCTACATGGCTCAGGATGCTAAGGAGAGAGCTTAGGAGGCTGGAGGTCCCACTAACAGAGATGGGAGCCCAGCACAGAGGTGGGTCAGAACAGACTAGAGGCAAGGGATGAGGTGGGTTTTGGACAAGAGGTTACTACTCGCAGACTTTCCAAAAAAGTCACCAGGGCCAATTTAGACTAGAATGTGAGTGACTGACACCAGCCTCTTTCCTGATGGCAGACTCCAAGGGAGCAGAAGATGAAAGTCCAGGTCGAGGAGTGCCCAGCAGCCTCCCTCCTTCCTGGGCCAGTTGCAGGCCTGGGGGACCACACGTGGAGAGGAGTGATGCTACCTCTCCCCTCACAGAAAGGCTGGGAGATGGGGTGCCAGCGTGCTGAGACTTGTCCTCAGCCACACCCAGCTGCATCAGGTTGACCCCATTCCTATCCGCTGAGCTCTCAGGCTGGTGGGGAGACACCCTCAGAAGGAGCGATCACAAAGCAGGGAAGAAGTGCTAGAGCCAAGGTGGGCACAGCTGTGATTGGGATGGCTGCTTCTCGGGGAGACCAGAGAAGGCTGCCTGGGAGAGGAGGCAGGCAGTGATGGTGACAGCCGCGCCCTGACTAATGGGTCCATGCTGCGCCCCGCTCTTCACACGACCGTAGCAGGAAAGGGCGTTCTGGGAGCGGGACGCAAGCCCTGCCAGGGCTCGGGTGTCAGCCAGCGGGGTTGCACGCAGAGGGTCATGACAACCACATGGGCACCAGTTGGCCCTGGGCACAGTTCCTGCGCTTGGCACCTCACACGCCCCTGTGAGGGCATGCTGTTATTCTGCCCATGCTCCCGTGAGGGGACAGGCATACAGAGAGGGTGACCTGTGTGATATCACACAGCTCGTGATGCAGCAGAGGTAGGATAAGCCCAAAGCCAACAGAACGGCGTCCAGAGGGTGTTAGTCTGCATGTGGATGAAATGTGGCGTGTTCAGATGATGAAACGGAAATGCCTTTGGAGCAGAAGTTGAAATGCAGGGTTTGGGGTAAGCAGGCAGGGGAGGGGTCGCTGATGAGCCCGGATGACAGGTCGGTGGAATAACTGGCTCTTTTCCTGGGCTGGAGGGGACAGTGTGTGGGGGCAGGGGGAGGGCTGGCTGGATTACAGAACAGGGGCACGGGGCCGAGCGGGGAAGTTAGGGCCTGCCTGCCTGGCTCTCAGAGAGTGAAATTCGCCAAAGGTGAAGTTCACCTGCAATCCTGACCACCTGCCAGTGATTGCACCTTGAACACGAAGGCCACAGGCAGCTCGTAACAGTGCTAAATTTGGAGCAGCTGAAAAGGAGGCATTCCAGTTATCTGTTCATTTCTAGAAATGCTTGACAGAAGGACTGTTGCCTAGAGAACAAAGCCAAAACATCAAAATGAGATCGAGAGAGAAATAAGATTTCCTAAGCATAGCCTCTGAGTAAGCGCCTCTGTGGTTCTTTGGAAAGTGTGTGTCAGAGAACGCATAGAAGCTGAGAGAGCCCTGGGAGGGGCTGGGGAGACCTTACTCATCTCTCTCCACGAAAACTTGGAGAAGGCACAAAACCGCCGTTGCCTCTTTGCAAGTACCGTCATTTCAGCTCAGCCATGTGAGATTTTATGATGGGCCCTGCTTCCTTTGTGAACCAACTGGGTGGTAACGTGTATACACACACAGGCAGACATGTGCAAGATGCTAGGATGCCCTCTTTCCTTGCAAAGCCCAAGGTTTCCTCTGTGTCCTGGATTTGTCTTGACATGCTCCAGCATCCTTAGAGAAAGGTGCTAACTATCTGCGGTAAACCGTGAGCCACAGGGATTTGCCCTGGCAGTCCAGTCATTAAGACTTCCATCTTCCAGTGCACGGGGTGCAGTTCGATCCCTTGTCGGGGAACTAAGATCCCACGTGCCTCTTGGCCAAGAAATCAAAACGTAAAACAGAAGCAATATTGAAACAAATTCAATAAAGACTTTAAAAGTGGTCCACATTAAAAAAAAAGTCTTAGCAAAACAAAACACACCCACACTCACGCAGTGAGTGACCGTTGGGCCCAACAATGACCTCGTTGTTGTGTCTGTCATCCCAGCGGTCACAAGTGATTGAACATGTGACTCAGATGGTTTTGAATATTTTCAAACTCTCTCTCTTGTAACGTAAAGGCCCACATAGCTGGTATGTGGCAGAGCTGGGAGTGCTGGAGGGAGCAGTATGGGAGCCACACGGTGGGGCTGGGAGTGCCAGAATGGCCGAAGCCGAGAAAGCACACGTGGGGCCCCTTGGTCCAGCACCTTCAAAGCTGGTTACGAGTCCAGGACGTTTTTCTCCAGGGCCTGGGAAGCCCCTGAAGATTTTTTTTTTTCACATTTATTGATCAGTGGGATATCACAGATTATTGTTTCAGCTTGTGGGAGGAGTCAGTGATAACACGCTTATTTCTCCTGTCTTTTTATGCTTACTGACTGAAGCTTACCTGATAAGGGCTTTATGTACATTATTTTAATCTGCATATATAAGGTTTTACTGGGGCTTCCCAGGTGGCGCTAGTGGTAAAGAACCCGACTGCCAATGCAGGGGACACAGGAGAGACTTGGGTTTGATCCCTGGGTTGGGAAGATCTCTGGAGAAGGGCATGGCAGCCTACTCCAATCTTCTTGCCTAGAGAATCCCAGGGACAGAAGAGCCTGGCGGGCTACAGTCCATGGGGTCGCAAAGAGTTGGACAAGACTGAAGCGACATAGCATGCACGAGATTTTGTTATCCCTGGACTCTGCAGGTGAGGAAACCTAGGCCTCCAGAGGTTAAGAGCCAAGTCACAGCTGGCCAGGAGCGGACCGGGTCACCACCCAGGTGGTCTGACCTTCCTGTTACAGAGCGGGAGCCCCTCGTTCTGCTGGAGGGGCTGGGGCAGGCTGGCCTCGCGGGGGGTCGTCTGGCGCCCGGTGCTGACAGCTGTCGCCCCGGTTGCAGGTGCCCTGCTGCAGGAACAGCGGCTGGACGCGGTGACCCTGCTGTACGCCACCTCGCTGCCCAGCTTCTGCCTGCTGGCCGGCGCCGCCCTGCTGCTGGAGGCCGGCGTGGCGCCGCCGCCCGCCCCCGCCGACTCCCGCCTCTGGGCCTGTGTCCTGCTCAGCTGCCTCCTGTCCGTGCTGTACAACCTGGCCAGCTTCTCCCTGCTGGCCCTCACCTCGGCCCTCACGGTCCACGTCCTGGGCAACCTCACTGTCGTGGGCAACCTCGTCCTGTCCCGGCTGCTGTTTGGCAGCCGCCTCAGCACCCTCAGCTATGTGGGCGTGGCGCTCACCCTCTCTGGAATGTTCCTTTACCACAACTGCGAGTTCGTGGCCTCCTGGGCTACCCGCCGGGGCTTCCGGCGGAGGGCCCAGCCTGGCACGGGACTCTGAGACCTGAGGGAGCACAGGGACATCCGGGACCGCCCCGGCCTGAATCCAGCCTTGGCCCTTGGCCAGGGGAGAGCGGGCAGCCGCTGGCGCCGTCGGGGGAGACGGATCTTCCTGCAGGGTCGCCATGGAGGCTGCAGTGGGGTCTCTTAGAGCGCCCCGGCTGCTGTCCCTGCCTGCCTCTCCTCATCACAGACCCCACTCACCACTGGATGGTGGGTCCAGACACAGTCACTGTGCTTGTCAGAGTACTTACGATGATTAGGATCAAGTACTGCACTGAGAATTGCTGGCTAAGCTTGGAAAACCTCACCAGCGTTCTGACGGCGATGGTGGTGATGATGGCGATGGTTCTTGGCGGTCGCACAATCCTTCCTCCAGGAAGTGGGGGAGGCAGCTAGAGGGCCCGGGGAAGGGCAGCTTTGCTACTGGGCTTCCCTAGGGAGCTGGGGGTCATCTGTGCCACCTCCAGGCAGCTGCTGTGGCCTCAGCCCTGGGCCCCCCAACATTGGGTCTTCCGTCCTCGAATAAACTATTTTTGCTTGTACACCTGTGTCATTCCTCGGGGTAGCGGCCAAGGAAACACAGGCACACCAGCCGCCCACCTGGAAGCAAGGACCTGCTCCCGCCCTCACTGGGCCCTGGCCAGCCCCCTCATTGGCCCAGACCGCTGCTCTGACCCCTCATGCCATCTTCCTACAGCCTCGAGGGGAATCTCTTAAAACACATGGTTTCTGTGGCTCCACGCTGCTCGTGGGACAAGGTCAGGCCTAGGCCTGAGGCCTCTCCCCTCCCCCTCGCCTTGTTGTCACTGTTCAGTCACTAAGTCGTGTCCAACTCTTGGCGACCCCATGGACTGCAGCAAGCCAGGCTCCTCCGTCCTCGACTGTTTCCCGGAGATTGCTCAAACTCCTGTCCATTGAGTCAATGATGCCATCCAGCCATCTCATCCTCTGTTGACCCCTTTTCCTCCTGTCCTCAGTCTTTCCCAGCATCAGCGCCACCTCAATCCACACCTGCTTCCATCAGACACCCCATGACACCCGGCCGCCCACTGGAGTTTCCGCACATGCTGGTGCCCGGGCTGTGGTCCTCCTCCTCCATCAGCTTCTCCGTTCTCATGGCTAAACCCTTGCCTGGGGATGAAAACCCAAACTGTACAACTCTCCTCTAAAAGAAAAGCCAGAAAAGAAGCCTGAGGAAGGAAAGGCCTGGGTGAGGGGCCGTGTCCAGGGCTGTGAGCACAGGGGGCAAGGAATGGGGTGGTCCCATGGCAGGAGGAGCACTGGGGGTGGGAGTGGAGCGTCTGGGGAGCTGGCCTGACCCAGCTGCCTCACTTCCCATCCTTCCCTTGGCTGTAGGCATTTAACTCCAGCCACCCACCTGTCTCCACTGCAGGCCCCCTGTTAAAAACCATAAGGTCCCTGCCTTGGTTAGAGACTCCGGGGACCTAATCCCGCTCTGCCCGCCTCACTGTGCCTGGGGCAGGTACCTCCCCTCTCTGAGCCTCGCTTTCCAGATCTGCAAAATGGGCTGGTGATCCCCGGGGAGAGGATTTCCAGCGAGGACCTGGTGGGCAGGGCCAGGGGTGGAGGGGGGCCAGTGGGGTCAGTGGGCTTGGTCCCCAGTGTCAGCTGGTCACCCACTCTCTCCGAGGTTCTAGGCGCATCTGGAAAATGGGAGGATGGGGTCTGGAGCTTGGCCAGGCCGGGGCTGGGGTCTAGGGTGCCTGGGACTCAGAGAAGATTCATTAATTCCTTCATGTGGCCGGAATTCATGGTCAGGGCTACACGGAGGGTTGGGCCCAGGCTGGGGTGGGGGCAACGAGGGCCTGGGGAGCGCCTGGCACAGGCAGGACTGGTGCAGAGTTGCTTGCCCTGGCCTCTGTGCAGGTGGGAGGGGAAATGGGCCTCGGCTGAGTCACTGGACACCCACCCTCCATGTGAGTCAGAGAGGCCACCAGCCCAGCCCTGTCCTGGTGCAGCCTGGATACCTCGGGGCTCCACCCTGAGGCTTGGCCAGATGGAACAGAGGATGGATTGTTTCCGGCGGGCGGGCCCCCCTGGTCCTCAGGACCCTTCCCCTTTCAAGGGGCCTCCTGCAGCGCCCTGGGCCCCAGGGAATGGTTGGCTTCAGAGTGAGCCTCCAGTCTGATCAAAGCCAGCCCCTGGTGGGGGTAGGGGGGCAGGGGGGAGTTGGAGCCATGCTTGACGTGGGGACCACCCGGCATTGAGGTGTTTCCTTCAAAGTCAGAGGTACACCCCTCCTAATCACTCCCTGCTGGAGTGGGCACAGTGAACCCTGGTCTGGGAGTCAGGAAGCCTGGGGGTGCGTCCTGGTCCCCTTTCTCGCCATCTGACCTGTTTGGTTTCCCCTGGCTTCACAGAGAACCTCACAGTGAGGGCCTTAGGAGGTGATTCCCATGGACAGCCCTCTAGGCTCCACTTCTAACTTGTCCTGTTGCCTCCGATGAGTCACGTGACCTCCCCAGCCTCCCTCTTTGTACCCAGTCTCGGCTGGGAAGCCTTCTCGGGATGACAGATGTCACCTTCCTTGGGGGCGGTTCTCTACCCCACCCTTTCCCACCCCACACAAGTCTGGGTTGACAGCCACAGTTGAAGGTCACCCCAGCTCCCTGCACCTCTCCAGGCAGGGCCGCCAGCACATCCTGCTCTCAGAACTGGTTTGTCACCGAGACGTCTGCTCACCACCGTCTCCCCAGCACCAGCACATAACCTGGTGTGGATAGAGTAGGCGGGAGATAACATCAGTCAAAAGCAGAGGTCGGACCTGGGTTCGAACCCCAGCCCTGGCATGTCTGAGCTGTGTGACCCTGGGCAGGGGTTTTCCCCTCCTGTGCCTCTTGTGTGTTAAGTGGGGGAATGGCGGATGGCTGGGGCAGAGCCTCACGAGCCTGTCTAGCTCTGGGAGGCTGCAGGGGCTAATATGGGGCAAGTACTTAGAGATAGTGGTTGAGTCTGGATGAAAAATGAACCAGTCGATCTAAGAAAGAAATGAGAAATTTTATTTGCACTGAGTTTGAAGACTGTAACCTGGGAAGAGCATCTCAGAAAGCTCTGAGAATTGTTCTGCCAGTTAGGAGTAGGGTAACAGTTATGTAAGTATTTTTGAGACGGAGGGCTGTACATCAGATGACAGTTTACGTATTCCAGGTCTAAGCGTCGCTGTGGTGGATCATGTGACCCCCTTCCAAGTTTCAAGAAGAAGCATTATCTTTTGAGGCGTTGTCTCGATGCTGGGAGAAATGTTGCTCTTTGTGGTTGAGCAGGTGTTCCTGCTGGTGCGGTGTTCTGGCCGATGCGTGCATGCACATGCAGAATGCACAGTGTGGGGAGAGGGGAGGTCGAAAAGGCAGAGAAGAGTTTTACTGTGTTGAGCTTTTTCCTGTCTTAACATAAGGCGTGAATTTTATTTCGCAAACTTACTAGGTCCTGAGCCATGTCAGCAGACTGGCTCACTCCAGGCGCCTCCCAATTCCTCTCCCAAGGCTTCCCGAGATGTGCGCTCCCGCCTCCCAGGCTTCCCCTGCTCACCCAGGGCCCCAGGGCATGCCCTCGGCCCGGCTCCCACCCCCTTGCCCTGCCTTGGAGGAAACTGGCTCTGTGCTGGGCATCCTGCCATTGTAGATTCAGAACAAAGCGGCTGCCTTGTCTCAGCCCCAGCTGCCAGGGGGCCCCTGCCCAGCCTCCCCAGGGGTGCCTTGGATTCTCATTCCAGGGGGCCGGGGCAAACGAGGACTCTTGCTCCCGAATCAGCTCAGGGATGCCAGGAACCGACCATCATCACACTGTTCCTGCTCAGTGGTAAATACTTCCAGAAAATGACACAGAACACCGCGGCGTGCCACGGGAGGTTCCGATTGGGCAAGGACCACGATGGAACAATAAACACTTCTGGTAATGGCCTCCCGGGATCTCAGCTTCCATCTGTGCCCTCCTGACCGCCATGGCCACCATGCGCCTCCTGCCTCCTCCGAACACCACCAGGCAGCTCTTGTTGCCTGGGCGGGGCCCTTCTCTTTACATGCTGAAACTTTCTTTGGCGGAAGGACCCTTGTCCATGCTTCTTATGCTGTAGTCCAGCATCAAATCAGCTGCAGTGAGCTTTCCAGTGTATGAACCAGCCACCCTTCGCACCTCTGCTAAGTCTCCCAGGTGGTCCAGTTCAGCCCTTATACATACAAAAAACGGAAGCCCCGAGAGATGGCCGCAGTCCGTCCAGCTGCTGTAACGAAATGCCGTAGACAGATGGCTTGTGAACAACAGAAATGTGTTGCTTCCAGTTCTGGAGGCTGGAAGTCTGAGACCAGGGTGTCAGCACGGTCGGGTGAGGGGCTGCTTCTAGGTCACAAGCTTCATTTATAAAGGTAATAACCCCATTCATGAGGGCTCCACTCTCATGACCTCATTGCCTAATTACCCCCCAAAGGCCCCACCTCCCATCATCAACATGTGAATTTCAGGAAGACACTTTCAGGTTATAGCAACCATCTTGCACAGAGATGGAAGAGCAGGGCGCGGTCTTCACCTCCTAAATCTTGGGGTTCTGCCACTTCTTGCTCCCCAGTCTGCTGTGAACCACAGAGCCAGGGTGTGAGGTTATAGGGGTGCGTGGGGTCTGCCCGATTCACATGAGGTGTCTGCTGGGTGTTCCCCAACTCCGTCAGCAAAACATTTTCTTCTTCAGGGAAAAGGCATTACTGCTATTTTGCCAAAGGAAGTCTAGAAAGATTCGTGGGCTTGGACCCTCTTGATACCTCTCAACCCCAACGTCTCCCACTTAGGATGTGAAATCCTTCCTGCCATATCCCATCCTGAATATGAAAAGAATAACTTTAAAAAAGAGGTTCCAAAATTGTATCTTCTCAATGATGAACAAAAATTATATAGAAAGAAGGAAATACACCACAACACCAAAGTGCTGACTTGAGGATCGTATTGTAGATACACTGTATTTATTTTCCTTTTTCCACAAATGAGCCTTTATTTTTAAAAACACATTTCTGAGGGTTCCAGTTCTAAGACTGAGTAAGTATAGTCTGTCCTTCCCCTGAATGCAACTAACAGCCCAGGATGGAATGCAGGAAGCAGCTCTCTGAGGACTCTCGAAAAGAAGTAGCAGGTGGACTAGGAGAGGAAACCAGAATTTGGGATATAAAAGTCTAATGACGAGTTTCCTGTCTTGCTTTTTGTCCTGGTATCTGCTGGCCCGGTCTCTGAGGCAGTGTGAATCCTGGGGCTGTGCAGTGGATGTGGAAAGAAAGGCCTCCAAGAGCAGCCTTGTCTTCCTGGTCTGAGGAGTGGGGGGGGAGGACTCTTCAGGACAGAAACCCCCTTTCTCGTCCTTTTTTCCCACGTATATAGTCCCGTCCCCAGGCAAGCCTCACGTGAAGTGGGAACCTGGCGGTGGAAGCTAGAGCTCAGGGATCTCCTTCTGACCCAGAGAGCTGCGGTTTGAAGGTATGTGTCGTGGGGGGAGGCCCCTTGCTTTTTTTCCTCTCTTCATCCTGTCACCTGGCCCCAGAGCAGAGACTCGGTCACAGGATGCATGCAGCAGGGCAGGGAGACGAAAAGCCCCAGTTTCTAGCTGGAGGACCAGGGGAAGGGCGGCCTTGAAAGCTGGAGAGCCTGGAGAAATCACGGAGAGTGGGAGGCTTGAGAAGTGGATCCCACAGGTTCATGTGTGTGGATCTGACCCCAAACGGCATCCCAGTGACTTCGACACTACTGGGCAGACCACTCGGATTTCAGGCTGGCCCCTGGGTGGCACTAGCTTAGGACAGATTTGACCCAATATTGCAGAAGTGCAGAGAGCCATCGAACTCTGGCACTGTTTAAAAAAAAATTCAGATGAGGAAGTTTTTAAAACCTTGTTGGCTTTATTCAGTGATTCATGAATTAAGAAGCATCCATCTAGCAAATAGAAGGGACCCTGAGGGACTTTTACGGGCAGGAGGGAGCAGACACGAGGAAGCTCTTCCAGGCAGAAAATGGCTTTGGTTTATTGCAAGTAAACTTTCCTTAGGGGATGGCCAGAGTCTATCAGGCCGATTACCTAGCTTGTGCTGATCAGGTGATTCTTGATTGACTGGTTTAATATTCCATTTCTGGAAGAACTGAAACTATAGCTAAGTCTCGGTTTGGGGATGTGGGTTTTAGCATTAAGTGACTCCACTTAATGCTGTTCTCTTGTTTTTAATGGCCCACGTGAGACAGACCAGAACTGATCCTAAATGGATCAACTGCCTCCTAAAACAAAGACTCAACATTTTCCATTGGGTTTAACCAAGACTTATTCAAAATGCCCAGGACACAATCCAAACCTACTCTATATACAAAGAACCAGGAGAGTCTAAACACTGAGATGACCCCAGTGTTGGACTTATCAGAAAAGGACCTAGAAATAAAAAGACAGAAAGTCTCAGCAGAGAAATAGGAGATACAGAAAATCACCAGTTAAAAAATTTTCAACTAAGACAATATATCAATCAAAAATTGAAAATATACTGGATGGTCCTAGTAGCAGAACAACAGGAAAATCTGTGAACTTGAAGACAGGTCAGTAGAAAATTAGCTACAATCAGCAGGATATCCACCTCTGCCAAATGCCCGGTTGCCTGGAAAATGTGAACATTACTTTACATGATAGAAGAACTTCTACAGATGTAATTTGAGATTATGGACTTTAAAATCCAGACTGTCTGGGTTATTGAGCGAGCCTAGTCTAATCACATGAATCCTTAAAGGCAAGGATTTCTGTCTGACTGGATTTGGAGATGCGGCAGGAGGAAAAGTCAGAGGTGTTCAAAGCCTGAGGGGGATTCAACAATCCTCCTACTGTTGGAGGAGGCCGCGTGGAAAGGAATGCAGGCAGCTTCTCGGAGCACAGAGCAACAGTGCTGATGGGAAGGAAATGGGGTGGCTTTCAACTTCAAGGAACTGAATTCAGGCAACAGTCTCAATAAGCTTGGAAGAAGAATCTTTCCCCAGAGCCTCCAGTTAAAAAAAAACAACCAAAACACACAAGGTTTCAGCCTGACAAAACACCTTGATTGTGGCCTTGTGAACCCAAAGCGGAAGACTCGAGCTTCCCCAGTGGCTCAGGGTAAAGAATCTACCTGTAGGGCAGGAGGCGCAGATTCAGTCCCCAGGTCAGGAAGATCGCCCGGAGGAGGAACTGGCAACCCACTCTCTAGTACTGAGAGGGTAACAGGCAGGAAGGCCAGGGGTCTCCAAAAGGAGGAAATAGGCTGCCAGTGTCAGACACTTATCTCTCAAAAGGCAGGAGGAACAAACTCATGTTACATTTTTTTCCCTTCTCTATACAAATTTAACAAGGTTTCTCTTAAAATTCTGTGTTGCCATAATAAGATAATGGCTCCACAGGAACTTAACTTTTCTGGAACCTTGAGCTAACCAATGCATTTTTCTTGTGGAAATGTTTGTCTTAAGCTATGTTAATATGCTATGCATTTACCCCAGACTCTGTCTTCAAGTTGGTTTTGCCTAAAGGCTCTGAACCAACTTGACAAACCAGTATGTTATACTCATTCATTGTTCTCCTAATCTGTTAATGAAACTATTTATTTGTATGGGAATCTGCCTTTCTTCAAGAATCATGTCAATCGTTTTATGGCCCGGGATGACTCCTCTGGTGCCATGATTATCTCAAAATGCATCTTGTGGGTGAGGGGCCTGGTGCCATTCTCTGAGTTTTGAGACATTTCCACCCGCTTTTTTTTTTTTAAATTAGCAGACTGCTAGTAGTTATATAACATCCAGCTAAAGACTAGCACGAGGGTATTCTTTCTGCCCCCTTCGATGTCTGTGTCTTTCTCTATCTCTTTTATACTTTAATACAACTTTATTACACAAAAGCTCTGCGCGATCAAGCCTCGTCTCTGGCCCCGGATTGAATTCTTCTCCTCCCGAGGCCAAGAATCCCGGTCTCTTTCATATTTCAGCAACAACCTTTCAGTATTCTTGCCTTGGAAGTCCCAGGGACAGAGGAGCCTGGAGGGCTACAGACCATAGGGTGGCAAAGTCGGGCACGGCTGAGCACAGGGGCAAGCAGAACACTCAGTTAAGCCCAGCCAGATTTGTGCCCTCCATAAATCATGAAGTAATAAATAGGTATTGTGTGTAGCCTCTAAGTTTGTGGTAATTTGTTATGGAGGCAAGAGAAAACGAATACACTATCCAATCTGAATGCCAGTGAGAAGTAGTAAGATACTAATGTAGGTAGATTACACAAAGGTTAAGTATGTACGTTAAAATCTCTAGTGCAACCTCTGGAAAAAACTATGCAGAATTAAAGTGGAATAACTGAAAAATCCTAGTAATCCAAACGAAGGCATGAAAAGGGAGACAGAGGAATAAACAAACAGAAATCAATGAAATGGTAGGCCTAAACCCAAATATCAGTAATCTGGGCCTAAACACACCAATTAAGAGACAAATTGAAGATATAAATGTAAAAAAAGACCCAACCAAATGCTGTCTACAGGAAACACACTTCAGGTTAAAAGTAAAAGGATGTGAAAAGGTATGTCACACGAGTGTATGTTCCTCGATTCTTTGTCTCGTCACAACCCCTTCGGTGTGTCAACAGCTCTCAGGTCTTGGGTAGACCGTGTTATAGCTCTCAGGTCTCAAATGGACCGTGTTATAGCTCTTAGACAAATCAGTGTTACAGCTCAGTGTTACAGCTCTATTTTATTTAGTAGATAGCAGGAAAACCCATCTTCAAGGCGTGAGGGCACGTCGATCTAAAGACACGAGGAGAAGAGCGCCCCAGCGCACGGGAGGGGAGAGACAGAGAGCTGGCTCTGGCTCCTCTATTTGTACGTTTATCTCTCCCTGGGCCTGTCCTATGTAACCTGGGCCAGCCAGGAGTGTTGTTTGTTTTATCTGAGGTCCTCACTCTGGTCCTCGGACCTTCTTTTGTTTCATTTTTGCGGCCTTTTCCCTTCCTTCTCTTGTAGCCACTGCCATTTTGGACTCCTTTTCCCTGTTCTACCTACCTAACAGATATATAATGCAAATAGCACTTAAAGCTGGAGTGGTTTTATTAATGTCAGACAATAGACTTCAGAAAATTAAGAAGGAAAAGAGACATTGCATGTTGATACAAGGGCCAGTTCACCATGAAGATGTAACAAACCTAATTATGTGTGCACCTGGGAACAAAACTTCAAATACATGAAACAAAAATTAATAGAATTGAAAGGAGATGAACACAAATCCACAACCTTAGTTGGATACTTCAACATTCTTCTCTCAGTAATCAATACAACAAGGAAACAGAAAACCACCATCCATCAGCTGGTCCTAACTGACTCTTACTGAACACTCTATCCCAAATAACCATCTCCCCTCTCCAAGTGCATAGGAAACATTCACCAAGACAGCCCATATCCTACATTGTTAAGTAAACATTAACAAATTTAGAAGGAATGAAATCATACAATATTATGGTCTCTGACCTAGATGGTANATCCCAAATAACCATCTCCCCTCTCCAAGTGCATAGGAAACATTCACCAAGACAGCCCATATCCTACATTGTTAAGTAAACATTAACAAATTTAGAAGGAATGAAATCATACAATATTATGGTCTCTGACCTAGATGGTATTTAAAATTAGAAACCAACAACAGAGATGGCAGTAAAATTTCCAAATACTTACAAGTTAAACTACACACTTCTAAATAATACATGGGTTAAGGAGGACATTGCAAGGAAAACTAAAAAAATGTTTTGAAATGAACCAAAATGAAAATGCAGCATATAAAACTTTGTGGGATGCACCTCTCCAATCCACAATCTAAGTTTCCACCTTAGGAAATTAGAAAAAAAGAGAAAAATAAACTCAAAGTAAGAACTATGAAAAGAATGAATAACAGAAATCAGTCAAATAGAAAAGGGAAGAACAATAGAGAAAATTAAAGACACAAGGTGGGTTATTCTTTAAAAAGATTCTTTAAATTGATAAACATCTAGCTATAGACTAACAAAGAAACAGAGAAGGCCGATTATCAGTTTGGATAATGAAAATGTGACGTCACCCTGCAGACACTAAGGATATTAAGGTAATACTATAAACAACCCCACGTGCAGAAACTGGGTCCATGAGATGAAATGGATCTATTCCTTGAAAATCATGAACTACCGAAACACACCAAAAATGAAACAGTTTGATTAATCCTTTAACTATTGATGGAATTGAATTCACTGTTAATCCTTTTGGGAAAAAAAAATCTACAGGCCCAAACAGTTTCACTGCAGAAGGCTACCAAGCATTTAAAGAAACACCAACCCATATATCTCTTCCAGAAAACAGAAGAGAAGACTTCCCAACTCTTCCTTAATCTAATAAAGGGCAACTATGAAAATGCCTATAGCTAACATCATAGTGAACGATAAAATAATGGACACTTCTCTAAGAGTAGGAATACTGAAGGACTCACTCCAAAAAGTTACAATCATCAAGATAATGTGGTACTGGTAAAGAGACAGAGACACATACATATATCAGACTGAATGACGAGCATAAAAACAGATCCTGTAAAGGCAGCTCAGTGGAGGAGAAAGGACAGCATTCAACAAACAGAGCTGAAACCATCAGACACCCATATGAAAAAATATGAACCTCAAACTAAACCTCACACCTTATATAAAAGGATCACGGAAATAAGGAGAAAATTTCAACTCTCCGACACTAGAGAGAATCTTTGTGATAGGAGGTTAGGCAGAGTTCTTAGATGTGGCACCAAAACAATAATCCATAAAAGGAAAATCTGGAAAGTAGCACGTCATCCACATATAACACTTCTGCTCTGCAGGAGCCACTTTAAAGAGCAGCATGAAAAGAATGCTAGATTGGGGGGGAATATTTACAATCCATATCTGATAAAGGGCTTGTATCCAGAAGACTCTTGAGAGTCCCTTGGACTGCAAGATCAAACCAGTCAATCCTAAAGGAAATCAACCCTGAATATTCGTTGGAAGGGCTGATGCAGAAGCTTCAATACTTTGGCCACCTGATGTGGAGAGACAACTCTCTTGGAAAAGACCCTGGTGCTGGGAAAGATTGAGGGCAGGAGGAGAAGGGGGTGACAGAGGATGAGATGGCTGGATGGCATCATCGACTCAATGGACATGAATTTGAGCAAACTTCAGGAGAAGCCTGCTGTGCTGCAGTCCGTGGGGCCGCAGAGAGTTAGACTCGACTTAGTGACTGAACAGCAACAACAATCCAGAATAAACAAAGAATTTCTCAACATTCATTGGTGAGACAACAACTCAATTTAAAGACACTTCACCAAAGAGGGAACATGGAAGGCAATTAAACACACAAAAACAGGCTTAATATCATTAACCACATGGGAAGTGCAAATCAAAATCACAAGGAGTTAATACCACACACCTATCAGAATGGCTAAAATAAAAAAATATGGGCAGTTTCAAACACCGGAGAAACCGGATCTCTCATAGTGGAAGGTGAAAAAGCAGAGATACTCTGGAAATTTGGTGGGGTTTTTTTTGTTTTTTTTTTTTAAAGTTAAACCTTTAGGTATATAACTGGGCAATCTCACTCCTAGGTACATACCTTAGATAATTTTCTGTTCATATAGAAACCTAAACACAAATATTTGTAGCAGTTTTATTCTAAATTGCCAAAAACTGGAAACAAGCCAAATATCCTTCAGTGGTTTGTGAAAGTGAAACAAAGTGTGGCACACTCATACAACGGAATAGCACACGGCCACGAAAGGCAACACACGTGAGCCTCAGACACACTGAGAGAAGCCGGTCTCCAGAGGCCACACCCGCTGTGATCTATGTCTGTGACCTTCTGGAAAAGGCAAATCTATACAGATGGAGAACGCAGACGGGTTTGCCAGAGGCTGGGGTGGGGCAACGGGGCAGCATTAGAAATTCTGAGATGATGGAACTGCTCTGCATCCTGACTGTGGAGGCAGTGACACAAAGGTGTTAAAACACGTAGAACCTTACATAGGAGACAGTTATCTTTATGGTAGGTTAATTGAACCATTTCAGAACCTGAAACAAAATATACCCAAATAAACTTCTCTTAAAAAAAAAAATGCTTTCAACAAAATTTCCCACCTGGGTTTCTTTCAGATGGGTTTCTTCTGCTTTGTGGGGGGCCTCGCCACACCAGCCCTGGCATTTGTGGGTCCGTTTATTCATCGAGAAAATGAGACCAGTCTCCCCCTACCCTAACATGACACTCATGGGCAGGCTCTTTGTGAAAGCAGGGGAGGGGTGGGTGTGGAGAGAAGGCGTGTTTGGCCTCCACCGGGCTCTGGACCCAGATGGAGCAGTTGTCCTTTGGTCTGAAAACCTCTGGGTTAGAATAGCTGGCCTTCACCCAGATCCTTGCACACCTTGGGCCCACTCTGGATTTTAGGACCTTCGAGTGGGGCTCGCTCATTCATCCCTCTGGCACACGCCCCGTGGACCCCAGGGGCCAGTAGGGCCAGGGCTGGCACTCACGGCCAGTGATCTAAACAAGGCCCTTAGGAGGAGCTGGATATGTGCTCCTCATTCTAGGACTCCCAGGTGACACAGGGGTTAAAGACGGTGGGAAACCTGAGAGCGCTCTGAGATCTAGGCCTCCTGCAAGGCAGGAGTGCTTGAAGACTGAAACCGTTTTTCCCCATGCAGGACAACTTTTGGAAAGAGCACTTTCTGAGCAATAAGGGGCTGTGCACAGATGCGGGGAGCTGCTGTTGGGAGGATGACTCTCAGACCCGGGCCAGTGGGGCCAGCGCATCATTTGTGCGGAGAGCGGCTGGTCACACCAAGCACCTATCACGCGCTGGGGCGCCGTGCTAAAGCAGCACTGATCTTCACGACGACCCTAGGAGAAAAGGGCTGTCATCACTGGGATGAGGAAACAGGCTCCAGGAGGCCACCGGTCACATGAGCAGGAGGTGACAAGGCTGCGTGTCGGTTCACAGCTCCAACCTTCTGGGCTGAGGCCCGATGTCAGGCCTGCCTCTCCACACATGCCCCGAGATAGAGACCAATGCCACCTTTCATCAGAAGCTGGAGAAGAGCTTGCCATGCAGAGCAGTGCTCAAAAAAAAAAAAAGTTAAAAAAAAATTTTACACAACAGAACGCTTCCTTTGAAAACAATCTTATGTGTAAGTCCAATCAATCCAGAAAACCAGAGTTGGGCAATGGTGGCTAAAGGTGAAAGCAGGGTTGCCTTGGGGCTCCCAGAGTTTCTGGAACACTGCTTGAAGGCTACTCATGCAGTAGGTTGGCACCTAAACTGTGAGAAGCACAGGAGGTATGATGCTTAAGGCTGGCGTTGGGTTTGAAAGAATGAGGTGGGGTCGTGAAATACTCATTCCTGGGTTAGTCGGCCCATCAGGCTTGCCATGTGCACTGGGTGCTGGTCCACTCAACCTGGGCACCACCTGGTTCACCCTCCCCTCTGGTCAGCAGCCATGACCTGTCTCTCCCTGGGGAGAAAACTTATCTTCACCATCTTACAGGTAGTAAGCTGACTCTTTAAAGATATGAATGATGAGATTAAGAGCTTACAGCACCCTTCCTTTTTCCTTGCCCTTATAAAAGCCGTCACCTGGTTTTCCTGTATTGACAAAAGGAGGGTGTCTACGCACAGATCTTGGTGGAAGATCAGTGACCCTGGGGCACGTGCTGGCCGAATGGCTCAGAGTGGAATCATCAGACGGACCTCTTTCTCATAGATGTCAGGGATCATGCCCACGGGGGAGCTGACCATGCGCACAGTGTTCCTGCCAAACAGCTGGAACTCATAGTGAATGAGCTGCTCCCAAAAGCCGTTGTTGGGCCGGATGATGGGCCGGCAGGACTTGGTCCACGTGTGGGCGTCCAGCAGGGACATGGCGTGGTACTTCATGAGATAGGCGAGGCAGAGGGCGGCCGAGCGGCTCACGCCGGCAGCGCAGTGCAGCAGCGTGCGGCCCTGCTTCATCTCCACGCTGTGGATGTGGTCTGCGATGGGGTCAAAGAAGTCACAGAGCCGCGAGGTGGGCGTGTCGGCCACGGGCACCTGCACATAGTGGATGTCTTCGTACAAGGCGTTCACCACCTCCACTGAGACGTTGATGACCGTGCTGATGCGGTTGCTGGACAGCGTGAGCCTGTTGTTGGCGGCCACCCCGCTGCTGATATACAGGCTGCTGGTGATCTGTGAGAGGCCGCTGACCGAGGGCTGCCGGATCAGAACCGGGAAGGCACACGGGGATGCTGTCATCGGGCCGGTGGATCAGTGGCCCGTGAGACATAAAGGCGGCCTCTTCTTGCTAGGCTATGTCCATGGAAAACTGCAAGGAGGGAGAGGAGACAGATGAGGAGCCCCAGTTCAGGGCCCCCTGCTTCATACAGCTCAGTGGGGCCCCTCAGCGTGGCTGTCAAGGTCACTTGTGGCCTGGCCCCCTGCCCACCTGTCCACTCTGTTTTTAACCTTTCTCATGTCCTGAAGGGCCTCGGCTGGGCTGAGTCATGTTCTGTTCCACATGGACACTGGTCCTCTCTGGCCCAGGGCCCTTCCTGCTCTCAGTGCAGAAGCCCCTTTCCTTACAAGCCTGTCAAGTCCTAGCCTGTCCCATTCAGCAGAGAACTGTTGAGCACTGGGATCCTGGCCAAGGGCCACTTCCTGAGGGAAACTTTCTGGGACTATACCCCCCCCTACATGTGATCAAGTACCAGCTCCAGGCAGGTCCCAGGCGCCCTCCTTCCTAACATTTCCTGAAGATGTGCTTTTGCCATGCCCTGTCTGTGAGTTCTCATGGTTTCTCACTGTTTCTGCCTTCGTTCCTACTATATCACCAATGCCAAGCTGTGTGTTCCCACAAGCAGGTGCTTAAAAATATTTGCTGAATGAAGAAATGACTCCAACAACCAGGACTCTGCCTCCCGAGAGGTTTTCTGGAAAAGACGGGATCTCTGGCCATGCTTCTCTAGAATTCGGGGGAGGAGCTGGCTGGAGGTGAGGGTGGTTCTTAGGCTGCTGGAGAGGAAAGTCAAAGGCTGCCTAGACAAATCCTACCTGCCAGTAGTACCCCCAGAGTCCAGTGCAATAGGCTCACCCCAAGTAGGTAGGGCAGATGGGACTGGTTTGTTCTGAAAGTCTTAAGTGAAGTGAAAATGAAAGTTACTCAGTCTTTGAGACCCCGTGGACGGTAGCCCATCAGGCTCCTCCATCTGTTTTTCAGGCAAGATTACTGGGGTGGGTAGCCACTTCCTTTTCCAGGGGATCTTCCCCACCCAGGGATCCAACTGGATCTCCTGCATTGAAGGCAGATTCTTTACTGTCAGGGAAAAATCCCCACCCTCAACCAGATGGAAGCCCAAATGCTAAGGGATGTTCTGGATCCTCATTACCTGAGAGAAGTGGACAGAAGGCCCCCAAAACTAGTACCCACTGGTTCATTACAGGGACAAAAAGTGTGGTGAGAAGACACTGCTCTGGAAGGTGAGGGTAGTGATGAGAGGAAAGTCATTTTCGTGCTAATCAAGAAACACCAGGCACTGTGGTTGGTGCTGGGGATACTAAAACGTACAAGACAGCCATGGCCCCCTCTCTCACAGAACTCAAAGTCTCACGGGAAAGACAGACATTAAATAGGCGATTAAGGGTGCAACAGAGATGAGCAATAGGGATAATAGTGCCTACCTTAAAAAATCTTTTACCTTCCAACTTTTAGATTAAAAAGAGAAGAAAATTGAACATCATTTTTCACCTGTACAAGGAATAACTAAAACTGCTCTAGGAAAAACCTTGGTGTGTGTTATGGACAATTAACTGCTAAAATTATTGTTAAGTTATCTGGATTTACCAGAGAATTTGCATCTTGAGTGATTTGAGCTGAACCTGAAGACTATTAATAAGTTATGTTTGGAAGTTTAACTTCAATGAAGTAAATGTTTGTTGTGGAAGAAACAAATACTGACTTACCAAACAAAGATGGTGTGGTATGCTCGTTTTTTTTTCACAAGGCTCCTGAGAACCCAACTGCAGCATCTCAATTCAATTGAACGAAAACGTGTTTAGTATCAAAAGAGCCCCAGACACTGGTGTAAAAGTACAGTCTCAGAGGTTTGTTAATTACTGTGGCATACTTACTGGTCACTTTGTACAATGTAGATCTGAAGTACAGTGGTGAAACATTAAATGTGACATTTCAAAAAAAAAANGAACAGAGACCATTCTGTCATTTTTGAGATTGCATCCAAGTACTCCATTTTGGACTCTTTTGTTGACCATGATGGCTACTCCATTTCTTCTGAGGGATTCCTGCCCACAGTAGTAGATATAATGGTCATCTGAGTTAAATTCACCCATTCCAGTCCATTTTAGTTCGCTGATTCCTTGAATGTCGACATTCATCGCTGCCATCTCTTGTTTGACCTCTTCCAATTTGCCTTGACTCATGGACCTGACATTCCAGGTTCCTATGCAATATTGCTCTTTACAGCATCAGATCTTGCTACTGTACCATGTAAACCCAACTTAACAGCTTCTACAGTCAACTCTGGCCAAGTGAGAAATGTCACACTCATGCATACGAGTCCTCCACCGGGATCTTTCACTCAAATGCTATTTTCATATCATCCAATGCTTGGTTTTCAATTTCTCCCAATGTGCTCTAAGAACATACTTTAGATTTCTAATGCATTATGAATAGAATGAATTTAATATAAACTCCCACTTGCTGAAAGATAATTTCTGTTTAGAAACAAAGAAATTTCAAATAGACAAAAAATGAAACTCTTAAATTCTCCTCTCTGTTGAGTATTCCTACAGTGAGGTAACTCTTTATAAGGGAGAAAGTCAGGGAGGATTTTTAACAATTTACTCTACGCTCCCACTTTTCCGTCTTTACAACCTTGTTGTTCAGTCACTAAGTTGTGTCTGATTCTTTGCGACACCAGGGACTGCAGCACGCCAGGCCTCCCTGTCCATCACCAACTCCCAGAGTTCACCCAAACCCATGTCCATTGAGTCAGCGATGCCATCCAACCATTTTATCCTCTTTTGCCCCCTCCTCCTCTTGCCCTTAATCTTTGCCAGCATCAGGATCTTTTCCAATGAGATGACTTTTCACATCAGGTAACTGAAGCTTCAGCTATAGCATCAGTCCTTCCAATGAATATTAAGGATTGATTTCCCTTAGGATTGACTGGTTTGATTGCCTTCCAATCCAAAGGACTCTCAAGAGTCTTCTCCAGCACCACAATTTGGAAGCATCATTTCTTCAGCACTTAACTCTCTTTATGGTCCAGCTCTCAAATCCATCCATGACTACTGGAAGAACCATAGCTTTGACTATATGAACCTTTGTCAGCAAAGTGATATCTCTACTTTTTATTATGCTGTCTAGGTTGGTCATAGCTTTCCTTCCAAGGAGCAAGTGTCTTTTAATTTCATGGCTGCAGTCACCATCTGCAGTGATTTTGCAGCCCCCCAAAGGAAGTCTGCCACTGTTTCCACTTTTTCCCTATTTGCCATGAAGTGAAAGGACCATATGTCATGATCCTAGGTTTTTGAATGCTGAGTTTTAAGCCAGCTTTATCACTCTCCTCTTTCATCCTCATCAAGAGGCTCTTTAATTCCTCTTCACTTTGTCATTAGAGTGGTGTTATCTGCATATCTAGGTTGTTTCTATTTCTCCTAGCAATCTTGATTCCAGCTTGTCATCCATCAGCCTGGCTTTGTGCAAGATGTACCCCTCATATCAGTTAAGCAAGGTGACAATGCATAGCCTTAGTGCGCTCCATTCCTAATTGTGAACCAGGACGTTGCTCCCTGTCCAGTTATAACTGTCGCTTCTCAATCTGCATACGGCCTACTGGGCTGTAAATTCTTTGGATACAGATCGTGTGCTTTATATGTCCCAACACAGCTGACCTCAGACACTTGCCTACAAGCTTGTTTGATGAATAAATCTATTCGAATAGCTTCCATATCACTGATGCTATATCACAGTCCACAATAATACTTAAAAAGATGGAAATTTCTTAGTCTGGAATTTTCTTATGTTAGAAGGTCCTCAGTAGCAGCATTAAATGCAGTGGATGAAGAAGAGGAGTAGGAAGAGATCAAAGAAAGAATGAAGGGTGATGCGAGGAAAGGAAGCGCAAAGCAAAACTTTTCCAGGAGCTGGAACCGCACCTTACCCAAAGGAGCTATAAGCACTCAGATGGAACTGGAATCGGGCAAAGTGAAGTCATTTAGAGTCCTGGCCAGACTCAACTGAACAAGATCTGCGTTTCACCTGCCCACGTGTGGAAAGCAAGGCTGAGACTGTGGAAAGCTTACAGACCGTCTCCTAAAGTGTGTTTCTGAAGACACTTCGAATGACGACAGCTCTCTCGAGGTAAGCAGAAAATTTTATGCAAAAAGTCATGATAAATGGAGAGTGTTCTCTGTGATCTATAATTCCTAAATTGATTTTTTAATAAAAGTGTTCATATTATTGTCATTAATATATGTCTTATGATCTTATCTACTCAGCTCATCTACCAGAAACTACAATTAATGTGAGCACTTTTGATCCTTTTGAAGAAATTCTTTCAAGTCAGTTTTCCTTGGGTCTGCCTTCAACATAAATTTTGACCCTTGTAGCGAAATTCAGTAGAACATATGCAGACCCACAAAGCAGGAAAGCCTGCCTTCATCGAGGAAGCGGGGCTCTGCCTATCTATGCACAACGCCCCCCGTAAATGAGCACACAGCGCAACTGAAGGTATGAAAAGCTCCAGGTCTTTCTACAGAATCCTGTGTTTGGTGCATTTTTATGTGAAACAAAGTTAAAGCTGAGCCTCACATTCTTCTCTGCTGCTGCAGTGTTTTTGCCTTAATAAAGATCTGGGGCCAGAAAGAAGTGCCATCCACTCACAACACGTTTTTCTTCCCAACACTGCATTTCTCTTATAAATATCCCTGGGAAACAACCCTAAGAGTCCGGTCAAGCCTGAAGCACGTTACCAGCGGCCTTATTTCTGGTCGAATGTTCTTGTCAGGAACCTGGAGGAGCAGCTGAAATTTGCGACCTTTTGATGAGCCGTGCAGATGGAACCTGTGACCTAGAATCGAGGGTCTGGGGAGACTTCTAAACAGAGAGCAGAGCTCCTGTGTCCTGGGTCCTCTAGAATCCCTGTGCGGTCTTGTCCCTCTGTTCCTTTTTGGTCACCGACGTGGACCGGAAAGGACTTTGTGGCAATGCTGTAATTAAACATTAGGTTTAGGTTTAAATATACCCATAGGGACTTTCATCCCGTTTTCTCTGACCCTCCCCTCCTCAATCTTTCACCCCACTGGCAGTAGCTTTGCAAAGCACGCCTTTATTGTCCACCAGGTTTGTATTTTTATCTGGTTGGGAATGACATACCTGTAGAGGCTTTGCTTTTTTCCCTCTCCTATATTTCAAAGCTTGTTTCTCCCTCAGTCCTGACACCAGCAATCCTTTGTGGTTTTTCTTGGCCCTCAAAGGCTTAATGGTCCAGCACAGAACTTGCATCTTTGGAAATGGGTCCCAGCTACCTCTCACGGCAGCTTCAGATAAGTTCAGAGAGCAGCCACTCAGAAAAGCGAAAGCGGTGCCTGTGGTTAAAAGTTCCAGGGAGATTTTTGTCTTTAAAATCAAGCGAATATATTCAAAGATGGCTTTAAAGCCTGCAGCACCCACCCAGATAGCACAGAGAGGTTTCTAGATTCACTGTGGGAAAGAAGATGAAGCCAAGCTTAAAAGCTAATTAGTTAGCTGTCTTCCTGAATGTTTGGCGGCCCCTTCCCTGGGAAAAGAGGAAGAAAGAGCATAACTGGGGAGGGGAACTCACATGAAACCAGTTATTTGGAAGTCGGGTGATATTAAAAGCCTAGTCACCTTACAGGCCCGCAGACGTGACTGCCATCAGCGCAGCTAAACACGTATGATGAAAGCAGGCCGTCTATGATTCTCATTAAGGCTCTTGTTTGATCCATTTTTAAGGCTTCAAAATTAAGCTACCATTTAAAATATTTTGCTCATTTTTTTGGTCACGGATCATCTCTCAGGGAAGGCCTGACATGGGAAGGGCGTGGTGAGAAAGAGAGAGAACTAACATCCATGTGTCATCTGTGTGCCCAAAGCTGCTCTTACCACTNGCAACGCGCCGTGCTCAGCGCAGCGTGTCTGCACAGGCGCTCACTCCGCGTCTGCGCGCGCCAAGAAGAGTATGGATCCCGGGCGGCCTCCCATTCCCGAGTTTCTCGCCAAAGCGGAAGACGAAAACTCAGCTGTTGGCCAGCAGCTCCGGTCGGTCACATGGAACCTAGACTCGCCCACTGCAGGTGCGGTCGCCCCTAAGGCGACCACCAGTTCTGGCACCTACCCGGCGTCGGCCTTCTTCCGGCACAGTAGGCTCAGTAACCGCCGAGACGCTCACGTAGGGAGCCAGCCGAAGATTTGCTTCCTGCGGCCGCGGACCGCGCAGCCGCTCGTTCTCTTCAGGTGCGGCCCGGGTACCCAGGGAAGCCGAACTCTCAGACTCCTGCTCCCTCAGGCAGCCGCGGGGATGTTGGTCCTGGCTCTCCGGCACCTTGGGCGCCTCAGAGCCGGGGCTTTTCTTAGACCCCAGGAGAGTCTGAATGTCCCCGGCCAGGTCTTCACCCTCTCCGGAGCCCGAACGCCCTCAGCCCGGACTGTGATGGAGGCTGAGATTCCCACCTCAACCCCGTATCCTCCGAACGCCTGGGCCCGGCCTGTAGTCTCCCAGGTTTGACGTCGTCTGTCCAGAAGTTTCCTAGCGCCCCCGGGGCCGAGTCGAACTTCCTTACCAGCCCGGTGAGGCCCAGGTTCCCTCCGGCCCGACGCTTCCCTCAGTCTGCTCTCCGCAGTGACCCAGGGGAAGCCTTAGTTCCCTTAGCCGTGGCCCCACAGACCTCAGCTTCCCCTCGCCGCCTCCATTTCACGCTCCCTCCCAGGGAGTACCCAGAGTACCTCCCAGAGTACCCCCGCCCAGGCTCCCCCAGAGGCCTTGCTCTGGCAGCATTGTGGTTCAAAATGATCACTATGACTTGAAAGGGAGTATTTCCTGTCGTGGCCTCCCCACTCCCCACCTTCCCGGGAAGTATTGGTAATTTGGTGCACCACTGACTGGGTGAACTGTTTAGTGTATCTTTAGGTATTTTAAGCTTTTTTTTTTGACCCCGCACCAGAATTCGGGGGACTTGTTGATTGTGAGCATCTTGATCTCTAAAGGAGTCTTTTCTATCCCCTCCTGTCTTTTCTGTCAGAAGAAAAAATTGTAAATGGGAGATAAAGGGTGTTTGTTTCTACTTGTTTGTAGATGTAAAAGCATTCAGAAAAGCACAGTTTCAAACTGGCTGAACATGAATTAGGGGGAAAATTTTTTAATCCTTCAAAATGTTTTATCCTTTAAAATTTGTCCTATTTTTTTTTTTTTGTCCTGTCAAAATAGTATGCACTTATAGAAAAATAAGATAGACAAGCAAAATGAATATCTGGAGACAATCACTGTTTCAACCGGGCTGAAAATGAATTAGGATAAAAAGTTTTTTAGTCCTTCAAAGTGTTTTATCCTTTAACAATTGTCCTGTTGCCCTATCAGAATAATATACACTTATTATAGAAAAATCAGACAAGAATAACGAATGACTAGAGACAATGACTGTTACCATTGTGGTGTATATTGTTTCAGATCTATTCATAAATATGTACTGCAACATGCTTAAGCATTTTTTTTTTTTAGTGGTAGGGAGGGAATATGTCCCAAAAAAGTTTATTGTAAACTTGACCCCATACACTGTGGATGTCTGTTTTATCCATAGCTGCTTAGTATTTTATTGTATGGCCTAATCACAATTTATTCAGTTGCTTTCTTAGTGTATATATAGATAGTTTCCAAATTTTAGGAAGAAAATATTACAAATAATTATTTTTAAGTAGGCAAAAAATATATATGTAGTTGCAAAACCACTTCATGGTGTCACCAAATAATCAAAAGTGAAAACTCAGTGTCTGGTATTATCTATTTTTGACCAGTTCCTCATTTTAACCAATTGTTATCTCTAGTTTGGCCTGGAGCACCTGGCTTCATTCTACCACACCCCATCCCATCCCAACTTCTGCTTCTCACCCTGTGGAGTCTCCTCAAGTGTTTGTCCACTTCAGACTTTCTTTACCTTTCTAGACTTTCCCCAAATCCTTTTCCCTTAGAATTTCCCAATTAACCAACATAACCTGTGTCCAAGCATTTTATTCTCTTTTTTTCCTGATTCCTTTGAGCGTCCCCACCCGGATGTCCCTTAGACCTAGGCTCGTGCAGTGCCCCCCACCAACTGCTCTCAAATTCATCCCTCTGACTTTGCTTCTTTCCTCTAAGACCTTCATCTCCCATTTCATCCTGCATTTTCTTCAGATGACTGCTGCTTTGGACACTTATAAGTCCCTGTTGACACTTCTCTTGTGGATTACTCTGACCTTTCTACATCTTCTCAGGATTTTATTTTCCTCTCAGCATCCAAGAAACACCCCTTAGGCACACATATTCCACAGGAAGAAACCTAAGCCTACTCCCTTGCTCCTCTGACAGTTATGACAGGGAGTGCCTCTCCCAAGAAACTTCAGGAAGGCTCAGCCACTACCCCAGGATCCCATCAGATCAGGTTGTGTTCTAGTCCTGACCCCAGCCATCAAACCTGTACCACTTTCTCCTCCCTCTCCAGCTTAATGAATTCCAGTGAAGCAGCAGTGAAAAAATTTTTACCCAAGAGCCACTTATCTCGGGTGATCATACGTGACAACCTCAGTGCACAGCGAATCTATGAGATGGAGGTAAAGTCATCACAAGCCTTTCCATTAGAGGGCGTTAGTGGCTTGATCCATGTTCATTTCACTCTCGCGGAAACCTTGGAGGGATCTCTCAGATCTTAGAGGTGGTAGGAGGCCAGGGTGCTCTATAAATACAAGCCTGTTTTACAGAGGAGACAATTGAGAACTCCGGGTTACTGATTGACCCAAAGTGTCATAGCTATTCCTTGTTTGAAGGAGTCAAGGAAAATTCCACATCTCTTGGTGTCTGTGACATTTTTTTCCGTCAAAACACATTACCTTTCTATTTAGGGAGCCCCTGAGTGGATTCCTACAATCTCCTGTAAAAAGAAGGCTTGCTTCTAGAGCTTGAATTAGCATTGACACCATTTGGTCATTTTTTTTTCCTTCAGGGATTATCTCCCACTTTTCCACATGAGAACTGAGATTTTTCTACTTTTTGCTTATTGACAAGAAAGGTTTGACCTACTTACCCAAAAACCCTCAGAAGAAGAGGGGAACCACAGTGTCATCATCCCACAGGCCCTGACTGATTATTTCATTAAATGCATCTTCAGGGCTCACTTGGGACAGGCAGTGTTTTGGGCATGAGGAAGAGACTAGTAAATACGATGGACTCTCAGAATGTGCCCGTTTCTTCCACTAGAGCAGGCAGGCCAGAGTTAAGCTGCTGTACCCTTGACTTTTTTGAGCCCCTCTCCATGTTCCAGGACCAAATCTGGAAGGACCCATGAGATTCTGACATTGAAAACAGTGGGAAAGATTTAAGAGATGGTGGCAGATCTTAAATGTCACCAAGACCAAAAGAAGAGTAGAGGTGTGAGTGTTTCTGCTAAACTTCCAGTGGCATGGTGTCATGGAATTAGAGCAGTGTTTCTCCCCCACAGAGTTCTCCCATTAGAGGAGGAGATGGCTCTCGCCAGCCATTGATTTCCCAGGGCCTCCAGGGGGGCAGTGAATATCTAGTGTATTGGGAACCCTCTGAACAATGCTCTGAGAACAGTGGATAATGGCTGGTATCCCTGCATATGTGGCCGTGGTTCTCAACTGGGATGGCTATGCCCTGTGGGGACTGGCGATATATCGTAATAGAATTAAGTAGGGAATTCCCTGGTGGTTCAGTGGTTAGGTCTCTGCTTTCACTGTTGAGGGCGTGGGTTCAATTCATATCCAGGAGCTAGAATCCCACAAGCTGTGTGGTGTGGCCAAAAAGAAGTCCAGTTCAGTGTGACATAGTGGGTGTCACCAACAGCATGTGGAGGCACCAAGTGAGTAATAGGGACTGAGTGATAAGAGTTAAGGAAGGGGGGTTACAAGATGCACCCTTTTCCCTCCCTCCTGACCACTCTCCAAACAGAGGTGTTAGGCTCTGAGGCTGCAGACTGTTAGAAGGTACCACAGGAGTGAGCTAGCTCGATGCCCTCACTCTACAAACAGGGAAACGGAGCTCCCTGTGAGCCAGGCTATTGATGGAATACTGAGCTCATCTGGCCCCTTTTCCACCTCGTAGCAGCAGCACAGATGCCTCTCTCACTGTGAAGTAATCCTCACCTCTGCTTTTTGTAAGATAAGAGCTGCAGACAAGACCAAGAAAAAGATGAACCACTTGTATGACCACCTGAAAAAGAAATTCATGACAGACCAGCTCAGAAAGTTGGGGCGCTGGCGATGGGAATCCACAAACATCCAGCAGTACCTGGATACCATCCGAGGGAACAAGGTCCCATTAAAAGCTCAGCCTAACAGGAAAGATCAGCCACCCTAGTCAAGGCAGAGTGGTCATCCTGGGACCATGATGATGCTAGGTTGACCAGAGACAAGCTGGAAGTGAGCCAGTCTACACCATTGTGGAACAGCAATAAATGAGACCCGTGGACAGTGGAGCACAAAGCTGCTTGGCAATGCTGCTATTTCTTGCCCAGCCCCATCCCCCCTTTTGTGGTAAAGGCAGTCCTGATAGTCCTGTAGCTGCCCAAGTGGAAAGGACTGAATCAAGCCGGCTTCCAAGGTTAAGGCAGAAATTGACCTCTGGTACCCACGTGTTTGGTGCAATGCCAGGCCAGGTGTGCTGGGACAGTGGTACCTTATATGGGAAGGGCTTGGTAGTGCCACTGCCTGGCATTCCGGTGGTGAGTCCAGGAGGGGCATCAGACAGACCTGGGTTAAGGGCTGTATCTGCTGTCCATCAGCTGTGAGACTTCGTAATCTCTCTGAGCATCTGTTTCCTTATGTGAAAAAAGGAGGCAGCAGTGCGGGAACCGCCTCCAAGAACCAGTGTGAAGCTTTGGAGCTCTTGGCCCAGAGCCCGTCATCGCACGGCCTCTCCCCACAGTGCCTTCATTTAGCCTCCAGCCTTGCCAGTCCTGCCGCCCTGGCCTGCCCGCTGCCCCAGCTGCACCTGCAGGCTCCTCATCTAGAATGATCTTCGGGACTCTGAGGAAGCTGTCTTCACCCTCCAGGGCTTATCTCAATGCCATTTCCCCACCAACCCCCAACAAGCTTCTCTCATCTGCCTCCTGCCTGCCCCTCCACAACCCAGGCCAAGCCACATGGGTTCCCCTCTCTCTCAACTTGGCTTACCTGTGGTGGCTTCACTTTGCCTTTCGTGGTAGATGTTTGGATGTTTGTCCCAGCCTTAGATCAGACTATACAGCCTTTGAGAGTAGGAGCCAGGGATCCCCAAGATTGAGTTCAGGCCTCTCCTGTGCCACTCCACCACCCCACCAGAAGAGGCCTTCCCTTTGTGTGCTGATGTCTCTGCACTGAACATGTGGTTGGCCGTCTCTTTGCTCTGTCTTTCTGACCGTGTTGTGAATATGTCGATGACCAGGTTACTCACTTGTTCATCTTTGTAACCACAGTGCCCAATAACACTGAGCAGTCAGTGTTTTCTGAGTGATTATTCCTTTGTTTAATTACAGCTTCAGCACAGTGTCCAGAATAAGGGCACGGTACATATTTTTTAAAGTTAACCAGGTCCCCTCACTTTACAGATGAGGAAGCAGGCCCAGAGAGGTGGCTTGACTTGCCCAAGGTCACACAGCAAGTTAGTGGCAGAGAACTAGAAGCAGGTTTCCTGACTGCCGGGGAGTGGTCGTTCTGCATTACCACAGCTGCTAGGTAAGGACCTCAGTCCTCATCCAGGGATGGAGCGCCAGATGTCCACAAAGCTTCTGTTTTACCTTTTAATGCTCTTCCTTTGAGAATATGCTACTTTTCAGTGGGAGCCAAAACCTTATTTTTCTAGGTTTTTGTCTGTTTTCTTGGCTAAGCACAACTGATTGGAATAATTGACTTTAAGTTTTATTATACAAGCAATATGGCCACATTCGCCAAAAACAAAAACTCTTCCATTAGACCAACCACTGCTAGCATTTTGATGTGTTTCTTATATTTTGAGTATTCGTTTCATTTCAATACCAGTCCTTTTCCCTGGCACTGTATCTAGAAAGGGGAAAGAAAGGCTTCGGGGATCCTGGTGTCTTCAGAGGGCCTACCAAGCCACCCAAGCTCCTCTTTTCTCCAGAGAACTCTCCCCTCCTAAATCTTCCCTAATGCAGCCTCCCTAAGCCTCACCCTGTCTAGCCTTCAGCCACACCCACCTTCTCTCCTCTGGATGGCTGGCCTTGGCAGAGGGTCTTTGTGGGCCTATGCTGTGGCCCAGCAGACTGGGGGAGCCCTGAGAATGAGATGGGTGGGAGATTTGGGATGTCTACTAGTAAGTCACTTTATAAACCACTAACTCACAGGTGGACTTAGTCTTCCCATATTTGCATTAAAAACCAGAGTATTTTGCATTTAAGTAAGGAACAAGAAGTAATGAAATTCTGCAGAGGCCCCTAATTTTTTTTTTTAATAGAAGTACGCCAAGCTTTTTTTTCTTTTTAAATTAGGCATTTATAAGCAAGCAAGCATACATTAATTACATAAAAATAGTTTTTTGAGTAATAGAGAAAGTCATATTGTCATTAGCAGCAGTGAAGTAGAGAAGGGAACAGCAATGCAGATGCTCCTGGTGGGCATGAGGGTGGAGCTGTGGGTTTGTTCGTTTGTTTTTCTTTTTTCTTAACTAAAAAAAAGGTGTCATTTGTGACTCCTGACTTAAAGCAAGAACAAGATGGCATCCCCAAGCGTGGGTACAGAGGGTAGGTGGGGTCACCCAGAAAACCAGCTGAATCTGTGGGCATGAGGCGGCCCAATTGTGGAGAGAGGAAAAAAGAAAAGGGAAGGAAAATCTGAAAAAAATGGAGTGTTGGGTAGGGAGATATTCGAGAAATAGAATCCTGAAGCTAAGGAGGGCCTTAGGGATTCTTTAGTCCAGTGGACACACACACAAGTGGAACTCCTAGTTTAAATGAAGTCTCCCTTGGCATCCCATTCCTATAACTGAAATCACTGACATATTCACCTTTATTGAGCATTCATATTTCAGGCACAAAGCTCAGTTGTTTTCAAACACGAGTCATTGAATCCTCCCAACAACAAAGTAGGTAATTTTATTAGCCCTCTTTATAGATGAGATGTTGAGGCTCAGAGAGCCAGAATCCTGCCCAAGCTTGGGCAGCTAGTAAGTGACGAAGTCTACCTTCAGCCTGTCTAATGTGAAGGCCATCTCCCAAGCAGCCTGTTATCACACTGTAGTCAGACATGGAGGCCGGGCCCCTTGGGAGCGCGAGTTCACAGATGATGCTGTGGAACCTCAGCTGTAACGTCAGTTACCCGAGACTGGCTGTTTCCCAGAGAACTGGAAGGAGCCCTAGGTCCCCCTTCTATCATGTGGCTAAGGGGGACTTGTCACCCATTCTGGGCTGGACAGACGGGAGAGTTATGGAGATGTGGATGAGGCGCATGCCTGCCCAGGAAGAGGGAGAACAGGACACAGGAGTCCTGACCATTGCCCATTAGCTATGAAAAGATGCCTTCAGCTTGGTCCTCAGGAAACCTTTGTGGAACATCCTTTGTGTCTGAAGAACCATGCTGATGGCAGGGGACAGATGAAAGATGGTCTTTAAGCAGGTTCAAGTGTTTTGGGCGTACTCTGTAATTCTCGCTGATGGCATTTCCTTCTCTCCTCCCTTTCACCAGATACACGTCACTCCTTTAGGGCACTTGGAAAAAACTTCCCAGTTCAGNTCTTTAAGCAGGTTCAAGTGTTTTGGGCGTACTCTGTAATTCTCGCTGATGGCATTTCCTTCTCTCCTCCCTTTCACCAGATACACGTCACTCCTTTAGGGCACTTGGAAAAAACTTCCCAGTTCAGAAATCTTTCTGAGTGCACAGTGGGTTCCTTTAGATTTTCTCCATGACCTGGGACAAAAGGAGGGAACTTCTGTTTACCAAGCACCTGTTAAATGCAAATCCTACCTCACTCAGTATTCACAAGAGTACCCTTCAGATATCACACCCACTTTAAAAAAATTTATTTTTGGCTGCTCTGGGTCTTCATTGCTGGGCACAGGCTTTCTCTAGTTGCAGAGAGTGGGAGCTACTCTAGTTACGGAGCACGGGCTTCTCATTGTGGTGGCCTCTCCTGCTGTGAAGCATGTCCAGGGCACACAGGCTTCAGTAGTTGTGGGCACGAGGGGTCAAACTGGCGCCCCCTACATTGCAAAGTGGATTCTTAACCACCGGACCACCTGGGAAGATCCATGTCCACTTTTAAGATGAGAAAACTTAGGCACAGAGAAGCTAAGAAACTTGCTCAGAGTCGCTCAGTTTGAACCAACCTGTGAGATGCATAAGGCGTGCTCTTTCCTTGCCATCTGGCTGCCCCGGTGATGCTCAGCTTCATTTCCAGCACCACTCTCAATTTCAGCCATTGTCAGTGCAGGAACTGCTCTGTGATGGATGTCTATACATAGCCCTGGCCCTTGACTTTCCTCCTAGGCTACCACCGTTGACCATGTGGTCACTGACACGGCAGGGAGGAAGTCTTTGGTGAGGATGCTGGGATGTCGTGGCAGGTCCCAGCTCCAGGGTGTCAGGCAAGGGCAGCGGCATCAGATCCCAGCAAGTGGGTGTGGGGCAGCCTGCCAGGGGCCTCAGCAGATGACTGTAGGGGCAGCTAGCTGGGGAGCAGGGGAGGCAGTTGCAGCTAAGAGTAATCCCACAGCTCTTACATGTCCGTCCCATCCGCCTATCCTCCCATCCATCCACCCAGCACACACTTATCCATCTGTCCATGTGGCGCTTCAGCCCACAGTCAGAACACAAATGTGGAGAAGCTGATTCTCCTGTTTGCCGTGACACCTTCACTGCTCCCCACCGCTGTGGGGAATGGGGGTGACCTGCCTGCTGGGAGCATCTCTGCCCTGATTCACTCTGACCTCGAGCAAGTCACTTCTCTGTGCCGAGAGTCTGGGGAACTGGGAAAACCTGAGAGCTGCTCGAACAGGCCACTTCTCTTATTTCATCAACAGGTAGCTGAGGCAGAGTAGGGAATTGACTTGACAAGGTCAGATAAGGAATTCCTGATGGATCTGGGACTAGATCCTAGGGGCTGCCACTCGTTTGTAAAGTGGGAAGGGAATGGGAATTCTGGCTCCCCTCACCTGCTGGAATTGTAGGGAGGACCCCACGAGATAAGTGGTAGGACAGTGACGTGAGAAATGAGGTCACCAGGGCAGAAAGTCCCAGAGGTGCAACCAAGGCCCCTGCTGCCGGGCCAGTGCAGATCCCATGGTGACCACAAGGGGACAGCAGATGCTTGTGCACTCAGCTGGGATCTGCTCAAAGCACTTACTGTGAGCCAGGGTCTGGGTCATTTCATTCCTGGGGACCCCTAACACAAACAAGACCATGGACACATCGCAGCCCAGCCCACTGTGGTAGCTGGAAGTATTACTTGGGTATTACAATCAGAGCCTGGCCCAGCTGCTGACTGCAGGGCTCTGAGGGCTGAGGGGCCAAGCCTGGAGCAGGCCTTGGCTGGGTCCCCCTGTGTCCCCAGTAGCCTTTATCTTGGCTTTGGCTCTCTCGCTTGCAACTGTTCCGAGGGGGGTGGTACAGGTGGCTGATCTCTTCACTTCCGTTCTCAAGCCCGAGATGTGGCACAGAGCTTTGCACACATGATGCTCCATAAATAACTGCTGAGCAACTCCTGCCCTGAGCAGAGCCAGAAAAATCCAGGTCAGCTTGTGGCCATACAAAGGTATATATGCTGGTTTGTGTCCCATTTACCCAGGAAAAGAGACGTACAAGTTAAGAGGGAGGAGGGCCAGCATGCAGCTAAGAGCACAGGCCTTCCGGATGGCCTCAGTTCAAATCCCAAGTCAGCTGCTTTCCCGGCTTTACGTCCCTTAGCAAGTGCCCTGTATAATTCAGCCAGTGTATGTTTCCTCTGCCATTATGCAGTTAGCTTTGGCTTACCCCTGATCCCTTTGCCGAATGAGAAGATCTGACTGGAAGCTTTGCGTGGGGCAGAATCAGAAACAACAGAGTCAGGAGGGCTCTGTTCTGTGATGCCGACATCCACTCTGCCAGCCCTTGCTGGCCTCAGATGTTTCATTCAGTCTCTTTAGAGAAGACACAGACTGTTTTCTGCCTGGGGGAAGTATTGCCCTCACTTTGCAACCTTCGGTGNTCAGGAGGGCTCTGTTCTGTGATGCCGACATCCACTCTGCCAGCCCTTGCTGGCCTCAGATGTTTCATTCAGTCTCTTTAGAGAAGACACAGACTGTTTTCTGCCTGGGGGAAGTATTGCCCTCACTTTGCAACCTTCGGTGTAGAGAGGGGTGGGGCAGTGGGTTGGAGCAGTTATTCCCCAACCCCTGCTCAAGGTGGTATATGAGTCTGTGTTTATTATAAACTGAGCAGATACAAAAGGATACTGGAAAACATGTGTACGGCATACAAATAATATCAACACAAAATGCCTGTGAGCTCACAGACTAGTTTGAGGAATTTGTTGTTCAGTCACTCAGTTGTGTCTAACTCTTTGTGACCCCATGGACTGTAGCATGCCAGGCTTCCCTGTTCTTCACTGTCTCCTGGAGTTTGCTCAAACTCATATCCACTGAGTTGGGACTAAAATCCCCCATTTCACTTCCCTGTTCTTGCTCCTACCCTCTGCCATAACCTGTTCACTCTGAGCCCGAAGCCTCCCTGGGTTCTCTCAAGTCAGTTGGCTCCCGCCTCCCGTTTAGCTGGCTGAGGGACTGTTCTCAGCTGCTGCTTCTACCTGTTGCCCTTATAAGAGCTCGCATCCTCTTTCCATATTCCAAGCAGTTGTTGAAATCTCTCATTTATCAGTGACCTTTCTTTCTTTCTGGCCATGCAATGTGAGATCTTCATTCCTGGGAATCCAACTCCTGGCGCCCTGCAGTGGAAACGCTGAGTCATAACTCCTGGACCCCCCAAGGAATTTTCTTAGTGATCCATCTTTAAGATTGTAACATGACCTTCCCAAGCCTTAACTGTTCTCTTTTGCCACATGGCATCTGTCACCTTCTAAATGATTTAATCGGCATATTTCTGTCTCCTTTTATTAGACCATAAGCTCCAGAATGACAGGGATTTTTGTCAGAGTTCTTTTAAATTTTTTAAATATTTTATTACTCTTATTTTATTTATTTTTGGTTTTTGGCCCTCCCACATGGCATGTAGGATCTTGGTTCCTTGGCCAGGGATCGAAACTATGCCCCTGCATTGGGAGGTCAGAGTCTTAACCACTAGACCACCAAGGGAGTACCTGTCAAGTTTCTTTCAATGCTCCATCATCAGGGCCTAGAAGAAGACTTCGCATATGATATGAATTCAATGAACGTNGGGAGGTCAGAGTCTTAACCACTAGACCACCAAGGGAGTACCTGTCAAGTTTCTTTCAATGCTCCATCATCAGGGCCTAGAAGAAGACTTCGCATATGATATGAATTCAATGAACGTTTATTAAATAAAGTCTTGTTTCTTGTTCTGTTTGTTGGTAAATGCTTAGTACTTTGGCAATCTGTTCCACTTTTGTTTCATTGGGGTCTCAGTAAAGATGAGAGGCAGACACGGGTTCTTATTAAATACCCTGAGCTAGAAGTCTCTATGTCAGTGGTTCTCTGAAGGGGTCATGGGCTCCTTTAAGATTATAATGAAACCTACCACAAGTTGGAACTTACATTTAAAGTGTACATGTAATTTACGAAAACTACATTTCATCTTAAAAACCTGTTCTCTTCTTGAGAGATAAGTAAAAACTATCAACAGTTGGAACTTCCTGAGGTTCAGGGGTTAAGACTCCACACTTCCACTGCAGGGGGCATGAATTCCATCCCTGGTCTGGGGATTAAAGATCCCACATGCCATGTGGCACAGCCAAAAAAAGAAAAAGAGAAACACCTCAATCAAAAACTAGATGAAGGATGTAGCCAAAACAATAAAAGTGCAAATGACTAAACATATATATTTTTAAAAAGGAACTATCAATATGGCAGCCCCAGAGAGGAGGAAGAGGGGAGTTCTTTCCCAGTATAAAGTGTTGACTTCAGTTCTATACAGTGCAAGCGTTACGATCGCAAAGTTGAAGAAATTAGTTAAATATTTTAAAGGAACTCATGTTCTAATCCCTTGGGGCGATCACAAACTCACATATCTTTAGAGGCCAGGGAGGTCAGTGCCCATGGCTTTAGGACCATAGGCAGCGGTGGAAGCTGTAGAGACACGGAGCTTGCACACCCTACCCCAAGATGCTTAAATTTAGTGGCACGAAAAGCATGATGTTCATCAAACCTCACTGGCCTGTTTTATTCATTTCACTGAACATTTCACAGAACCCTCTTTAGTTAAATAGAGAATGTTTACTGAGCACTTCCTATGTTAAATGAGCTTTGCATACATGATTCTATTACTGTCAAGCTGTGAGGTAGGGATTATTTTCCTCATTTTCATTTCACCAATGAGTAAGAGGAAGCTCAGTGAAGTGGCTGAAGGTCCCACAGCTATGAGAGTAGTTGGGCTGGGATTTCTTTAGTGGCTCTGACTCCCAAAGCCCAAGATTTTCCCTCCACATCACTGCCCATCAGGATGTGGTCCCTGACGAACTTCCCTGGTGGCCCAGTGGCTAAGACTTCACCTTCCAATGCAGGAGGTGTGGATTTGGTCAGCTAAGAGCCCACATGCCTGGTGGTCAAAAAAAACCAAAACAGGAAGCAGAAGTAATATTGTAACAAATTCAATAAAGACTTAAAATGGGCCACATTAAAAAAAAAACCTTTAAAACAAATGTGGTCCCAGATTCACCCACTCAGAAACCCCTGGGGAACTCGTTAAAATGTGTGCTCCCAGGTATTTGCCTGGTGGTCCAGTGGTTAAGACTCCCACTTCCACTGCCAGGGGCATGGGTTCAATCCCTGGTTGGGGTCCTAAGATCCTGCAGGCTGCATGGTGAGGTCAAAAATAAATAACTAAAAACTAAGATTCATGCTCCTGAATTCCACCTCAGACCTACTGACTCAGAGTCCCAGGGAGATGNCAGGGGCATGGGTTCAATCCCTGGTTGGGGTCCTAAGATCCTGCAGGCTGCATGGTGAGGTCAAAAATAAATAACTAAAAACTAAGATTCATGCTCCTGAATTCCACCTCAGACCTACTGACTCAGAGTCCCAGGGAGATGGGGATGGAAAACTGAATTTATAGTAAGCTTCCCTGGAGAGATTTGAAACATTAGTTTTGAACAGGTGAAACAGACACTTGGTTAAAATATTCAAGAGATTCAAAATGGGATAAATGCAGAAAGAGCTCCCCACTGCCTTTCCTGCTTGCATACTTCCCCTCTACCCGCTGTCCCCAAGAGGCAACCACTTTTCTTTGACCCAGCACATTGAAGTTTGAGGCCCATCTTAGTATTTGTGGGATATACCAAGATGCGTAGGTTTCTGCACCCTAGAACTCACAAAAACCTTCAGGCAAGGCCATCAATCATTCAGGGGCAGGTGCCCCAGGAAGGGGTCTCAGAGTCACCAGATGGTAGGACTTCTGCTTGGGTGCATATCTGGATCCTCTGTTTCTAGGACCTTCCAGTCTGCTCAGCTTCCACCATCACTTTGAGTAGGGGGCTGGTCCCTGCACAGGTGGCTTTGTCACAATATCAGAAATGGACAGTGAGTGAGGGTCGCGTAAGGACCAGCAGAGGGGAGCCTGCACAGAAGTCCGGTCTGGAGGAATATGGAAGCCCAGTATCCAACCTTTCAAGCTGTTATTTCCTCTTGTTTGTGGCAACCATGACCTTCCCTTTGGGATAGATACTTTAAAATCAGTTGTGCTTAATCTTTCTGGGACCACAGACTTCTTTGGGAAGCCCATGAAAACTAGGGACCTCTCTAGAAAAATGCACAGACACGTTAAAGCTTAGCCTACAGGCTAAGCTTCACAGAGGCCAGCCAAAATTCCCCAGGGGTGTCCAGGAGCTCCGAGTCCGGAACTTCTCTTTTGGAGGTGGTCCTTGAACTACACCGCTTGGCACACTAAACTCTCTCTTTTCCTTTAGAGAGTCTGAACTTTGTTGCCACTTGCAGCGAAGTGCCCTAGATGAAGTAGAGGTGGGGGCGCGGTGGCTCTGGGCCCGAGCCTGGTCGCCCGGAGAGGGACCCCGGACAGGGAACGGCTGCCCCAGGGGGCGGTGCGCGGTGCGCGTCCTCCTCAGCTTTTAGCGTCATCCGCCTGGGCCCCTGTGCTGTGGGCGCATTTTCTGGGTTTTATGGAGCGAACCCCCGCCCCATCCCCGACCCCACCCCGGGTCGGAGGCGGGGAGAGCCGGCGCGGGGCCGCGGACAGAACTGCGATGGGAGCCGGCAGCTCCGCATTCATCATTGTTCCCCCAGCGCCTGGCACGGGTTGGGGCGCCGGCAGGGTTGGTGACCCGAAGCGCGCCGGCCCTTCTGTGTCGCCCGTTCGCCGAGCTCTCGCCCCACAAGTGTTTCCTGAGCGCCTTCCGAGGGCCAGTCCGGGAGCCGGGAGCTGGCGACTCAAGGAAAGGACGGGGGTTCAAGTCCAGCCAGCTGCGCGCCGCGAGGACCACGGAGCGCCGGCGCGGGCGGCGCGGGGCGCACGGGCCGCGGAGGG
>SJYV01020310.1:1079976-1101842 GCA_006410875.1 Neotragus pygmaeus | reverse complement strand
GGCTGCAAATCCCCCCTCCCCCCGGCTCGGCCGCGCTCGGGTCGCCGGGCTCCATGGGGAAAGCGGCCGCTCAGTGCCGAGGCGGCGGCCGCTCCCGCGGGCTGTCGTCGCTCTTCACGGTTGTCCCCTGCCTGTCCTGCCACACGGCGGCGCCGAGCATGAACGCTCCCACGCCCGGCTCCGCACCGGAGCCCAAGCCTCAGCTTCAGTCGGTGCCCCAGCCTCAGCGGGAGCTGGTGTCAGAGCAGGTGTCGGAGCCAGTTTCTGAGCGGGCGCCAGGAACGGAGCCTGAGCCCAAGAAGATGTCTGAGCCCAGGCCAGGGTTCAGACAGGAACTGGGACTGCTGCCGGCGCTGGGGACCGGGTCGGGGCCCCGGGAAGAGTGGGGCTCAAAGCCGGGGCCTGGGCCCCCTGGCAAGGCCCCCTTTGAGCAGGTGCCGGCGCTGGGGCCAGCAGTGGGGAGCGTGCCCCTGATCAAACCTGAGTCAGGGTTGTTGCCGGCATCAAAGGACCCGCGCCCGGGGCAGGTGAAGACACATCTTGGGATGACAGCGCCCGGGAGCAGCTCGCCGTGCGCTGTCCCCGTGGTCTCATTTCCTCTGGACAACTTCAAGGGCTGGCTTCTCAAGTGGACCAACTACCTGAAGGGCTACCAGCGCCGCTGGTTCGTGCTCAGCAACGGCCTCCTGTCTTACTACAGGTACGGAGGTGTCAGGCTGGGGGCTGAGCGTGAAGGCTGGTGATGCTGCCATCATGGGGACGAGGGCATCCAGGGTTGGAGGGTGTGACCACTGGCCCAGGATGTTTGGAAATAGGAATCTAGCAGGAGAAATAATGCCTCTGGCCAACCTTCAACACTGGCAGGGGAGTTCCCTGTGGACACGACCTCTGGCAAGCTTGGGTCTGGGGAGTGAGCAGAGAGGTTGGAGTGAGGGAGTGATCTGGGGCCTGGGGACCCCTCTGGCCCTGGTGGCTGTGGGACCTGGGGCAGTTATCCAGAGTCAGAACCCCCAACATCCTTGAAACAAGAGCTTTCTAGTTGAGGAGCTAAAATTACAGTATTAGGGGCTGAGGGGGCGGTAACCTTGTTCACCCCTTAGGACCCACATGTGGGAAAGGCTCCTGCTCCCTCCTCAGTGAGTCAGACTGCTTCCCACTTCCCCTAGTGTCTGCTGTTTGCTGGCCTTGGCCTGGGGGCACAGCAGACTCAGCCTTGTCAGACACTTCAGGAGCCTATCTTGACATTCAATAGAGAATCAGGAAGTGTCCCACAGTGGCCTTTCTTATTCTTGAAGCAGCGTGGGGTTCAAAATTGAAGTCTAGTGGTGAGATAGCTAACACTATTCCACTGAAACTGATTGAAAGGGGGAAAGATCCTGAATGCTGCCTTGGTATGTTTCCTGGGGATGGGTGGTTTAAACTTTGAGATCTTGAATCACTCTCTACCGTAATAGATTCTCAAACCTGAGCAAGTGTTGGGATTCGCTGAAGGGCTTGTTGAAACATTGCTCTGCCATCCTGCTGAGATTCTGCTGCAGGGCGTCCAGGAGGGGCCCCAAAAGTCAGCTTTTCTAACAAGTTCCCAGGTGATGTTGCTCAGGACCACAGTCTGAGAAGCGCGGCTCCACTGTCACTGCAAACAGGAGGGCCCTGCCTTTCTGAAACTCAGGTCACTTTGCTCACTCCACTCAGCTGGGCAGTCCCTTCAGGTTACCCACTGGAGCATTCATGTGGTCTTTCCTAGCCTTTTTGGAACACAATTTCTAGAGGATAGTTGAATCTGTGATGCCCTTGATTATTTGGGACCTCCACTGACCTTAACCGATGGTTCCCCCTCAAAGTGGGGATCGGATCGCTGTCTTTAATTCCTGGCAGAGGGGAAAACTGAACTGTGTTTCTCACGCCACCATCTCGTGTGGTGTTGTGGTACCCCTCGGCCCACTCAGCTGCACCATACACATCACAGAACAGAGTGTTCTCAGAGTTAGGCAACTGAGCAAAACGAGACCCTTTTCCAAATGATGTTTTTATCCCATTTCCCTACCCTGTCTGGTGTGTATGCAGTGATAGAGATCATTAGTGATTTGCTATAAAGAAGTGTCACCCTGTCTTCTTACAGGCAAGGGACGTAACACATAGGACGTGTCGACTGTGGACCACACACAAATAAATGTTCGTTTATTTCATCCCGGAAATCACACTGTGAGGTGGGTTCTGGGATTGTGTTGTACAAATGAGGAGTCCTGAGGTTTACCAGAGGGACGTGTCTTGTCCAGAGCCACCGGACCAGGTAGGCAGTGAAGAGAGTCTGACCTGGGCCCTTTGCGCTACAAAGTCTGTGCCTGTCCCAGATGTGAGGACTGATGCCAGTTCAACCTTGAGTTCAGCATTTCTGAGTTATTTGTATCTTCCCAGGTGCTACTAAGAGTCAGTAGTCGGGGTCAAGGTCATGTTTATGAGTCTAGCGTCCCACCGTGGCAGGAAGGTCTAGTTGTAGTGGAAAACCTGACCTCGTGTGTTTTTGTTTTGTTTTAATCAGTAGAACAAAAATGTCCCCCCCCCTTTTTTTTAGGATATGAATAACCACGTATAGACAGTTGGCCTTTCAAGGTAACTTGAAATGTCTAGGTTCTCTGGGTAGTGAAGAAAAATTCTTCTTGTTTGCTGATTAGAATGTGGGGACAAATACTGGTTTAGGGGAGAGGAAAGAGTGGGAACAAGTTTTCTTGTGTGTGTATTTGCACAGTCCAGCTCTTTAGTTTGATTCGTGGACATTTCTAGATTTCAAGGTGGGCCAAGTTGTTGCTCCAGTCGCTTGGGTAGGATGAACGATCCTTGACATTTATACAGCTTTCTCCCTCCTTTAGCTCCATGTGAGCCTGCCACAAAGATATTCTCAGCCCCATTTTACAGGAAGGGAAATTGAGGCTGAATAGTGAGCTTCAAGGGTGGTGCATGCTGAGGTGCCCGGCCTGAAGGTGGTGTCTCCAGTGCCACAGAAGCTGAGTTAGTCTCCGAGTGCAGAAAAGGCCCTACTGCAGTGGGATCGCGCCTCACCTCTCCCCTGCACTCCAGTTCTGCCTTCTGGAAGACACTGGTCTGCTTCCCCTCAGGCCTCCCAAGGCCACAGGTGTTTGACACCACTCTGTTGTCCCTACTTGTGGTCTGAACCCTGCCTTCTAGACCAGGCCTGGCCATCCTGCCTGCTGGGCTCAAGGGCTGAGCAGCCTCCAGGCCTGCTGCTCACAGTCTTGACAGCTCAGGGTGGGTTATCCAGGCCTCCGTCTGCACCCAGGTGCTTGGCTCTTTAAATGTGTGTGGCTGGAATAGAGGCAAATTCCAGTGCTTGTGAGTTGCAAACAGATTGAGAGAACTCATTTTTCAAGATCTCCTTTCTTTGTTTTTAGTTGTGACATACAGAATCTTTAGTTGCAGCATGCGAACTCTTAGTTGCAGCATGTGGGATCTAAGTTGCCTGACCAGGGTTTGAACCCAGGCCCCCTGCATTGGGAGCATGGAGTTTTAGACACTGGACCACCAGGGAACTCCTCAAAGTTACCATTTCTTTCATGATCTTTCCTTAGGGGCCTGGTAGAGTCAGTGTTAGTGCTGGGTGACGTGGCTGCTGGGGAAGGAACCGGAGCCTCTCTTGTTGGTAGCTTCCCTTTTGGAAAAACTATAAATTTTGTTTGTTTGCTTTGAAACTGAGCAAAGCCTGGTTTGGACATTTCTTGTGTTCGTTGCCTGATCCTATGCTCCAGCCTGCCTCTCTCCAGAATAACTATCCTTCCAAATCCTGATCAACATCCACTTTCTTTTTTTAAAGTTAGTTTTATCTCATCTATATGCTGGAGAAGGAAATGGCAATCCACTCCAGTATTCTTGCCTGGGAAAGTCCCATGGACAGAGGAGCCTGGTGGGCTGCAGTCCGTGGGGTCACAAAGAGCTGGACACGAACGAGTGACTAAGCACTTGCACATCTATATGCAATTAAAAAAAAAAGCTTTTCATTTCAACCATTTTAATTTTAAAAATCTTGTTTTATTTTATTTTAAAATATTTATGTATTTGGTTGCACCAGGTATTAATTTCGGCACGTGGGATCTAGTTCCTTGACCAGGGATCAAATCCGGGCCCCCTGCAATTGGGAGCAAGGAGTCTTAGCCGCAGGAGCAGCAGGGAAGTCCCTCAACCATTTTTAACTTTGCGAAAAGGGATCTTATACTGCATATAACTTGGGGGGACTAATTTTGGGTGCTCTGTGACAGCCCGGTTTGAAAGTGTGTGGTTTACGTGTGTGCGCGCCTCTTGTTAGTGCGTGCCTGCTCAGCAGTATCTGACTCTCTGCAGCCCCGTGGACTGTAGCCTGCCAGGTGCCTCTGTCTGTGGAGTTTCCCAGACAAGGATACTGGAGTGGGTTCCCGCATCTCTCGTGTCACCTGCATTGCAGGTGGATTCTTCACCACTGGGCCCCCTGGGAAGCCCTGCCCCTCTTGACGGGTGACTAGAGAAACACTTGAACGCGTGCGGGGGTCCTTGCAGGCGAAATCACGGGGTTGTGGAGAATGTGAACGCGGAGCTCTTTTCCAGAGCAGTTGTGCCAGTTTATAGTCCCACTGGGAACAAATAAGAGCTTTTTGTGGGTCTCTGATCTCTGTCCTTTGCAGCTCTTGGTACTGTCAGCGTTGATTTTGCCACTTAAATGAGTATTGCATCGTAGTCTTGACCTGCATTTCAGTCCCCGTTATTTTTACTTTGATAGAAAATTGGCCGGGCAGCGGCAGTGGGTAGGGAGTGGATTAGAATTTCTCCAGTAAGTGTGGCTTCCTCGAGTGTTTCTGTCCTAGATTTTGCTGGAAAAGCTCACTCAATGTCAAGTTTGTTCCAAGGGAGAAAGTACACAGTGCCAACAGCTGGGCTTAGTAACATTCGTATTATCAGGAATAACAAGACGCTCTTTGTAAATATTGTCACATACTGAAAGCATTTCTTGGAGATCTGGGTAACTGTTGGCAGGTTTTTACTTCTTTCCAATAATGTGCTAGGAATATAAATATAGGAGGCAAGGTTATTCTATCGCCCTGCACACTTAATCATGTATCTGTTTGACTATTTGAATACCAATAAAGGAAATCTGGTTTTGTGCTCTTTTTTTGGTTGCTAGTTCCCATTTAAAAAATTTCATCTCAAGTTCTCATCTCACAGGGAACGTGTATCTACCAGAAATTAGTGAAGAATTCATAATAATAATGCAGAATTTTCAAAGGTATGGGCTTCCCTGGTGGCTCCGCTGGTAGAATCTGTATGCAATGTGGGAGGCCTGGGTTTGATCCCTGGGTTGGGAAGATCCCCTGGAGAAGGGAACAGCTACCCACTCCAGTATTCTAGTCTGGAGAATTCCTTGGACTGTACAAAGTCGCCTTGTAAAGAGTCGACTTTCACTTTTCACTGAGCAACTTTCACTTTTCAAAGGTATTAGCCCTTAACAAACACATGAAAAGATGCTCAACATCACTCATTATCAGAGAAATGCAAATCAAAACCAGAGTGAGGTACCGTCTCACACCGGTCAGAATGGCTTCTATCAAAAAGTCTACAAACAATAAATGCTGGAGAGGGTGTGGAGAAAAGGGAGCCCTCTTACACTGTTGGTGGGAATGCAAACTAGTACAGCCACTATGGAGAACAGTGTGGAGATTCCTCAAAAAACTGGAAAGAGAACTGCCATATGACCTAGCAATCCCAGTGCTGGGCATACACACCGAGGAAACCAGAATTGAAAGAGATATGTGTACCCTAGTGTTCATCGCAGCACTGTTTGCAATAGCCAGGACATGGAAGCAACCTAGATGTCCATCAGCAGATGAATGGATAAGAAAATACACAATGGAGTATTACTCAGCCATTAAAAAGAATACATTTGAATCAGTTCTAATGAGGTGGATGAAACTGGAGCCTATTATACAGAGCAAAGTAAGTCAGAAAAACACCAATACAGTATATTAACTCATATATATGGAATTTAGAAAGATGGTAATGATGATCCTATATGCGAGACAGCAGATGTAAAGAACAGACTTTTGGACTCTGGGAGAAGGTGAGGGTGGGATTATTTGAGAGAATAGCATTGAAACATGTATATTATCATATGTGAAATAGATCACCAGTCCAGGTTTGATGCATGAGACAGGGTGCTCAGGGCTGGTGCACTGGGATGACCCTGAGGGATGGGGTGGGGAGAGAGGTAGGAGGGGAGTTCAGGATGGGGAACGCATGTACACCCATGGCTGATTCATGTCGATGTATAGCAAAAAACACCACAATATTGTAAAATAATTAGCCTCCAATTAAATTAAATTGAAAAAATAAATGGAAAAGAAATCTTAAAAAGTAAAAGGTATTAGCGCCAAGTCCTTATGGCGAGAGTGTTTGAAACATAAGCTTTACGCACATTAATGACACAGTTGATTTGATTAAACAAAAGACTCTTTTGTTCTACACAAGTTGCCTGCTCGGCAACATTAGAAATGACATTTGATTCCCAGGAAATGATTTCAAGCAAATCATGAAACAAAAACTTTTAAAAAATATTTGTTTGGCTGCGTCAGGTCGTGGTTGTGGCACTCAGGGTCTTCGTTGCATCGTATGGGACCTTTCACTGGTGCACAGGCTTCCTAGTTGTAGCACGTGGTCTCCAGAGAGCATGGACTCAGTCGTCATGGTGAGAGAACTTAGTTGCTCAACCAGGGATCGACCCCGCATTCCCTGCATTGCAAGGCCAGTTCTTAACCACAGGACCACCAGGGAAGTCCTCCCAAAAGGTTTTAATTTATTATTGTCAGGCTAATCTGTGGGTAGGAATGGCGAAGCCAGTTATCGAGAAAGGGACCAAGGAAACCATCTGGGCCTATAAGAAAGAAGGCTCCAGTCAACTGAAAGTAAGTTTTCAAAGTCCGCCAGCCGAGGAAGCCCACTGAACACATGGTGAATTGGGCCCACTTTAGGGTGGCGGCCAAGACGTGTTTGCCTGTAGGATGGATCGAGCACTCCTCCAGTGAGGCCACATCTCAGAGGCAAGCTCTCCTGGAGACAGCATTTTTTCTCTGTGTATATGATTTTATTGTTTATTTAATTTTGGGGGCTGTGTTGGGATTTGTTGCTGCAAGTGCTTTTTCTGTCTTGTGGTGAGCGGGTGCTGCCCTGCAGCTGCAGCGCGCAGGCCCTCATCGCAGAAACCTCTCTCGTTGCAGAGCATGGGCTCTATGGCACAGGCTCAGTGGTTGTGGTGCACGGGCTTAGTTGCTCGTCAATGTGTGGGATCTTCTGGCACCAGGGATCTAACCTTTGTCTCTTACATTGGCAGGCAGATTCTTTACTGAGCCATCAGGGAGGCCTAGTATTTTTTTTTAAATAAAGTTTTATTGGGACACAGTCATGCCCATTCATTTTTTTGGCTATGAGTCCTTTTTTTTTTTTTTTTTTTGCAGCGCTGCAAGTTTTGTGGGCTCTTAGTTCCCTGACCAGGGATTGAACTCTTGTCCTCATCAATGAAAGCAGAGTCTTATATGTGACCGCACAGTGAAAGTGTAGTCTTATCTTAATCCCCTGAGACAGTCTTTTTGATGTCAGTTTGATGGTGGTTTAGTCACCAAGTCTTATCCGACTCTTGCAACGTCATGGACTGTAGCCTGCTAGGCTCCCTCGTCCATGGGATTCTCCAGCCAAGAATACTGGAGTGGGTTGCCATTTCCTTCTCCATGATGTCACTTTAGGTGATACGTAAAGGATGAAGCTAGAAAAGACCATCCAGTTGCAAAATGTCCCCGAAAACATGAAGTTGAAAGTATAGGTCTTCAGGTTAAGCCACTAGGTTATCCACCCCAGAAGGTGGCCTTATTATATTGGATTCAGCTTTAATTTGAAATATCATCCAGTATTTCATATTATGAGACCATAAGGAAGCTGGGAAGGAATGCACAGGTTGAAAATGTGTACACATTTCTTTAATGTTTAGCATGAAGGTGTTACAAAGAGCCTCCAAGAGGACTGGCAGTGTGTTTTGGAGGAGACAGGGCACGTCAGTCAGTGTTCTTAGCAAGGTCTTGTTGTTCAGTTGCTAAGTCATGTCCTACACTTTGGGACCCCGTGGACTTCAGCACATCAGTCTCCTCTGTCCTCCACTGTCTCCCGGAGTTTGCTCAAATTCATGTCCGTTGAGTTGGTGATGCTGTCTAACCATCTTATTCTCTCCTGCTCCCTTCCCCTGTTGCCTTCAACTTTCCCAGCACCAGGATCTTTTCTAGTGGGTCGGCTCTTCACATCAGGTGGCCAGCTTCAGCTGGATTTTCAGCTTCAGTTACAGTCCTTCCAATGAATATTCAGGCTTGATTTCCTTTAGGATTGACTGGTTTGATCTCCTTGCAGTCCATGGGACTCTCAAGAGTTTTCTCCAGCACCACAGTTTGAAAGCATCAATTCTTTGGCACTCAGCCTTCTTTATGGTCTGACACTCACATCCATACATGACTACTGGAAAAGCCATAGCTTTGATCATATGGACCTTTGTGGGCAAAGTGATGTCTCTGCTTTTTAATATGTTGTTTAGGTTTGTCATAGCTTTCCTCGCAAGGAGAAAGCATCTTTTAGCGAGGTGCTGTGACACAAATTATAATTTCCCCACACAACCCGCTCCTCCTCCTGACCTTCCTTTCTGTGAATAGCTGGAAAGCCGAGTCATGCTTGCTGCTTCCTGCCACCCTCACCCTACATCAGATGGAACTGCCAAGCCCTGCCTGTCTCCTTCCCCGCGTCCACCCCTCCTCCCCATTGCTTGTGCCACGTCATGGCTCAGGTCTGCCTTTTGCTGAGCTGGCGTTCCAGCCTCCAGCTTCTGCCCTGGATGGGGGCCCTGGTGTGGCGCCACTTGCCTGCCCCAAGGGCCCTATATTTTCCAGTCCTCTCCAGGAATCTCTTTCAACAGTCCCATCCCCTGTGTTAGTAGTCGCCTACTGTGGGTTTCTCACATTTGAAATATCCATAATGGCCCCAGACCGACCTAAGAACTACATCTCTCTCCTTTGGGAGTTTATAGGGTTGCTGTGTGGGCACCTCTGCAGACAGCTTTGTGCCAAAGGGACAGTGTAGTGAAGTTTGGCATCTTCCTTTTTTATTTTTCTCAATTAAAAAAATTTGGGAGGGGGAGGCTGTGTGTGTCATGTGGGATTTTAGTTCCCCAACCAGGGATCAAACCTGGGCTCCCTGCATTGTGAACACAGCGTCCTAACCACTGGACCACCAGGGACGTCTCATCTCAGGCACTTTTCTGACCTAGACCTTCCCCGAGGCCCTTCGGTGACTTGGGTTTGCCCAGGACGAGGGTACACTCGCCACGTGGACCTCCTTCCTCCACAGGACTTTCCCTTTTACACCTTTGGTGAGATGTCTGTTGTGAGTTCTTCAGCTGCTGCAAATCCTTGCACTTTCTTCGGGGAGGGTCTGTTAATCCAAGATCAGAGCCAGCACACAGTCTGGAACATGGTAAAAGCGAATGTACCACAGCTTATTGAGGGCCAACAATGTACAGGAAGCGTGGGAGACAAGCACATGTGCATCGTGGAACCAGAAGGTGGAGGAGGAGGGACCCAGTCTCCAGTTTCAACAGTAATTAAGTAATTAAGTTCCTGGCCAATTTCTGCATCCATCCTGGCAGTCAATAACCCAGCGGGTTCAGGCAAAGTGCTGTGGGGCTTCCCAGGGGGCTGGCTATTCAAGCTTATGGCTTTCACACCTCCTGTAGTCTTCTGGGATGCAGTTGGCAAAAGATGTCAATAAAGAAAGACAGGCTTGTGAAAAGGATGTGAGGTTCCTTAAACCAAGATCAATATCTGTTTATCCTAGGAGGGAACAAAATATGGAGGATATGGGCCTGTTTCCTGGACAACTACTCTGGATTGTGACATGCAGAGAGGAGATGATGAGCAATACCCTTGAACTCAAATTGCTATTAGCAGTTTAATGTGTGTTGAGTCACATATGAGATGTCACCACCGGATGTGGCTTTAGGAGGTTCCCTTGGTAATTGCACACAAGGAGCAAACTGTCCTCGAGTCTCGGGGTCATGCTGCGCACTGTATGCCTTTCTTCTTTTACGAGCAACTCTTTTCCCGTGTGTTTCCGCTTTTAAAAGTTCTCAGAGTTCCGATCACTTAGCTTCACCCCTCTTGGCCACTTGTCACATGTTCAGCCACAGCTCTGTGCGTCGAATGCCAGTTTAACGATCTTGATGCACACCTTTTGATCTGCGTTGCTGGGCCATTGCCTAAACCAAGAAGAGGGCAGATGGCCTTGCTGAGCTGGCTTGGAACCGGGCTGTGTTGTCCTTAAGCAGCAGTAGGTGTTGTCTCCCTAAATATAACTTACGGTTTGTGGCTTCCCTGGACTCACCGCTCACTGTCCTTCCCAGTCAGCTCCCTCCACCCTCCTTCCTCTGTCTTCAAGTTTCCTTCTGCCAGCCACATACCTTTCTCTATTCCCTTCAGATCCCTGCACCTACCACCTCCCAGCAAGTGCAGCCCTCCCCACTGCTGCAGGCAGCCTCGCCGGGCAGTCGAACTCCAGGTCATCACAGCTTGAACCTGCCTGGATCCCCCACAATGAGTGGGGCTGGCAGAACCATCCTTCCTCTGATGGCCCTTTGTGTGTTGTGTCGTTTGGCTGTGTACGCCTGTTAGCCGGCTGTTGGCCTGTCTCCTCCCCGCCAGAGCATGGGGCTGTGTCCCCCTCTATGGTGTCCCCTGGGGTGCTGGGCATATAGTCTTGTACTTGTAGATTCCCAAATGCCAGTTTTTTTTTTTTCACAGAAGCTACACATGGCCCAGCTTCTCAGCTCCTATTCAGAGGCTTATCCTAAGATAAGGATATGTGATGATATTGAGAGCTCACTGTCTGCATTTACATTTAAAACTCTTTGTTAAGAATTTAAAACATCTGTAAGAGTAGACAATAGTAAAATGGACCCGCATTCACCCATTTCTCCAGTTTCAACAATTATTAGCTTCCTGGGCAATCTTATTTCATCTGAGTGCTCTTACCCCCACATCATTTTGAAGTGAACTTCAAATATCATACCTCACCGGTAAATATTTAAGTATCTTTAAAGGATAAGGATTTTTAAAAAACATATCCACAGCACCATTCTTACAACTAAAATTAGCAATAATTCCTTATTATCATCAAATATCAAGTCAGTGTTCAAAGTTTCAGTGGCCTCAAATGCCATAAACTTTTTTTCACAAGTGTTTTTTTTGATACATTTGTTTGTATCAGGACCTAAATAAGGTCTGCCTACAGAATGTCCCACAGTCTATGGGACTTCCCCAGTGGCCCAGTGGTTAAGAAAAGCCTTCCACTGCAGGGGATGTGGGTTTGATCCCTGTTCGGGGAACTAGCCATGGGGAAGCTGAGCTTATGTGCTCTGAAGCCCACTCACCACAACTAGAGAAAAGCCTGCACGCCACAGTGAATATCCAGAGTGCTGTAACTAAGCCCCGACACAGCCAAATATATTGATCAACTTCTGAAAAGTTAGAAAAAAAGAGGGTCCCTCTAGTTTTGCTGGTTGCCTCCTCTTGGTGTGGGTTAACATGTTCCTGTGTCCTCCGTAGTTCCCTAGCGTGGCAAATGGAGCTGGAAACTTGACGAGGTGGTGACGTGTTCTTCCACCAGGAGCTCATGATGTCTGGTGACTTCTTGGTCTTTGACGTTAGCAGGTGGTAGCAGTCAGTCTTAGATTAACCTAATTCTATCATTCTTCCTCACTTATTAGCAGGAATATTTCTATAAAGAGAAATTTACCCTCATCTCCTTGGGTTACTCGAGGATACAGTTCACACAGGAAAGGCAGAATAAATGCTGTGTCAACCCACTGCCGCATAGTCCTCACTGATGCTCATATCATCCCGGCTTCTCTTTGCCTAGTGCAGCCTCTTCGATTGGTTCCGGAGTCCTTTGGAAAGGACCCTGATGGTATTGATAGCATCCCACGTCCGGCTTGAAAAGATGTTCCAGGCTCTCTTGCACTTGTCTTGGCTCAGCCCTGTAGTCAGCCATTTCTGATTATACTCCAGCTGGGAGGCTGGCAGGTGCTAGGATGAGTCATGTGAAAACAGGAAATGGCCTTGACACCAGCCTGCTTTGACTTGCAGGAATCTTTAAAAGGAACGGAGGTAGAGGTACAAACCTCATGTTCTGTTTGCCCGGTGTCTTCATGAGCTGGGCAGAGGCTGTTCTAGCTGTATTTAAGGCTTTTGAGTCATCAAGGAAAACTTCAACGCGTGACACAAAAATTGTGATGGAGACAGTACCCTGTATTTTTACCCTGTTCTATCTTAGATTCCACTAATGACTGTATTTGAAAAGTGACTAGTGGTGATAGGCCTTCCATGATAGCTCAGGTGATAAAGAATCCGCCTGCAATGCGGGAGACCTGGGTTCGATCCCTTTGTTGGGAAGATCCCCTGGGGAAGGGAAAGGCTACCCACTCCAGTATTCTGGCCTGGAGAAGCCCATGAAGTGTACAGTCCGTGGGGTTGCAAGGAGCTGGACACGCCTGAGCGACTGTTACTAGTGGTGAATAAGGTGCTTATGCATATGTCATCCCATTTGATGACAAACCCAGGGGGAAAGGTTGTCATTATGTCCTGGTAGCAACTGAGAAAGCTAAGGTTTGTTCCACTGCATTGATGTCGCTTAGCGGGTGGCTGAGCTAAGACCTGAACCCCACACCTTCTGGAATTCCACCACTGGAGCCTGTCCTCTTAGTGTTAGAAGCTGTGTCTTCCCACCCAAACAAGCCGTCCCTCCAGATCCCCCTTGTAGACACTTCTGGGTCCCACTTGGGAGACCTGCAGGTGAGCAGCCTCCCCCATGAGGAGATGGTGGGGGTCCTTGGTCCCCTCTTGGTTCCCACCAGTTCCCTTCATTCAGGAGATACCCTGCCTCGCCCGTCTTCAGGGTCAGTCTCTGCATGAGACCCCACAGCAGGCCCTCCCCCACTTTTTTAAAGCAGGACCTTTTGTCATCAGGTCTTTGCTAAACACTGAAACCATTGGCAAGGTCAGCTGCCTACGTGCACTAGGCTTGCCCATTATCCACTCCCACGGAACTCTGAGGCTTAAAACAACAACAATGGTTTTATTATTGCCCACAGTTTTCTGTTGGGTGGGAATCCAGAAAGGGCTTGGTTGGACAGTTCTGGCTCAGGCCCTCGAGTGGGGCCACAGTCAGCTGGTGGCTGGGGTTGGGATGGCAGGTTCTGGAGCATCTGGAGGCTGGCCGAGCCTCTCTTTCAATCCACAGGGTCTCAGAGCTCCTCCTCGTGCTCTGTTCACACGGCTGTTTTGGACTGCGGCACCGTGGCTTCAGAGCAGACAGGCTGCTTCCCTCAGGGCTGGCTTCTCTCAGAGGGAGCATCCCAAGAGAGCGGGGCAGACAGGCACGGACCAGACCTGATCCGGAGACTGCAGTTTCAGCAGCACCGCTTTGATCACTGGACCCAGAGCTGTCTTAGATACTTAATCCAGTTTGAGTTCATTTTTGTATATGGTGTAAGTTGAGGGTCCAATTTCACTTATTTGCATGTGGGTACAGTATCCAGTTTTTCCAGCACCGTTAGTTGAAGTGGGCTTCCCAGGTGGCGCGGTGGTAATGAATCCACCCTGCAAAGCAGGAGACGCAGGAGATGCAGGTTTGATCCCTAGGTTGGAAAGATCTCCTGGAGGAGGAAATGGCAGCCCACTCCAGTATTCTTGCCTGGAGAATCCCATGGACAGAGGAGCCTGGCGGGCAACAGTCATGGGGTCACACAGAGAGTTGGGCACGGCTGAGCCTGCGTGTGGCAGCGAATTTGAAGAGAATCGTCCTTTCCCCATTGAGTGGCCTTGGCACCCCTGTCAAAGATCACTTGACCACATATGTGAAGGTGGAAACCAAACCCTTTTGGAAAAGGCGGTCACTCACTGAACGTGCCAGCCTGTTATTCTCAGGGTCCAGCTGCGGCTCTGTCCCCGGGGACCGTGGGAAGCGAAGTCCAAGAAGATGGACCTCTTTGGTCGCGTCTCCCTTCTCGAGACTGCTGTGACCAGCTGCAGAGCCCTCTACTCACACAGAGTGCTTGCAGTAGCCTAAGAGGAGGCGGGAGGAGACCAGGAGCAGAACCTGAGGTTGCCCACAGAGGCTGCTGACAGGCGCCTGGTTTTCCACACTGGAGCCTCCTTCTCTACTTTCCCTTCCTCCCGTACCCATGCAGCCCATTCACCCACAGGACCAGCCTCAGCTCTGCCTCTCCAGGGTCATCTGACCTCGTCCTCCCCGGTCACACTCTGGTAACAATGGGCTCTGACCGTCCTGACAGAGAGGGAGTTAGAGCTGGGTCCTCAGCTCACTTTCCTGCTGGATCAGGCAGCCCCAAAGCAGACCACCCTCAAACCCAGAGGCTTAAAGCAAGGAGGGGGTCGGGACTTCCCTGGTGGTCCAGTGGCTAAGACTCAGCACTCTCAATACAAGGGGCCTGGGTTCCATCCCTGGTCAGGGAACTATATCCCACATGCTGCAGCTAAGATCTGGTACAGCCAAATAAATAAAAATTAATTTTAAAAATATTAAAAAAATAAAGCAAGGGAGGCAGTTATTTTTGTTTGGGTATCTGCCCCAGCTCTGCCTCAGCAAGAGACAGCCTGCTCCCTCCTCTGCCCTGTGGGCTGGGGGAGCCATGCGCCTTCATTCCTGTCCACACCCCACTGGCCGAGTTCAAGCATGTAAGCCCACCCAGTGTCGGTGGGGTGGGACTCACCCACTTCCCACTCCAGTGGGTGATCCTGCAGATCCCCATGGCAAAGGACGTGGGCATGTAAGTGTAATTCAAGGAGGATTTTAAGAATTGGGTGGTGGTGGTGGGGAAGCTTCAATTTATCCCAACCTCCAACCTCCCTTTCAGCTATCACACTCTTCACTTGTAAGGTGAGCTCTGGGGTTCCTTACAGCCCCAGCCTCCTGAGAATTTGATGGATCGACCGACTGGAAGAAAGGGAGGTGAGCTGTCAGAAATGACTTACGCCTGGCACTGAGCTTGACACATCGAGGGGCACAGGTCTCTTGACTCAGTGGCTTGGAGGTCGGAGTCCAGGCAGCCAGGAGCTGTTGGCTGAGCTGGTAGAGGAGGACCGAGGGATGCTTCTGCTTGGCATCCCATGTCCTCTGGCCTCTGCTCCTGCACAGACCTGTGGGAGCTCTCTGGGGCTGCAGCAGCGGCATCCAGGTGCTTGTCTCCCTTTATTCCTACTGTTGATATTGGATTTGGTCTGGGGGCAGCAGAGGCCCCTGCCCTGAGCCCAGGGGCGCGTGGGAATAGGGCTAATGGTGTTTCCAGGTCCCAGTCTGGGGAGACTTGTGAGCAGGCTGGGTGGGGACAAGGAAGGCACTGCCCCTGAATTTTCCGCTTTTAGAAAATTAAATTATTTTGCCAGATGCAGGCACAGAGAGATTTTCTTCATCTGAGTCCCACAGGTGTCCTAAACTTGACTTTGATTTGCCTGTCAGTTTACCGAGTCCGTGCCTCCTGGACGTGGGATTACAACATTCTCGGCCTCTGAGCAGACTCCTGTGGTGCCTCCTCTCCCACCAGAGTCAACTTCTCAACCTGCTGTTGGGATCTTCTAGCCCAGCAAGCCTGCAGCCCACCTGTTCCCCTTCCCACTGCGGTTCTAGTTTGTACGTGGTGGCGTCAGGTCATCTCTCTGCATGTGCAGCTGCTCAAGGCCAGGACCATAGATCATATTTCATCTGTTTCCTCCCAGAAGGCCCATCGCACATTAGATCAGCGTTCAGTAACTTAGCCGGCCACGCACTGCACAGACCTGCCATCAGGGCCTGGGAGGCTGGTGGGGGGAGAATGTCTAGGTAGAAAAGGAAGGTAAAGGTCATCTTGTCCAGCCATCTGTCTGTTCGTTGGCTTCTTCATTCTTCATTTGTCATTTTTTATTGGCGTATAGTTGCTTTACAACGTTGCGCTAGTTTCTGCTGTACAACAAAGTGAATCAGCTCTTAAGTATGCATGTAGCGCCTCCCTCTTGAACTCCAACCCCCGTCCCGCCCTCTAGGTCATCACATAGCACTGAGCTGAGGTCCCTCTGCTCTACAGCAACTTCCCGCTAACTGTTGGTTTTACGCTTGGTAGGGTGAACACACTGATTTCTTCCGGGAGCATTTCTGCCCCCTCAGCACCAGCCTTGAGCAAATCTCTCAGGTGACAGAATAAACCTTCCTCTCCCAAGATAAGCTGGGCTTCCTTAGATAACTCTGTTAGAGCATCCTTCTTCCATGATATGAGATGGGTTTCCAGACAGCACCTGTCCTCGCTGGGGGTGTTTCTCTGCCCTGCAATGGCTGGACTTATCCTGTCCATGTGGCCCCACTGTTCATCTTCAGAGAGAGTAACTTAGCACCCTTTGTTTTCTCTATTGTTCCACGACCGTCATACAACATTCAGTGGCAGGAAACAATAATAAGCACCTCACTGTTTGCGTGGGTCAGGAGTTCACGAGCAGGCGGCCAGCTGGAGGCGCTGTGGCTGGGGATGGTCTCCTGAGGGCGACACTCACCTGAAGGCTTGACTGGGGCTGGAGGATGCACTTCCAAGGCCACTCCCTCCCCCCGCCTGGGCCCAGTGGCGCTGGCCGCGGACAGGAGGCCTCCGCTCCCAGCTCCGTGGGCCCGTCCAAAGTGTCCTCACCGCATGGCTGCTGGTGTTCCCCGGGGGGAGTGATCCCAGAGTGAGCACGCAGGAAGAAGCACCTCGTAGGCTCTTTCGTAAGGGACGGGGATGTTCCGAATGGAATAGTTTTGCCGGCAGTGAATGCTTAACGAGTGAGAGCCTCCTGTGTAACCCCATACTCCTGTTTAACTGGTCCAGTCAAGGAGAGCGGGCTGGACTTGCCAGAGGATGAAGAAGACATACCTGAGGTCTCTCTCGGGGGTAGCCACGCTGTGGGCTATCCTTCTGGAGCTGAAGAACTGTAGTGGGGAGACCCCTCCCTGCTGACAGGACCCTTCCCTTGCTCAGTCCAGATGCTGGGGGAGAGACAGAAGGCCACGTGCTCTTTTCTTTTTTTTCTTTGAATCTTTATTGATTTGGCCATTCCATCTTTCATCTTCATTGCGGCATGTGGGGTCTTTAGCTGTGACATTTGAACTCTTAATTGTGGCCTGTGGGAAGGATCTACCTCCCTGACCAAGGATCAAACCCAGGCCCTCTGCATTGGGAGTGCGACGTCGTAGCTATTGGACCGCCCAGGAAGTCCCAGAAGGCCACACACTCTTGCTGGATGTTGTGGGGGCCCAGGAGAGAGAGACTGTCCCACAGAGACCCTAACTGCGTCTGTCTTACTCACCAACCGGACCCGGGGCCGGGCCTACCATGCTGACTGAAGGAAAGAATCAGCGTGCACAGGGGTGAAGGTTGTTTTGAACTCAGCCTCTGTTCAGGAGTCCATGACGATGGTGTGGGAACTTTGATTTTGCAGGCTGCTGTCATGGCTTGACAGGAATTGAGGTGCTGTTTCTGCTTCCATCGAAGCTGGGTGGGAGTCAACTTTTATGTAAGATTATTTCATGTAATATTAATGTCAGTGCCTATAATACCAGAGGCCATGAAGGGAAGAAGTAGAATTCTTGAGTAAATCACATGTCTCACCATCAGTAAACTCATAATCTACATTTAAATTCCTAATTATTCTTGTTGCTATTCAGTTGCTCCGTCACATCTGACTTGTGACCCCATAGACTACAGCACACCAGGCTTCCCTATCCTTCACTATCCCCTGGAGTTTGCTCAGACTTATGACCCTTGAGCTGGTGATGCCATCCAACCAGCTCATCCTTTCACCCCTTTCTCCTGCCCTCAGTCTTTCCCAGCATCAGGGTCTTTTCCAATGAGTCTGCTCTTCGAATCAGGTGGCCAAAGTATTGGAGCTTCAGCTTCCTCGTCAGTCCTTCCAAGTGAATATTCAGGACTGATTTCCTTTAGGATTGACTGGTTTGATCTCCTTACAGTCCAAGGGACTCTCGAGTCTTCTTCAACATCACAGTTCAAAAGCATCAATTCTTTGGCACTTAGCCCTCTAAGGTCTAACTCTCATATCCATACAGGATTCCTGGAAAAACCATAGCTTTGACTATACAGACCTTTGTTGGGAAAATGGTACCTCTGCTTTTTAATAGGCTGTCAAGATTTGTCATAGTGTGTTAAATTTTTATTTCTTCTTAAGTGACATTTTAATCTTCCTCTTGTCTTGGTAGCTGATTTTCTTTTTTAGAGCTTCCTTTGCTTGGTGTGGGCTTCCCTTGTGGCTCAGCTGGTAAAGAATCTGCCTGCAATGCTGCAGACCTGGGTTTGATCCCTGGGTTGGGAAGATCTCCTGGAGAAGGGAATGGCTACCCACTCCAGTATTCTGGCCTGGAGAATTCCCTGGACTGTACAGTCCATGGGTTGCAAAGAGTCAGACACAACTTTTAGTTTCCCTTACTTGATGTGGCATTTGTGTAGGGGGGATGCTTTAGTGCTGCTGAATTTTTAAGCTCAGAGATAGCTTGTTAAAAGAAGAATCTAGGATGCTGGGACATCCTGTAGATCGTGACTGCAGCTACATGAATTGTGTGATGATTTAAAAAATTAAATCTGTTCAAGTACCAATCTGTTCAAGTATGCTGAATTGTTCTGTGTAGGCTCATGACTGAGCTCAAAATAGATCTTGTCCTGTGCCCTAGGGACCCGTCATCTCGCTATGGAGACACTCACACACACAGCCCCATTCCTGGGCTGGCTCACAGGGACCCGTCCCCAAAGTCCTTCAGCACCGCTGTTGGCCATCAGCATGCACAGGAGGGACAAACTTAAAATTTGACAGATTTTAAATGGATTTTATTTACTATGGAAATTTTCAAACACATAACAGTAGCTGATACCCCATCACCTAGTGTCAGCGAGTCTCACCATAAGGCCTCCCTGCCCTCCCCTGATTTGCAGTCAGTCCCATGGAGACTTCCCTGGCAGTCCAGTGGGTGGGACTCAGCCTTCCAGCACAGGGGCTGCGAGTTTGATCCCTGGCAGAGGGGAGCTAAGCTCTCTCATGCCTCACTGCCCCAAAACCAGAACATAAAGAACAGAGCAGTATTGTAACAAATTCAATAAAGACTTTTAAAAATGGTCCACATTAAAAAAAATTTTTTTAATTTGAAGTCCCAGACATCTTTTACTTAATTCCAAGGATTAAGTTAAAAAATAATTTTAATAGTGAATATTTGTAAATATTATGTATCTCTTTAGAGATGAAGGTTTCTTAAAAATTCATCTAAACAGCATTAAAATGCCTAAAAATTTAACAGTAATTCCTTAATATTATCAAATATTCAGTAAATATTAAAATTTTCCCATTGATTTTTTAAAAATTAAAAACATTATAGGCACTCAATGGATATTTCTTGAATGAAAGTTTCTTTAAATTCTATGGTTCTTTACACTTTCACAAGGTTCACACACATGATTTCATATATCCTATAATACATTTTCCCCATTGATTACAATTATTTTTTTAAAGTTTCCAGAAATCAGGATCCAAATAGAGTCCATTCAGTATAATTGTTGCTACGTCTCAGATTTTTTAAAATAAACTTTTTGTTTTGAAATAATTTCAAAATTACAAGAATGATACCAAGAATGCCCACCCTTCAGATCCCTCAATTATTTTTCTTAATGTTTATTTTCATTTATTTGGCTGCTCCTAGTCCCAGCAGCAACCGTGTTGCAGATGGTAAAGAGTCCACCTGCAGTGTGGGAGGCTCGGGTTGGATCCCTGGGTTGGGAAGATCCCCTGGAGAAAGGAATGGCCACCCACTCCAGGGAGGGTCTCAGGGACAGAGGAACCCAGTGGGGCTATAGTCCATGGGGTAATGAAGAGGCGGGCATGACTGAGCAGCTAACACTTTCACTTTCAGTCCTAGTTGTAGCACACAGGACCTTTGATCTCAGTTATGGCATGAGGGCTCCAGCTCCCTGAGCAGGGATCAAACCCGGGCCCCTGCACTGGGAACACAGCATGCTAGCCCCTGGAACTGCAGCTACATGGATTGTGTGATGATGCAGCTACATGGATTGTGTGATGATTTAAAAAATTAAATCGCCAGTCACCAGGGAAGTCCCTCCCCAAACTGTTAATATACTACCTTTACTTTGCCATTCTCTGGAAGGAAATGGCAACCCACACCAGTATTCTTGCCTGGAAAATCCCACGGACAGAGGAGCCTGGTGGGTTATAGTCCATAGCATCACAGAGCTGGACACGACTGAAGCAACTTAGCACAGCAATATATTTGTATCATTATTTTTTTAATTCTTGAAGAATAAGTATCAGACACGAGGCCTGTGATCACATAACACATCAGCATGCATTCCTTAACCCAGAACATTCTCTGACATACGCACAGTGTCAACACTGATACGGTGCCACCACCCAGCGCCAGTTGTCCCAATCACGTCCCTTCAGGGAAGAAGATCCACTCCCGGACCAGAGATTGCCTTTGGTTGTCCTGTCTTGTCACTTTAGTTTAAGTCTGGAACAGTTTTCCATTTTTCCTTCTCTTTGGTGGCCTGAGAGTTTTTGATAAATTCAGGCCAGTTACTTTGTAGAATATGCCTCAGTATGGGATTGCCTGGAGTTCCCTTATGTTTAGAAGCTGCTGCTGCTGCTGCTGCTAAGTCACTTCAGTCATGTCTGACTCTGTGCGACCCCATAGGCGGCAGCCCACCAGGCTCCCCCGTCCCTGGGATTCTCCAGGCAAGAACACTGGAGTGGGTTGCCATTTCCTTCTCCAATGCATGAAAGTGAAAAGTGAAAGCAAAGTCGCTCAGTCGTCCTGCGTTTGCGGCAGGAACACCATAGGATGCATACTGTTCCTTTCACAGTGCTCCAGATCAGGAGGCATGCCATGGTTTTTTTTTCTTTCTTTCTTGCATGTGGGATCTTAGTTCCTAGAGAAGGAATCAAACCCAGACACCCTGCGTGGGAAGCTCAGAATCTTGGCCACTGGATGGCCAGGGGAGCCCCAGGAGGCACACCGTGTTCATTTGTCCCACTGTTAACAAACGTGGCTTCCATCATTTCGTTAAGATGGTGTTTGCCAGGTTTTTCCAACTACGAAGCTACTTTTATAATATTAATTTAACAACTGATTAGAAAATATTTTTATGGGGAGGCACCTTGAGGCTCTGTAAAACTGTTCCTCACCTAGAATCCCCACTGGTGTTTAACACCCTTTGGTGATTCTTGCGTGAATCAGTTACAACTTTGATGGTTGCTCTTTAAAAAGAGCTTTTCCCTATTCACTTATTTATGTCAGAGTGAACTCATGGATTTCTAGCTTATCCAATGGGTTAATATCTGTCACTATCATTTGTTTTGATGCTCAGGTTGTCCTGGATTTGGGTAAGGGGAATATTTTTATCTTACCTATTTTAAATTTATTTTTAAAAATATGTATTCATTTATTTGACCACTTTGGGTCTTAGTTACAGCACCTGGGATCTTTATTGCATCATGGGGTATCTTTCCTAGTGGCACACGGACTCTCTGGTTGTGGCACCCAGGCTTAGTTGCTCTGAGACATGTGGGATCTTAGTTTCCCTGACCACGGATGGAACCCATGTCCCATGCATTGCAAGGTGGATTCTTAAACACTGGGCCACCAGGGATGTCCCAGCTTTTGGCTTTCTATATGTCTGGGTTGAAACTTGCTGCCTGTCCTTTTTTTTTTTTTTT
>SJYV01020310.1:1034026-1079877 GCA_006410875.1 Neotragus pygmaeus | reverse complement strand
CAGCCGTCTTGCTTTCCCCATTTCCAAACAGCACGTTTTCCGTGGAATGAGGGTTTAATTCCATTTTACTACCTTTTTTTTTTTTTTAAATGAACGGGATCCAGAGAGATGACAGGGGCAGTGTGGGGAGTCCACCAGGTGCCCTTGTATCTGTACCCTTGGCCGCTGTCTTCCACGTGTGGGTGCAGCCTTCTCTCCTGAGAAGAAGGACTGTGTCTGTGCTGGGAATGTTGCACCCTTCGCCATGAGGACTCTGGCTCCACGGTCCTCACCTGGACTGAGAGAGTGGGACTGTGGGTGTGAACTGTTGGTCACTGAAGCTGATAGCAGCGAAAAAGGCGTTGCTGACCAGAGGGTTTGGCCTCCGTTTCTCTAGTGGCCCAGGATGAATATTCAGTGGTACTGGGGGCAGGAGGGTAGGCAGCCATTGCTCATCGATAGGTCAGCAGCTCAAGGTGGGAATTCTCTGCTTGCTCTGGCTGTGGACCTGGGGCCCCCAGAATGCTACACAGCCCTCTGCGCAGATAAACAGATCTGTGCCTAGTTTTTTTAGGGGGGGATCTGCTTCTGCTTTCTAGCCCTTTGGATTAGGTGGTGTCCAGCATTCAGGTGTTCAGGCCTCTAAGCCCCTGGTGGTCTCAGCACTTCCCTCCAAGCTTCCAGCCCAGGTGAGAGGCAGGCTGTGTCCTGGCCTGTAGTCCTTGGCTCACAGGTTTCGGGACAAAGGGGCTGAGCTCACCCAAACCCCCTGAAACATGGGTAAGTCAGCCTCTCTTTCCCTCAATCTCTTCTCTGCCCTGACTCACATCTGGGCCACTTCATCCAGTAAGACCAAGGGAGGCACGGGGTGGGGGCAGTTAAGAGTTCCCCTCAGCGATGCCAAGACAGGAAGCCCAGCTCACCCCACTCCACTTCATGGGCCCACCCTGGTATATGGGGAGAGAAAAATCTGTGCTCAGTTTGAGAAATGAGGCCCTAGGGGGGTTTGTCAAAATCGAGGACCGGCCTGCTCATCTTGAGGGCTCTTTGCAGGAAGGCCAGTTGCTCTTACCTTGCCCCTTGCGTGGAGTTGTTACTCAGTAAACATGTCAGTTGAAAGAGGCATAAAAGCCTCAGGAGGGTGCAGGTGGACTCAAGGATGCTGCAGAACCCAGGGGATGGGACTTTTCAAAACTCTTGTTGTTGTTATGGAAAACTTATGACAAAAAGAAGCAGACGGAAGTCTCAGGAGCTGGCCCATGCTTGTCACCAGTTATCAAGTCAATCTTGTTTCTGTGTCTCTGCTCTCTTCCCTAACCCTGCTTCATTTTGAGTATTTGTCAACATTTCAGGGTGTGTCTCTAAAAGATAAGGATGCCTTTTAAAAAAGTTTAGTCAAGGTACCGTTGACATATCTGAAAATTTAATAATGCAGTGCGCTAAGGCTTTTTTTAAAGGAGTGTGTACTCTCCCTGGTGACTCAGAGGTTGGGAGGGAACTAGAAAAGGGGGTCAGGGCCTGAGAAAGGGGGACACACACGTGCTTCCAGCAGAGAAGGCTGGGCTTTCTTCAGAGTATGGAGAAACCAAGGGGAAAGTTAGTGTCCCTGGGAGAGAATTCTGGCCCTTCCGGAAGAAGCAGGAATTGGCACAGGGCAGGGCTTCCTGGAAGGACAGAGGCCTCAGAGGGCTCAGCCTTGCCAGAGCCTGCAGGGTAGGGAAGGGACGTGAGTTGGAGTCAGTTCTCAAGTATCCTCATCAGTAAAAGCGAGAGCCACCAGAAGGGAGCTTAGCAGAGCGACAGTGTTCTGTTGTGTAAGAGGTGTTGACAGTTTGGATTCAGATGTGACCCTGTGCCCATACAGATGGCAGCGGCTTACCCCTGAGGGACTCATGTAAGGCGGTGCTGGCGGAAGAGGCTCAGGGTAACTGGGTCATTCACCAGCGAGTTGGAATATACATGCAGAATTCGAGCAGGATGACAGCTCAGCTCTCAGGGAGGCTGAGCTGGGTTTTCTAAGTGAGGGCAGTGTTTGTTCCGACTCTTCCCACAGACCCTCTGCTAGCTGGCAGAGCCCAAAAGCCCATGGCCCAGAGGTGGCCCCCTATTTCAGTAGAAAAATAAGCATTCTGAAATGTTTGTACTGGAGGTGGACTTCATATGAGGTTTAATAGGTCACAGTCGTTTGACCAGAAAGATAAACTAAAGAGTTACTTGTCTGCATTCCCTCCATTCTTACCATTAAGATGCTTTAAGCATCATTTTCCTGCCAGGGCAATTATCCTGATACTAATCGTTTCCTTTGTAACTAAAGGGCATAATAGCACTTACCTTTGTAATTATCAGATTGAGAAGGCTTATGCTTTGTTGCCTTTTAAATGTTAACCTACTCGTGGATCTGTGGGCATGAGCACCAGTCTCTGTGGGTGGTGTTGGCAGCTCGTTTCGTCGCTAGTGGCAAAATACGTGACCTGAACCCAAGGCGAGGTGGGATGGGACATCTTTCTGGATTCCTTCTGCACTCGACTTTGCCAGCTTGAGCTTTGATTTGGAGAGAAACTTACAAAGTTCAAGGCTAGGGATTTGGGGCTGTGGAACCAGCAGGCGGGCAAGTTCACCCCGACAGGGGGCAGAGCTGAGTCTTATTTGCATGACAGTGTGCGGGGATGTGGCTTAGTAAAGCGGGCAAAAGATTTGGGATCCTAGTTTTGCCTTGAGTCACTGTGTAACTTAAAAACAAATTTTGAAAGTTGGTTTACAATGTTATGTTAGTTTCAGGAATACAGCAAAGTAATTCAGTTATATATATATGTGTGTGTGTGTATTCTTTTCCATATTCCTTTCCATTATAGATATTATAAGATACTAAATGTACAGAACAGGGAACAATTACTTATCTAGTAATAGGAGTGTGTATTTGCTAATCCTAAACTCCTAATTTGTCCCTGCCACCGCCCCCCCCCAACACTTTCCCCTTTGATAACCATAATACTGTTTTCTATATTGGTTGTGAGTCTGTTTCTGTTTTGTAAATAAGTTCTTTTTTTTTTTTTAGATTCCACAAATAAGTGACGTCACTTTTTATCTGTCTTTCTCTGTCTTCCGTTACTTAGAATGATAATCTCTAGGTCCACGCATGTGTTGCAAATGGCTTCGTTCACTCTTTTTTGTGGCTGAGTAATACAACATTGTGTACATATATATATATATATATATATATTTCTTATCTTCTTTACCCATCCCTCTGTTGATGGACACTTAGGTTGCTTCTACGTCTGGCTGTTGTGACTAGTGCTGCTGTGAACACTGGGGCACCCATACCTTTTTGAATTTGAGTTTTCGTCTTTTCCATTGTGTAACAATTTTTTAAAATTTACTTGGATTGCTCAGGGTCTTAGTTGCTGCCCAAGGGATCTTCACTGCATCATGTGTGATCTCTTGCACAGACTCCCAAGTTGTGTGATCTTTTGCTGAGGTGCACAGACTCTCAAGTTGTGTGATCTCTTGTTGAGGTGCATAGACTCTCAAGTTGTGTGATCTCCTGTTGAGGTGCACAGACTTTCAAGTTGTGTGACCTCTGTTGAGGTGCACAGACTCTCAAGTTGTGTGATCTCTTGCTGAGGTGCACAGACTCTCAAGCTGAGACACTCGGGCTCTGTGGCATGTGGGATTTCAGTTCCCTGACCAGGGTTTGGATCCGTGTCCCTTGCACTGCGAGACTAATTCTTAACCAGTGCACCACCGGGGAAGTCCCTTCCGTTGCGTCACTTTTGACGAGGCCCTTAGCCTCGCTAAGCCTTCATTTCTTTGCTCCTCAAAGGGAGGATCATTGCCTGTGTCTTCAGGCGGTTGTGAGGGTAAGTAATGATCATTGGCAGGGCGTCCAGCAGCAGAGATGGCCACTGCAGGGACGGTGGCTCTTGTGTTGGGAATCTGCCATTTTCCCAGGACTATTCTGTGAGACTGCCTGAGGTAAAAAGGGTGTTCCTAAACATTTCCGCTTTTTAAGATAAAAACCTTTATTGTTTTGTAAAAAGATTGAATGGAAAAAAGAAAAGTGCAAACCATACTGAGAAATGAACAAAAGGGAGAAAAATCTCAAATCTACTAACCTAGAAATGATCACAGTTAAATCTTTACTGAATAGCATCGCAAACATTAATTTATATGTTATGTATATATTTTCATGCATTTTATATGTAATTTCATACCACTGGGAAAATTCACAATATTCAGTATTGAAACTGGCTCATTAAATTCAACATGTTGCAGACATTCTGAGCCCAAAAAACTATGCATCACTTTTTATTAGTAAGCTATCCAATATGTTTCACGCATGTATATTTAACACACGTATACCATACATAGCCCCACACGTGTATGTCTAACACACGTATACCATACATAGCCCCACGCATGTATATCTAACACACGTATACCATACGTAGTATACGTATACCATACATAGCCCCATGTTCTCATTACTCACCTTCCAACAATCACCAATTCATGGCCGTTGGTGTTCCGCCTCATCTCACCTTCTGGTAACCCTTCATTATTATTATTTTTTACTGTGATAGATACACATGACATAAAATTCACTGTTAGTGACATTTAGCACACTCCCAGCATCGTGCAGCCGTCACCTCCAATTCGAGAACACTTTCATCCTCCCCAGGAGGAAGCCCCGTGCCCATTAGCACTCACTCCCTGTGCCCACCTCCCTCTGCTCATGGGAACCACTAATCTGCTTTACCACTGTTACTTTAAACCAAACCCATCTGCAGATATTTGACATGTCTCTCTAAAATCCAAGGACTCGGTGCTTCCCTGGCAAGCCAGTGGTTAAGACTCCAGACTTCCACTGCCGGGGACGAAGGTTCAATCCCTGGTCGGGGAACTAAGATCCCACATGCTTCACAGTGTGGCCAACAAGTAAACGAATAATAAAAATACAAGGACTCCTAAAAGCATCAGCTGGAGACCACTGTCACACCTGAAACAACAATTCTTTAATCTTATCACCTGTTCGGGTATCTAATTATAGTGCCTTTTTTCTTTCTTTGGCTGCACCCTGTGACACGTGGGGTCTTAGTTCCCTGATCAGGGGTGGAACCTGTACCCCCTGCACTGGAAGGCGGGGTCGTTAACCACTGGACCACCAGGGAAGTCCCTGTAATGTCATTTCTAATAGTGCGTGATGTCCATTGGGTGGATATAGCACAATTTAATCAAACATTTTCTTAGCCATTCAGGTTACTTGCCATGTTTCCTTATTATCCAAAAAAAAAGTATTTCTGTGCTCACTTCTCTTTTCTTTGGCTGTGGTGTGATTATTTCCTAAGGGTAAATTCTTAGAGAAAGGGTTACTGGGTTGAGTGCACACTTTCTATTTTGATACTTGGCGAGTTATAAAGGTTGTTTCAGCAAACACTGCCTCAAGCAGAAAGTTCGCGGCATGGCTAAGGGAAGGTAAACCCACAAATACCCTCCCGTGAGCCTTGGGCATCACAACTTATCCAGAAGTGCCCATGCTCGTCCATTTGTATGAAAATGCCCCCATTGCACCGGGCTCAGGGTCTCCCAGATGCGATCACAGCTCACGGCCATCAGCTGATACCCACACTCAGGAGAAAAATGCCACGGCGCACCTGCGGCCACAGCCCAGGCAACCCGTCCGCGGAGGGAGGCAGGAGCTGTCCTGGAGAGGGATGGATTCAGGAGGCCCCGAGGGCAGAGACAGGCTGGTTCACAAACATGCCCATCAGGCTGGAAGCCGGGGACACTGTGGGAGGAAATCCACACTCTCCTGTGGAGAAGAGGAAGGAAGGGGGAACTGGCAGGAAAAATCATCCCCCGCTCTTGCTTCAACTTGATTCTCTGTGCCATTAAAATGTGACAAGAAAGGCAGCTTGAAAGAAGCAATGAAAACACTGCTGTGATCCAGCCATCGCCACTCCCTCCCGGCTCCCCGCGCACATCCCTGCACAGGAGCCGAGAGCTCTCCCCAGCTCAGCGTTACAGCATCCGTGTTCCGGGCCGGTGTTCCGCAGCCTCACCTGTCCCTTTTTCATGCCTGGCTTCTGTTCTGTGCAGAGCCCGGCCCTCAGCCTCCTCACCCCGCCGTCCTTTGGCTGGACGCTTGGGCGTCTTACAGCTCCAGCCTGCTGCACAGGTGACGGCCCACAGACCCTGTCGCTTTTGCAGCTGCCTCTCTTTGCTGATGCCTCCCTAGGAAACGTTGTGCTGGGTAGTGTTGCGATGGTGTCGTGGGTCTTGACTCCCCTCTCCTCTGGCCTCATTGTTTCCAAGAAGGAAACATCTGAGTCCCGCTGACGTAGAGAGCACAGGTTTGTCAAGCGTAAGTCAAGTAGCACAACGTGCGTGTGTATCAGCTAGAAATGCTCACGCATTGTGGGCACATGATCAGACTTTTTCTCGCATGGAGTACATGACCATTAACAGCTTGGTGGTGAGGCCTGTGGGTTCTTTGGGCACCAGTAGGACCTTCTGCAGTGCTTCCCAGGTGGCTCAGTGGGTAAAGAACCTGCCTGCGATGTAGGAGATGCAGGAGTGTGGGCTCGATTCCTGGGTCAGGAAGATCCCCTGGAGGAGGGCAAGGCAACCCACTCCAGTATTCTCGCCTGGAGAGTCCCATGGATAGAGGAGCCTGGTGAGCTACAGTCCAGGGGGTGGCAAAGAGCCGGACACGACTGAGTGACTGGGCACACAGGACCTTCTGCTCCCTCTCTGTGCCCACGGCCAGCACACCCCACAGGCTTCTCCTTCTCTGTGCCTGCGGCCAGCACATCCCACAAGTTTCTCCTCCCTCTCTGTGCCCGCGGTCAGCACACCCCAGAGGCTTCGCCTCCCTCTCTGTGCCCGCGGCCAGCACATCCCACAGGTGTTTGACAGGTGCTTCCAAAAGGCAGCCCCAGGCAGCCCTGCCCCCTTCCAGCCTCTGCTGTCCCGGCCCCCCTGCACCTCCAGGTCTGTGTTTGCAGCTGCGGGAGCTGGACAGATGAGACTCTGAGTAACAGGGACCCATGCCTGCCCTTCCCTGAAAGAGCGCCAGAAAAAACAGGAAGCACTTCAAACAAAAAGAATAATTATTTTTGGCGGTGCTGGGTCTTCGTCGCTATGAGTGGCCTTTCTGTAGCTGTGGGGAGTGAGGGCTGCTCCTTGTTGCGGAGCCCAGGAGTCTCACCGCCGTGGCTNGTTCACAAACATGCCCATCAGGCTGGAAGCCGGGGACACTGTGGGAGGAAATCCACACTCTCCTGTGGAGAAGAGGAAGGAAGGGGGAACTGGCAGGAAAAATCATCCCCCGCTCTTGCTTCAACTTGATTCTCTGTGCCATTAAAATGTGACAAGAAAGGCAGCTTGAAAGAAGCAATGAAAACACTGCTGTGATCCAGCCATCGCCACTCCCTCCCGGCTCCCCGCGCACATCCCTGCACAGGAGCCGAGAGCTCTCCCCAGCTCAGCGTTACAGCATCCGTGTTCCGGGCCGGTGTTCCGCAGCCTCACCTGTCCCTTTTTCATGCCTGGCTTCTGTTCTGTGCAGAGCCCGGCCCTCAGCCTCCTCACCCCGCCGTCCTTTGGCTGGACGCTTGGGCGTCTTACAGCTCCAGCCTGCTGCACAGGTGACGGCCCACAGACCCTGTCGCTTTTGCAGCTGCCTCTCTTTGCTGATGCCTCCCTAGGAAACGTTGTGCTGGGTAGTGTTGCGATGGTGTCGTGGGTCTTGACTCCCCTCTCCTCTGGCCTCATTGTTTCCAAGAAGGAAACATCTGAGTCCCGCTGACGTAGAGAGCACAGGTTTGTCAAGCGTAAGTCAAGTAGCACAACGTGCGTGTGTATCAGCTAGAAATGCTCACGCATTGTGGGCACATGATCAGACTTTTTCTCGCATGGAGTACATGACCATTAACAGCTTGGTGGTGAGGCCTGTGGGTTCTTTGGGCACCAGTAGGACCTTCTGCAGTGCTTCCCAGGTGGCTCAGTGGGTAAAGAACCTGCCTGCGATGTAGGAGATGCAGGAGTGTGGGCTCGATTCCTGGGTCAGGAAGATCCCCTGGAGGAGGGCAAGGCAACCCACTCCAGTATTCTCGCCTGGAGAGTCCCATGGATAGAGGAGCCTGGTGAGCTACAGTCCAGGGGGTGGCAAAGAGCCGGACACGACTGAGTGACTGGGCACACAGGACCTTCTGCTCCCTCTCTGTGCCCACGGCCAGCACACCCCACAGGCTTCTCCTTCTCTGTGCCTGCGGCCAGCACATCCCACAAGTTTCTCCTCCCTCTCTGTGCCCGCGGTCAGCACACCCCAGAGGCTTCGCCTCCCTCTCTGTGCCCGCGGCCAGCACATCCCACAGGTGTTTGACAGGTGCTTCCAAAAGGCAGCCCCAGGCAGCCCTGCCCCCTTCCAGCCTCTGCTGTCCCGGCCCCCCTGCACCTCCAGGTCTGTGTTTGCAGCTGCGGGAGCTGGACAGATGAGACTCTGAGTAACAGGGACCCATGCCTGCCCTTCCCTGAAAGAGCGCCAGAAAAAACAGGAAGCACTTCAAACAAAAAGAATAATTATTTTTGGCGGTGCTGGGTCTTCGTCGCTATGAGTGGCCTTTCTGTAGCTGTGGGGAGTGAGGGCTGCTCCTTGTTGCGGAGCCCAGGAGTCTCACCGCCGTGGCTTCTCCTGGCGTGGCTCTGGGCTCTGGGGCACAGACTCAGCAGCTGTGCCGCACAGGGCTTAGTTGCCCCCAAGGCATGTGGGATCTTCCGGACCAGGATTTAAACCCGTGTCCCATGTATTGGCAGAAGGACTCTTATCCACTGGACCACCAGGGAAGTCCAGGAAGCACTTTTTAAACTTTTTTTTTTTTAAGATGGAGCATTTAAAAAATCTTTATTGAATTTGTTACAATACTTCTTGTTTTTTGGCTTCTTGGTCGTGAGGCATGTGGGATCTTAGCTCCTTGATCCATGATCAAACCTGTAGTCCCTGCATTGGAAGGCAAAGTCTCAACCACTGGAGCACCTCAGAAGTCCCAGGAAACACTTTTTTCATGTCCAGTTTCTTTCCAGAATGAAGTAGCAACAGACCCGAAGGGACATCAGGAGGCTCAGTCTCAAGCTTGGGTGATGGGGCGCCTTTGCTGATAGGTGCGCCGCCTGACGCCCCCTGCCCGGCCCTGCCCTTTGCTTCTCCTCCCCTCACACCCGGTCCGGCTCCTGTTACACAGAAACCAGCCCACTCCCCTTGCTTCAGACGTGCTTCCTGCTCTTCTGTGTTCCTTGGCTCATTATTTTCCCTCTTACACGGTATTTCACGTGTGCCAGTCAGATTCTCAATTTAATACGAAGCGAAAACGCTTAATCTGTTCGAAGTCTAATTAAAACCAAATGAAGGTGCCTGAACCGCATGATCGCTCGGGCTGAGCACTCGGTCCGCGTGGGGCTCACAGGCCCCAGCCAGCAGAAAGGCACGGTTACTCAGTGTGATTTTAAAAACTGCCAGTCGTCCAGCCTGTTTTTCTTCTTCCCAGTACCAGTCCTTCTGCAGTAAATGTGCCGCAATGATCCGTCTCCTCTCAGAAAATGGCCAAGCGGCTGTCCAGAGCGGGTCCTAGGGCACATTCGGTCACCAGTGAGCGGCGGAGCTGCTGAAACTCTGAGCAGCGTGCTGTCCTTGGCTTAGCCCCCGCGGGGTCGCGACTCATCACGTGTGAGATGGGGACGCACGCCACACGGTTGTGATTCCGCGTTTCCCACAGCCTGCTGCAGTGCACTCAGGCCACTGAAATACCGCTAAGCCCTTTTGCCTTAATCCCCTTGGCATTTGTGGATCTGACTTCTGTCAGACCACTGCGTTTCAAGCAACCCAAAAGTAAATGCCGTGTCCCAATTTTAATATTACAAATGGATTTTTCTTGTCCCACTGATACACACACATGGGAAAGGAGTAGTGGAAGTCGTGCTCCCAGTGGAAAGCAGCGGCCCTGCCCACAGCCTTCCGTCGTTCCTGCGTCTCGGTCCCCGCCACACAGTGAATCGTTTGTCCTTGGGCTCAGACCCCAACCTGAGTTGTGGGTGTGGAGAGGCCGGACTTGGGGGTCTCCTGGCCAGGGTACCCACTGTCCACCTCTCCACTGGAGCCTATGCCCCTCAGACACACGCCTCTTGCTGTCTCTGTGTGTACGGTGACTGCAGGTGGGCCGGAGCATTCTGTCCTGGGGCTGACCGGAGGGAGAGAGACCCATCAAGGAGCACACCCTGTTTCTTCTCCCTGCACCCCGGCGCCGAGGCTGGCCCCGGGCGGTGCTGGGTCTGGTGCAGGCATGGCTGGGGCAGCAGCTCAGTGAGTCATGAACGGTCTGCTGAGAGGAAGGTGCTTTACCCCTGTTCACAGAGGCGACCTCAGCGCCTTGCCCGAGATCTCTGTTAGGAAGTGGGGATGCTTTGATCAACATCTGTCTGCTCAGCTAGACTGCTGGCTGCCAGGAGCGTGCAGACCTCAGGGCCTGCCACATAGTAGGTGCCCAGGATTTGAACGAGTGTGTGAAGAGTGGTGCTGAAATCCCGATGTAGAGTTTTGCAGCTCGGAGCTGTGCTTTGCCACATTCCCTGGATGAGGACCCAGTGAAGAGCAGGAGCAGAAAGCATCGTTTTGCTTGCTGCCTGGTGGGGGAACCCGGGAACAGGGAGCTGTGCTTAGACGCTGGCCCTGGAGCTTCCCCAGAGCCCAGTGCTCCCGCCTTCTTGGAATCACCTCTGTTCTGTTGCATTGAGCCTCCGGGAGAGGGAAACGGGCCATGTGAGTGGGATTTTCATTGGCCATCGTGCTGGTGTCCTTTTGCCTAAAAGCAGCCAAAGAAGATAATCTATAATCGCAAATTGGATTCTGTCTGAAGAACACCTCTGCCTCACGCAACAGTCAGTCCTGGCCGGTTAGGGTGAGGATGCCCCGGGGAACCTGAACGGTGGTCCCGGGCGTTATGGCCGGTACGGTGGCCTCATGGGGGCTGATAGGAGGGCGGGTAGGGTCTTCTCAGTGAGGGAAAGTGGGGCCTTCCCAGGGGACAGCTGGGCCTTCAGCAGGCCACATGAGAGGTCTGACCACGTGAAGGTGCTGGGTCTTGTGGCCTCGGAGGCTTGCAGCAGCTGCCCCAGCTGCAGGGTGCGGAGCACAGGGTTTCTCAGTGGACAGCCTTTCTCTGTCTCTCTTTTCTAAAAGTTAGCTTTCATTTTTTAAGATTGAGCTTACATTTTTTAAAAAATATTTATTTTTATTTGTCTGCGTCTGGTCTCAGCTGCAGCACGCAGGACCTTTTGTCGTGGCGCGTAGACTCTCTAATTGTGACGTGCAGGCTCAGTGGTTTGGGCACGTGGGCCAGCATATGGGATCCCAGTTGTCCGGCCATGGATTGAACCCAAGTCTCGCAAATTCTTAACCACTGGAGCACCAGGGAAGTCCCCCAAATTGAGATATAATTGATGTACAACCTCATGTAAGTTTAAGCTGTACCGTGTGTTGATTTGACACATTTATGCATTTTATTTTCTTCTTCTAGTTTTATTGATATCTTTGACATTCAGCACTCTGTAAGTTTAAGGTGTACAGCATCACGATTTGATGGACAACCATTCTCTTTGGTGTTCAATACGTGTTTGTTTTAATGCTGTTACTGAGCATAATCAGTTCAGTTCAGTCGCTCAGTTGTGTTTGACTCAACCCCATGGACTGCAGCACACCAGGCCTCCCCGTCCATCACCAACTCCTGGAGTTCACTCAAATTCATGTCCATTGAGTCGGTGATGCCATCCAACCATCTCATCCCCTGTCATCCCCTTCTCCTCCTGCCCTCAGTCTTTCCCAGCATCAGGGTCTTTTCAGATGAGTCAGTTCTTCTCGTCAGGTGACCAGATTATTGGAGTTTCAGCTTCAACATCAGTCCTTCCGATGAATATTCAGGACTGATTTCCATTAGGATGGACTGGTTGGATCTCCTTGCAGTCCAAGGAACTCTCAAACAGTCTTCTCCATCACCACAGTTCAAACGCATCAATTCTTTGGTGCTCAGCTTTCTTTGTATTCCAACTCTCACATCCATACATGACCACTGGAAAAATAGGCATGCCATAACTACCTATGGGCTTCCCAGGTCACACTAGTGGTAAAGAATCTGCCTGCCAATGCAGGAGACATAAGAGATCCAGGTTCAATTCCTGGATCAGGAAGATCCCCTGGAGAAGGAAATGGCAACCCACTCCAGTATTCTTGCCTGGAGAATTCCATGGACAGAGGAGCCTGGCGGGCCACAGTCCATGGAGTCGAAGAGAATCAGACACAACCAAGAGTCTGAGCATAACTGCCTATATTTAAACTGTACAATTTGTTAAGTTTGATGTAAGTACATATCTATGAAACCACCACCTCAGTCAAGATTAAGGGCATATCCACCACCCCAAGTTGCGCTGTGTCCAGCCCCTCCGACCTGCCCAGGCACAGTGACGTTTGCATTTTCTGGAGTTGTGTGTGAGTGGACTTGTACAGGAGGCCTCCTCTTCCTCTCTGTTTGGCCTCTTTCGCCCAGTATAACTGTTTTGAAATCCACTCACACTGTGCACGTGTCACTGGTTTTCCCTGGAGATGAGCCACAGCTCACCCACTGCCTCCTGCCTCAGGTTGTTGCCAGGACCTGGCTGCTGCAGGTAGAGCCGCTATGAACATCCGTGTCCAAGCATTCGCGTGGATGTGTGCCTCCCTTTCTCTTGGGTAAATACCCAGGGGTGGCATGCCTGGGTCAGAGGGTGGATGGATGTTTAGCTCTCTAAGCAATTGCGAAATTGTCTTCCAAAGTGGTTCTACGATTTTATACGCCCGTCAGTAGTGTGGGGGAGTCCAGGCTCGGGGAGACCAAGTCAGCCTACCCAGGAAAACCAGAGGAAGTGTTCAAGTCAGGTTTTCTTGATGAACACACTCATTTCACCATTTTTAAAGTTCTTTTTTAAAATTTTGTTTATTTTTGGCTGCACTGGATCTTCGTTGCTATGCACAGTCTTTCTCTAGTGCAGTGAGTGGGGGCCACTCTTCACTGCAGTGCGGGGCCTTCTCTGGTTGTGGAGCAGGAGCTCTAGGCATTTGGGCTCAGTGATTGTGGCCCAAGAGCTTAGTCGCTCTGTGGTAAGTGGTGGAATCTTCCTGCACCAGGGATCAAACCCACGTCTCCTTCATTGGCAGCGGATTCTTAACCATTTGACCACCAGGAAAGCCTTCATTTTGCCTTTTAAAAATGACTGGACATTTTTCTCAGGCATTACAGCATTTTATTTGTCCTCTTTGCTTCAAAGAACAAGGGGCCTGTGCACAGATCACATTCATTGGGGCCCCTAGTGTGGAGGAGGATTGGGAAGTTCACTGTAGATACAGACTGTGCCTCTTTTCTTTCCGCTGGGGCCTGAAGCACCACATCTTAAAGTAAACAAATAGCTCTGCAATACCGCTAATACTGTCGCCCCCAAAATATGACTGATTGTGTAAAATCTTTGCCTTAGGGAATGTTTGAGGTGAGGTGAGGTGAAGTCACTCAGTCGTGTCCGACTCTTTGTGACCCCATGGACTGTAACCTACTAGGCTTCTCAGTCCATGGAATTCTCCAGGCAAGAATACTGGAGTGGATTGCCATTTCCTTCTCCAGGGGATCTTCCCGACCCAGGGATCAAACCCGGGTCTCCCGCATTGGAGGCAGACGCTTTAACCTCTGAGCACTAGGGAAGCCCGGGAATGAGAATGCAATTCACGGAGATTCGTTATTTTTGGAAATAGAAAAACCATGACACCTTGACGCAAAACATGCCTTTTCTCAACCTGGTGTTCCTTGCTGACCTTGTCCCTGGGACCCAGAAGCTTCCCAGAGCCCTGCTACTTAGGTCGGCCAGGCAGTGCTGGAACAGACCGCCCTGTCTGAGAAATGAGGGTGGTTACTCAGGACTGTGCTAAGGGAAAGTGATCCCCAGGACGTGAGACCTGCAGAATGACTGCTTCCTCCCACAAAGAGGCCTGAGAAACAGCAGTTTTTGCAGACCATGTTTGTCCTTTGATGAGTTTTAATCATAGATCTGGAGCAGGCAGTGCCTTCTGAGTTAGAAAACTTGCTTTCTTGCTAAATTTTATGGAGATCAGTATATTTTAGTTATTACACAACAAATGCTTACTGCACATCTCTCTGTGCCAGACAATGTTGGAGATAAAGACTGAGTGGAAAACAAAACCAGTCTGTGCAGCCAGGGACCTCACTGCCTGCTGGGAGAAGGCAGACAGCCACAGACAGTCGTGGTAGATTGTGTCTGACACTTGATCAGGGCAAAGCAAGCACAGTGAAAGGCGCCTAACCCAATCTGGATGGTCAGGGAAGGCTTCCTGGAGGAGGTGATGCACAAGCCAAGACCCAAAGGGCTGTTGGTGAGTGGAGTGCAGTGAAAGTGAGGCTAAGAGCAGGCAGAGAGCATGGCCGTCCTGAGCTGAAGACAGTTCTTGGTGGGGGCGGGGGGAGAAGCAAGGAGGAGTGGGGAGGTGAGGACGTCCCAAGATGAAGCTGGAGAGACCAGCCTGGGCCAGATCCTGGGTTGTGAAAGGCCTTCCCAGCCAGGTTCCCCTCTAGACCCCAAGGGCTGGTGGCGGGAGCCTCAGCTCTGCTCCTCTGGCGGCAGGTGGAGAACATGTCAGAGTGAGGCTGGATGGTGGGTGGCAGAGGGGCCAGTGGGTCCAGGTGGCAGGTGATGCCAGCCGGGGGTGGTGGCCGTGGGGGAGGAGAAGAGTACCGGGATCTGAGAGGGCCTTGGGGCAGAGCCGGGCTCTGTCCTGCCTGCTCCTCATGGCATCTGAGGTGCCAGAGCCCAACTGAACTGGGATCCTGGCTGTGCTACCTTCTAGCCACATGACCCAAGACAAATGATCTAACCCAACCCCCTCCCAGAGTAGGCGATGGCACCCCACTCCGGTGTTCTTGCCTGGAACACTGCGTGGACGGAGGAGCCTGGCGGGCTACAGTCTGTGAGGCCACGACTGAGAGCCCAAGCAGCAGAGCCCCGTCCCCACTCGGCCCATTCCTATATTTAGAAGAGTCGGGCTCTGTGAGGACGCATAAAGTGTCAGCCCTGCCTGGCCCACGTGGCACCAGTACAGGCGATGGTGGTGGGGGCAGAGTTTGATCGGCTGCATGGTGTCCTGCGGGCTAGGAAAGGGGAGGGGAAGGTGTCCTGCCGGCCCCTGGGGGTCTCCTGTTTCCCTGGTGTCCCATCAGCCCCTCTGGAATCGCTGCCGGGGCACAGCATGCAGAGTCCCACCCGGTTCCCAGGGAGCCTCGTGCTGCAAGGATAACCTTCAGTGGGGAGCCCCCGGGCCCTGCTGCCTGGGGAGTGAGCGGTGGCCCCACGCTCAGAACGGGCCCCGGGCTGCAGGCACTCAGCGTCCTCTTTCCAAAGGCCGAACGTGCTCTCGGATGGCTGACAGACCAGCCAAGGCCTTTGGTGTGATTGATCCTGACAGACGCCAAGAGGAGCATAAAACGAGTCTGCAGGCTCAGGCTTGCAGAGCTGCCGCAGTGACACATCCCCTTTCATGTAAAAATAGATTAGCCCCCTGGCTCCAGCATAATGAGTCTCTAATGCCGGGGACCATGGTAATTAATAAGTTGTAAATGTTGACTTTTGATTCAAGGCTTCTTGGGGGAGGGGGTGAGTAATTAATTTTAATAGCTTTGTACAAATTGACATGAGATATCATTAAAAGGTGAAAAAAAAAAAAAGGCTCAACATCAACTTGTTGAGGGGTGTTGAACTCTGCTGGCCACTTCAGAGTCTGCACCGTGCAGGAAGAGTGGGCCTGAGGGGGTGCTCCTGGGGCTGGTGCAGCAGCTTCAGACTGCGGCAGCCACTTGAGCGAGCCGCAGCCTGAAGGGAGGCTCCTGGAGGGTGCACCCTCGAGGCCTCAGGGAGAGGTTCTGCAAGGAAGCCCAGCGCTGACCAGAGGGGAGGCCCTGAGCACACGGGGACCGCGCCCTCGGCAGATGCAGAAGCCAGGATTTCTGGGCTGTGAGATCAGCCCTCTCTTAGAAACGACCTGGCCCATCTTCTTTCCAGACTGTACATCTTCCGCTGTTTCCAGGGGCCAGTGGCCAGCACACATGGGCGAGGTTTCCTTTCCATTGGCCCCACCACCTCAGGTCAGATACTGCAGAGAGAAAAGATCAACCTTCAGAGCACACAAATACCAGGGGAAAAACACAGAACACAGGAGAGCCCCCGGGGCCACCTGGGGCCGCACTGAGGGGTTCAGCACGTGGAACGGGCATTTGCTTGGGCTCCCCAGGCCCCTGGAGAAGCCTAAGGGGAGAGAAACGTTTGATTGGGGGTGGTTTGGGTGCAGCCTTTCCGGAAGGCAGCCCCACAGACCGGAATTCTGATGGACAGACCTCAGTACTGACCCCGAGAACACAGCGCACAGCAAGATTGCCTTTCCTTGAGAGTCTTTCTCTGTAACAGCTTTGCCTCCTCCTCCAGTGGAAACTCGGTTCCCGTTTTAGAGTGCAGCTTAATTTGACTTTGTGCCTGTTGTTTGAGGGTGGCAGAGATGTGAATCTTGTGCCCTTCTCCACACATGCAACACTGGCAGTCATCCGAAGGAAACCGAGGTGGTGGGGGTGACTCCGTCCCCCTGGTCCAAGGCGGTCGGGCTGCAGGAAGATGATGTGGGCTCCTGGGGTTGGCAGATGCAGAGTGTTTCGTTGTAGGTGTCCATGGGTGGTGGGCTCCATGAGCTGGAGGTGAAGCTGGCTGGGTGACATGGAGGGCTTATTGTCAGGTTTGAGCCTCAGCCTGCGGGCATTTCCAGATCAGGAAACACTTTGGATATGTAGCCCCCACATGACGCTGCTGCTGAGCCCAGTTTTTAGGGAGAGAGAGAAAGAAGGGATGGCAGAGACTGGACAGCCTGAAATGGCATATCCGTTCTGTAGAAGTTTTAGCTGCTTGCCTAGTTTGCACACATACGTGACCTGTGACGGATCTGAGAGGAGGCAGGAAAGAACAAAGCCAGGGTGCCCTTGTTAGTCCTGAGGCTTCAGGATCTGCCCGAGCGAGCTGGATTTGGAGCGTGTGTATTTACGTGTTTCCTGCAGTTTCCACAGCTGTTTGCTCTTACAGCTTGTGTGCTGATAGCTTTCAGGTCGTACAAAATAGCAAGACTGTCAGCAAAACACAAAAACCAACCCCAGAGGAATGGGCAAAGTGCATTTTACTAAAGAGAGAGGGAGAGAGTTGGGGGAAGACTTGATAGGTTATTGGTTAGTTATTTGCTTCTTTTTCAGTTTGAGATATAACTTTCTGAGACTGCACTGGCAAATGAGGTCAAGGGTCTTTTCAAGACCAGCAAGCTTTTGGATAAACCATTTAAAAATCAGTTAAGGGGTTTTTCTTCTGTTGTCTCTGTGCTTGCCTCGCTGCATAAAATGGCTGCCCTGAAACTAAGGGGACTAAGAGCTAATACTTGGAGTTTTAAAATTAATCATTTGGCCGCGGCAGGCCTTGGTTGTGGCACACAGGACTTTGATCTTTGCTGGTAAATGAGCTGTTCATTAAAATTGATTGTTTTCTTTTCGCTATACATGTTTGAGACACTCAGCTCATATCAGAGAAATATTCCTCTTGCATCATTTTCCTGTTATGCAAATATATATTTTTAAATTAATTGATTTGGCTGTGCTGAGTCTTGGTTGCAGCATGTGGGATCTAGTTCCCTGACCAGGGATCCAGCTTGGGCTCCCGTTACTGGGAGTGCGGACCCTCAGCCAAGGACCACAGGGAAGTGCCTGGTAATTGGTTTTTGAAGTCCATTGCTTGGATGGACTTTGACAGTCAGGGCCAAAATGATTCCTGATCCAAACACTGCCCTTACCCGGTTGTGAGACCTTACAAATACTGGGGGATCCTAGATACAGTTAGTCCTGCTTTTCTGGCATCCATGCCACAGTCCTGTCCTGTGAAATACTTGTCAATCTTAATTCTACGTTGTGGATAGAGAAAAGCGTATGGAACGGCAGAGTGCCTTAGCTAGCTCAGACTGGCAAGACAGAGACAGTCACGGTCATCTCCCAGGGCTGGGCACAGGCCAGTGGGGGTTACAGAAGCCTTTTCCGTGAATGGCTTGGTTCAGAACCCAGCTAGCCTCCCTCTCTATCCCTAGTGGGTGTGTGTGTGTGTGTTAGTCGCTCAGTCATGCCTGACTCTGCGACCCCATGGACTGCAATCCACCAGGTTCCTCTGTCCATGAGATATCACCAAAGTCAGCAACAGAGCCAGAGGGCTGATTATTTTAAAAAAAAAATCTGTAAGCATTTATCAGAGCAGCAAGAAACTCAGTATTTAAGAACCATGTACAGAAGCTTCCATCACCAGGGTTTGCATGATAAGTCATTTATGAATATAAGTATTTTTTCATCCACCATCTGCAGTCTTGTTTACTGAAGAAACTGAAGTTATAAACCTTTTTGCAGTTGCTTCCTGCAGACATCCACTTGCAAGCCCACGGACAAAAATTTCCATTTGTATTTTTTAATGAATCGTCTCCCTGGGGTTTAATTAGTCATTGTGGCTATGCATGAATCATTCATAATCTGGGTTTGCCACTAGCGCATGGCAGTTAAACTCAGATGAAGAGAAACAGTATTTTCTGGCAGAATGTAAAATGTTCTTTGGCCAGTTATCATTGGTTGACATGTCTTATCGGGATAAATGTTGATTATTAGCAGCTGTTACATGTTTTGGTTTGGGTTCTTGTCTGTGGGGAGAAAAACAACACACAAGCCTCAAGTATCTTGTTTTTCTTTATTTTTTAAAATTATTTGTTTATTCTGGCTGCAATGGATCTTAGTTGTGGCACTCGGATCTTCGATCTCTGTTGCCACACATGGGATCTAGTTTCCCGACCAAGGATTGAACCCAAGCCCTCTGCTTTGGGACCGAGAAGTCTTAGCTCCTGGACCACCAGGGAAGTCCCCTCAATTATGTTCCTCATGGCACGTTGAGAACCCAGAGTCTAACACTCCCCAGCCCACCTGACATCAGAGAGGTGCCTGGAGCCCGCGAGAGCAACATTAATAATCACTGACAAGTGCACCTGCCATATGCCTGGCATTTCTACATGCTTTATGCGTCATCCTTCAAGTAACTTGCCCACAGTCACCGAGCTAGAAAGTGACCGAGCCTGGCTTTTGGACCCAGGTCTGGCTGTCTGCAAGTCCTCTGCCCTGTTCAGTCTACCGTGCTATCTGAAAGCTGAAGGTAAGAGTGACTGAGGTTGTATTTCAGGTAAAAGGATGATTTTAAGAAAGTGATTAAAAATCTTTCACGTGATTTGGGAAAATTCATGACCACTATTTCTTCTCTGATACCTTCTGGCTCTTCCTTTCGTGGGCCACAAAATACACATATTTTAGGCCCTTGGACCCCCCTGCCACGTGTCTTCCGTGCTTCGTTCTGTCTTTTCTATCTTTATTCTCTGGATATTTTTGATTAACCAAGCTTTGAGTTCATTAATCCTACTTTCTGCTTACCCCTTCTGCTATGGAGCTTAGTCAATGAACTCTTGATTTCAGATACTGTATTTTTAAATCCTAGAAATATCCATTTGATTATTTTTATAGACTTCCAATTCTATTGAAATGCTCCATCTATGCACCCATCTTGTCCTATCCTCTTTTTTTTAGTTGACTTATTAATCATCGTTATTTTGAAGTTAACTTCTTGCCAGTCAAGCTGCTTGGGACACACTCGGCATGCCAAATGGCTCCTCTCACTGGCTCCTGACATTTCAGCCATCTGTATTTCTGAAAGTCCACATTTCTCATCTTTGGTTTCCCTGACTGCCCATGTGCTCCATGCAGGAAGAACACTAAATTTCGGAGAACTTCCCAGGAGTTGTGGGGACATGCGCCTCCAGAGCTATGGAGGTTATCTGCTTCAGTTATCTCGGTTCAGAGACACCTAACTGAGAGCCCCTTGGCTGGGAAGTTGAACCCTACTTGGTCAGAAGCAGGGTGATGGCATTTCAGGCTCATAACAGGGGCAGTGACAGTCTATGCCAATGTCTTAGGAAGAGTCAAGTGGCCAGAGAGGAGGCAGAGCGCAGGTGGCAGGCTGTGGTGGCAGGCCAGGAGGAGGAGGGCTAGGGTCAGGAGGAAAGGGGGGCCAAGGGCTGGTGGAGCTGAGGCAGGCTGCTCGTGGGCAGGGAGGAGGGGCTGCACCATGCAAGGGCTTGGGCTTTCAGGGCCCAGCAGGGCACCGCTGGGCTGGGAGGGCAGAGGGCGGGCCTGGCTGGGGTTCAATAGCCACACCAGCAATAAAGGCGGCCTTCCCGACGGGTCAGGAGGGGTTAACCGGTTATCAGCAGCAGTGGCAGTCGGTCTACCACCAGAACGAGAGTGTGTAATGAGAAGGCAAAGGCGCGAGGCCTGAGCCGCAGGGCAGAGCGGGGAAGACATCCTGGGGGCAGGAATGTCATCTGCTTTTGTGGACAAGAATCCGTGGCCTGTGTTCCAGTTCTTTAGGCTTTTCCAGAATCTAGAAAATAACTGAATAGAAATGTAAAATCTTGCTGTATGACTTGGATTGTTTCTGTTAGTTCCAAATCTTGAATGTTTGGGGGTCTTCAGTATAGATGTGGCCTGTCATGTCGGTAGAAATTCTGGGCTTTGTGCTAGTGATATGTGTGTGTGTGTGTGTGTGTGTGTGTGTGTGTAGAAATGGACTTCCCTCGGTCTCTCATTGGCCTCTGGGATGGTGAGGATGCAGACATGCTGGTGATTGCTGGATATGCCACATATTAAACAAAGGAATTAAACTGAAGGAATCATTTGTTACAAAATGCTCAAGAAAGTCCATTCCAAGTGAGGAAATGCACCAAGGTTTGAGACTCTCCTCAGAAGTGTCAGCATGTCCACCTGGCAGTTGTGAGGTATTTGGAAGGTAGCTGGGAGGTACCCCCAACCCCCTCGTCTGATGCCTGTGACCACTGAAGCAGGAAGCCCACACAGCGCCATTCTCCTGGAGCCTGACTTGTTTCTTCTTCTGTAAGATAGTACATTTATTTATGTATTAATATTTATTTATTTGACTGGGTCTTACTTGCAGCATGCAGGGTCTCTGAGGCACTGTGGGATCTCAGTTCCGCCACCAGGGATCATGCCCACATCCCCAGTGTCGGGAGGTGGCTTCTTAACCACTAGACCACCAGGAGAGCCCCCTGACCTGTTTCTTATCTTTGGATTTCGATGCTATGCTACCTTAAAGGGGAAAAATGCTCTTGGAAGTCGTTTTCAAAGGAGAAAAAGAAGCTGTTAGAAGACTGTCGAGGTCGTGATTTTGCTTGTTTTAAGGTACCACGTGTGCCTTGTGATCCTTCTTGCTTGGTGTGAAAATGGAAGGAGCCCGTACCCCCACCCTTTCCGTCCTGCCTCTCTCCCGCACGGCTGAGGCTCGCTCCTGCGCCCTTTGTGAGTGGTCAGCCCTGCGCTCTCTGTGTAGCCGCCACAGTCCATGAATGCTTGAGCAGAGTCCCTCATGCCTGCTTGGGCAGCATTTATTAACCTTGACTTGAACTCATCCCCTTGGTTTTACCCCTTCAACTGGAGCCTCTACCAAATGGTAAAAATGAAGTTGTCTCTGGACCTGAATTAATGAGGCATAAAAGTTGTAGTTCTAAAGAGAGTTAAAGCAGGAGTGGCCAGTTTAGGCTAGTGAATGGAAAGGTCTCCTCGTCCTGGACTCCAGAAAGGCTTGAGGGAGGTCATGAAGCAGGCGGGGTCTGGGTGACTGTGCAGTCAGTCTGTGGAGTCCCCTCTGCTTGGCCAGACAGGCTTGGTTTTCTCAGACTTGCAACCGTTAGAGGGAGCCCCCCCCCAACGCCCACCATCTGCATGTCCCATAGGGAAGCTGAGCTTCACTGAGCATGGACGTGAGGGTGGCCAGTGGTGGCCGTGTTTCTGGTCTGTGGCAGAGCCAGGGCTCCCCCATTGAAGTCTGGGACTTTCCTGGCCAGGGTGAGGAGCAGTGGGAGGGATCTGAGCAGAAATGAAGAAACGAGGAAGCAGTTCCGCATGACGTCACCAGGCCCCGAGCAGCCCCATCTGTTGGTTGATTGATATGCTGGCACCAAGGATATTAGGGAGGGAATTGGATTCAGGTGAGGAGGGGACCCCTAACAGCCCTCCCTCCCTAGGTTCTGAAAGGAACTCTGAATTGGTTAACTCCTCTCATCCCCAGCGTGTATGACAGTGGGGAAAGGAGGGCTTGAGCCAAGGGCCACCCAAGGGCTCCTCCCTCTCTGGATTCTGGTGAAGGGCCAGTCTTCTTTGGCCTCGATGGGGCTGGGTGGCACTCTTATGCCGGGTCAGGTTCCGGGCCATGCTCGCGCATTTTAAGAGGCAGAGCTGCGCTATCCGCCGCCGTCCTCGTCCCGCCAGGGAGAGAGCTAGCCTTTGTCTAGCCTACTGGGCTGGGCGAGAGCTAGTCCCTGCTTGGGCCCGGGCTGGAAGCGGCGTGTCCAGTTCTCCGGGGACTGGCGAGTGACCTCGCGGGGAGCCCTTCGCTCTTGGAGAGCGGGACCCTGGGGGGCAGAGGTGGCCTCATAAGGCTGGTGGGGAGGAGGCTGGAGGAATGAGGACGCGCATCGCCGCGCCCCTGCCGCGCTCAGGCTGACCGACCGGCGGGCGGAGCGGGGCGCGCGGCTCCTCTCGGCTCGGTGGCGCTCGGAGCGCGCGGGCTGGCTGCTGTCCGCGGTGCTGAAGGGGCGGCCGCGGCGGGGAGGCTGGCNCACACAGCGCCATTCTCCTGGAGCCTGACTTGTTTCTTCTTCTGTAAGATAGTACATTTATTTATGTATTAATATTTATTTATATGACTGGGTCTTACTTGCAGCATGCAGGGTCTCTGAGGCACTGTGGGATCTCAGTTCCGCCACCAGGGATCATGCCCACATCCCCAGTGTCGGGAGGTGGCTTCTTAACCACTAGACCACCAGGAGAGCCCCCTGACCTGTTTCTTATCTTTGGATTTCGATGCTATGCTACCTTAAAGGGGAAAAATGCTCTTGGAAGTCGTTTTCAAAGGAGAAAAAGAAGCTGTTAGAAGACTGTCGAGGTCGTGATTTTGCTTGTTTTAAGGTACCACGTGTGCCTTGTGATCCTTCTTGCTTGGTGTGAAAATGGAAGGAGCCCGTACCCCCACCCTTTCCGTCCTGCCTCTCTCCCGCACGGCTGAGGCTCGCTCCTGCGCCCTTTGTGAGTGGTCAGCCCTGCGCTCTCTGTGTAGCCGCCACAGTCCATGAATGCTTGAGCAGAGTCCCTCATGCCTGCTTGGGCAGCATTTATTAACCTTGACTTGAACTCATCCCCTTGGTTTTACCCCTTCAACTGGAGCCTCTACCAAATGGTAAAAATGAAGTTGTCTCTGGACCTGAATTAATGAGGCATAAAAGTTGTAGTTCTAAAGAGAGTTAAAGCAGGAGTGGCCAGTTTAGGCTAGTGAATGGAAAGGTCTCCTCGTCCTGGACTCCAGAAAGGCTTGAGGGAGGTCATGAAGCAGGCGGGGTCTGGGTGACTGTGCAGTCAGTCTGTGGAGTCCCCTCTGCTTGGCCAGACAGGCTTGGTTTTCTCAGACTTGCAACCGTTAGAGGGAGCCCCCCCCCAACGCCCACCATCTGCATGTCCCATAGGGAAGCTGAGCTTCACTGAGCATGGACGTGAGGGTGGCCAGTGGTGGCCGTGTTTCTGGTCTGTGGCAGAGCCAGGGCTCCCCCATTGAAGTCTGGGACTTTCCTGGCCAGGGTGAGGAGCAGTGGGAGGGATCTGAGCAGAAATGAAGAAACGAGGAAGCAGTTCCGCATGACGTCACCAGGCCCCGAGCAGCCCCATCTGTTGGTTGATTGATATGCTGGCACCAAGGATATTAGGGAGGGAATTGGATTCAGGTGAGGAGGGGACCCCTAACAGCCCTCCCTCCCTAGGTTCTGAAAGGAACTCTGAATTGGTTAACTCCTCTCATCCCCAGCGTGTATGACAGTGGGGAAAGGAGGGCTTGAGCCAAGGGCCACCCAAGGGCTCCTCCCTCTCTGGATTCTGGTGAAGGGCCAGTCTTCTTTGGCCTCGATGGGGCTGGGTGGCACTCTTATGCCGGGTCAGGTTCCGGGCCATGCTCGCGCATTTTAAGAGGCAGAGCTGCGCTATCCGCTGCCGTCCTCGTCCCGCCAGGGAGAGAGCTAGCCTTTGTCTAGCCTACTGGGCTGGGCGAGAGCTAGTCCCTGCTTGGGCCCGGGCTGGAAGCGGCGTGTCCAGTTCTCCGGGGACTGGCGAGTGACCTCGCGGGGAGCCCTTCGCTCTTGGAGAGCGGGACCCTGGGGGGCAGAGGTGGCCTCATAAGGCTGGTGGGGAGGAGGCTGGAGGAATGAGGACGCGCATCGCCGCGCCCCTGCCGCGCTCAGGCTGACCGACCGGCGGGCGGAGCGGGGCGCGCGGCTCCTCTCGGCTCGGTGGCGCTCGGAGCGCGCGGGCTGGCTGCTGTCCGCGGTGCTGAAGGGGCGGCCGCGGCGGGGAGGCTGGCGCGGGGCCGCCGGGCAGCACACACCCAATTCGGGGACCGCCCTCCTTCTCCCGTGCTCGGCGCGGCGGTGGAAGCCGGCACTGCACCGAGATGGACTGAGCGCGCGGCGACGGAAAGGCGGCGGCGGCGGCGGCGGCGGCAGCTGCAGGAGCCCCCGCAGCCTCGGGGCCAGACCTGCTTCCACACCCAGGAGCCCCTCCCTGGGGTGAGTAAGGGGCAGGCGCAGCCGGGTTGGGGCAGACGAGTCCTGGAGCATGGGGCTCTCTCGGGCTTTAAAATTTCCCTTCCCTATTGTAAATTTCTTCCAGCCCTGATCTTGAGCAGCCTACAGGGCTAAGGGCTCAGATCTACTTCCCCAGCCCTGGGATAGACGGCAGGTCCTTCTGCCCTCACAAGCCAGGGTACAAAGGGTTCAGCCAGAAGTCTAAGGATGGTTCCAAGGCATGTCCTCCTCCCAACCCTGGACACAGCTCTCTGCGTGGCACTGGGAAGGGCTGTTTGTCCAGACTATTGTAAGAAGGGCAGCACTTTTCCCTCTCTGTCCCCGGGGAGGGGAGGGGGGGATGGCTCTGGGCAGCCTGGCCACTAGAATTCAGCCCAGACAGAGGCCAGCCATCTTTTAGCAGGGAAAACAGGCTTGAGCCTTCACTGGGGCTGCAAGTGAGAGGTAAAGACCTCCGCCTGCCTTCCTCCGGTCTCCTGACACCTGAGCTGCTTTGAGCAGGAATTCAGGGGCAAGGGTCACAGTGCACCTGCCCGTTGCCAGTGGGCTGGACTCAGGCAGAGGAGCTCTGGAGTGGATACTGGGCAGGCACTCCCTGCTAGTGTGTGTGTGTGTGTGTGTGTGTATGTGTGTCTATTTTCCCAGCACGCAAAGGGGATTTTAAACTCCGGTGGTGCCTGTCACAGGAAAAGCCCTTCTCCAGCCGGCCTGTGCCTCTGAGTAAGCAGTCTGAGGTCACGCTGGTCAACTACCCAGTCCGAGGAGCCCTGGGCTCCCTCCATCCCTAAAGCTGCCCCCCGCCTTGCCGTCCGCTGGGGGGAGATGTGTTTAAACTTGATGGGTCACCTCTGCCTTCGATCCCACCAGCATTCGGTTCCCATCTCCATCACCTGGCAAGGTCAGACAGAGAGACCTCTTGATTCCTGCTGGGCGGGCTGTTGGGGGGCCTTTCCTGCCTCAAGAGAGGACTTTGGGTGTGTTGGGGAGGTGAGGGGCTGGAAGGGAAGGGGAGAAGTCTAGTTGTGCAGGATTCCAAGCTGTGAGAGGTGCTTGTTCTACCCTTGGATGGGTAGAAGTGATGGATGTAAGTGAAGCTTCCAAAGCTCGACAGGCTCGCGCTGGAGGACTGAGGTCTGTGTTTCGTTCCGTCTGTCTAGCCTAGGCTGTGGGCATCAGAAACGACTGGTGGGCAGCTTCCTTGGATCACGGGGTGTGTGATGGTGCCGATGAAAGAGAGGTGGAGAAGGTGTGCGAAGTGATGTGCTGATTTTAGGGTCAGTGTGAGCTGCAGTGGAGCTGCAGTGTTGACAGAAATGCACGCCAAGGATGTGCTCGCATTACTTGCATAAAGCAGACCTGGTAGCCAGGTCCCATTTATCTCTGACCAATGTTCTGTGAGAAGAAAGGTCGCCGGGGGAGAGCACGGTAACTGCGCCTCCGGCACATACTCAGTTTACATTATTCTTGATTGTTTTTTCCCCACCCCAAAGTGTTTTTGTTTTGGGTAAGTAAGTTTTTTTCCTATCACGTAAACACTTTGTATTTTGGCCAGGTGAATAAACCTCTTTAGATCTAGCATCATTGTCTGCAAGGATGACTGACATGTAACTGTACTTTGACATCCTAACTGACATCCTTGTTCCATTAAAGTACGAGATTGAAAGTATATAATGGCAGGTCAGCTAAGCAGCAGGCCATTGCTTCTGCTTTGGGGAAACAGGGTTATTTGAGCTTCACGTGTTGTTTGTTTTGAAAATACATTTATAGCCCCAAAGTTTTCCATATCTAGATCAAATTGAGGTATGTGTATATTTTTAGCGTGCTCCACACCTGTAATGCAATCAGGCTACCTATTTTTATTCACAGTCTGAGCAACTTAAAACCTCCTCAATAATTAAGGTGGGCTCAAGTTCTCTGTAACTGAAGAAGATAACGCTTGAGGGTTGCCTGGATGGTATGCAGTGTTAGACCCAACTCTCAGTCTCTGCTCAGAAGTCCTGCACTTGGTTGTATCACGTGCAAGCCTGCATCTGTGCACATTTGTCAAATGAGTATGAAAAGTAGGAAAGGAACATTTTTGAATGGATTTCTCAAGGCCAAAGCAGAAAGTAAAGATATAATGATGAACTTTTATTTTTGTGAAAGCAGTTGATCTTGGTTTCCTGGTGGAATGGTGTTAAGGATGGCATAACAGCTGTGACATATAAGGGAATGAAAAGAGGCCAGCTTTGTAGATTGAGAGAGCAGGGTTCAAGTTCCCATTTTTACCTCTTATTTACGGTATACCGTGATGTAGCTTCTCTCAGCCTCAGTTTTACCATTTGTAAAATAGAGAAAGTTACAGCTGCCTGGTATGTAAACTTAGCACACGACGGTATGTGCTCAGTGGTATGCTGAATAATAATGTCCATAATGATATTATTATTATATAATATCCAATAATAATATCCATAGTCTACCACCACCATTTTTTTTGTTTGTTTGTTTGTTTTGTTATGTCTTGGCTGCACCATGTGCCACGTAGGACCTTAGTCCCCCGACCAGGGATCGAACCCACACACTCTGCCTTGGAGGCGGGGAGTCTTAACCACTGGGCTGCCCAAGAAGTCCCTGCCACCGGTTAATAGGAGCACGTGAGGCGGTGTTCAGCCTCAGGCCCTGCGGGCCGTGACAGGACCCGGTAGTTTGCCTTCGGGTAGCCTGGCCCCACCCTGGAGCTGGCCTTCAAGGTGAGGACTGTCCCTGGGTCTGAGGACGTTGGTTGGCCAGTGGTGGAGCTCAGATAAAAGGACTGTTCTCCCCAAAGGCCAAAGGCCATGAGGGGGTCTCTGTCCAGAGAAGCCCCTTCCAGGAAAGGGTCTATGGCTGCTGCTGTTCCCGAAGGTTCTCTTCTCTCTGAGGCAGAGTTTTTCTCCAACAATGGTGTGTCTTCTCCCCCTTCTCTGTCCCACATGCCCCGTGCTCACAGCAGCTGACCCTGAAGGGGAGCTCACTCCAGGCCAGGCTTTCCTGCCCACCCTCCACCCTCGTGACAGCCCGGTGAGAACGGTCCCCACATCTGGGATACAGATGAGGAAACTGAGGCCTGGAGAGGCTCGATCACAGGCGCCCGAGGTCTGACTGCGGCCCCCGCCTCTCCAGCACGGGAGAGGGGCCCCGGCGAGCCGATGGCGCGGGAGGGGCCATCATCACCAGGCTCACAGTCCAGTCCGCCCCAGCTCACACTGCGCTAGCAGCACTACGCTGGCAGGAGGAGGGAAGATGAGCAGGGGTCAGGGTGGGCCGGACAGGATCCCAGCAGGAGAGGGGTCAGCGTCCGAGACCTCTTCCCAGCCCGCCGGATCGGCTCACTCTCACGCCGGGGCAGGGCTGGGACAGCAGCGGCCGAGGCCGTGAACAGAGCTGGGCAGGGAAGAGCCCTTGGAAATCAGCAAGACTGACCTCCCAGGATACGAAGAGCCTGAGGCGCGAGAGGGACTGACTCATCCTTGGGAGGAGGGTCTTTATTCCATTTCCCAGGGTAAAAGCCCCCCTTAACTGATCTATCTCGGGAGCCTGGGGTTTGCTGGTGGCTCTGTCAGAAACGGCTCTCTAAGGCCCAGGGGCCTCTATGATCCCAGAGAAGACCCGAGTGGGCAGCTCCCTCGGGTCCGGCTGCCCGGCCCGGGAAGCTGCTCCATCTGGCCTCTGCTGGCACGTGGGTGCATTTTCAGACTGCACCAATTTCCATCTTCTGGGTGATGAGGTAATTTGAAGGTTATTCAGCTAAGTTTGTTGGTCCCCCTGGCTTGAGGCCTTCCTCTGAAAACACCTCCTGCTAACAGCCTGGACACCAGGCGTCGATAGAGAAAGACGTGCTTGTTGCCCATTAACTCGAATTTCTGGTGAAGTGCGTGGGTCTCTCAGAGCTGCTTTGCACACATGGCCTGTCTCAACGATCCCTTAATGAGTGTACCCATGAGCTTGCTTTTTTAATTGAATGGCATTTCATGAGGCTAAACTAACGGCAGCCCCTGTGAGCGCTCTGCTCTTCCTGGGCTGCCGTTATTGGCAGTTGCTGGCTCCTGACCTCTTAAGTCTCCAGCCTTGAACCTCAGCCCCTGTGGGCCTCGACTCCTGCTTTCTTACCTCCTCCGGCGGCGCTCTGTCCATTTTCCTACTACACTTCCTCTGGCTTCGGTCCGTCCCCTCCGGCCATGCTGCCGCTGCTCTGATTCAGTTCCTCATTATCTGCNCAGCCCCTGTGGGCCTCGACTCCTGCTTTCTTACCTCCTCCGGCGGCGCTCTGTCCATTTTCCTACTACACTTCCTCTGGCTTCGGTCCGTCCCCTCCGGCCATGCTGCGGCTGCTCTGATTCAGTTCCTCATTATCTGCTGACTTTCTGCCCAGGCCTTTGACCAGCTGCCTCCCTGCTTCGGGCAGCCCCTCTTAGATGCGCCCCGGTGTGCTTCCGGCAGACTCATCTTTCAGGAACACGGGTTCCGCTCTTGTCACTGCTCTCTCGACAGATGTTCCCTGGCCCCTTCCTGCCTCCAGCACGAGGGCCGATGCTTCAGGCCAGCCCAGCTCCCTGCCCTGCACAGCACAGAGCCAAGGCCGCTTGTGCAGCCCAGCCCTCCTCCTCTCCCAGGCAGTGGTCCTCCCGAGGCCTGGACACACCTCTTCTCACCCCCACCTCCTCCAGGCCCAGCCTCAGAGCTTCCTCCTCCAAGCTGCCCTCCCTCTCTGACTTTCCCTCCCCTGCCTGGACCCAGAACACACTGGCTCCATCATCGTTCAATCACAGGGATCAGCAGAGCTTCGCTTAGGCTCAGATTTAGTGCTGGGCACCAGGGTTGCTAAAGCGAGTGGGCTATGGGTTGCATTGTGCACTGCGCCCCCCCCAACCAAAAGATATTTTGAAGTCCTGACCCTCAGTATCTGTGGATGTGGCTTTATTTGGAAATAGGATCTTAGCAGATATAATCAACATGAGGTCAAGAGGGTGGTTCCCTAATATAATATGACTGGTGTCCTTACAGAAAGGGAAATTTGGACTCTCTCTCACACACCCACACACACCCACACACACACGGGAAGGTCATGTGAGGACGGACACAGAAGAATGCCATGTGAAGAAAGAGGCAGACACTGGAGTTATGCTGCGGCAGGGGCTCCCAGAGGCCGGAAGAGCCGAGGGGGGATCCTTCCCTGCAGCCCTCGGCGAGGGGCGTGGGTTTCTAGACTCCAGAATTGTGGGAGAATACGTGTCCATTCTTTGACGCCACCCGGTAGAAAATGAATACAGTGAGTCCCAGCCCTTCCTGTCCTGAGAGGTGCTGACTGTCTGCAGGGGGCAGACAGCATCTTTCTGAGTCTGTGTGATGAGCGCAGAGAGGCACGCCGTTTCACGCCATTGTGCTGGGAACCCCGAGGAAGGGCCCTCCTCTGAGCAGCGTACCGTCCCCTGGTGGAGAGCGGTCAGTAAGGCTCCCTCAGGGAGGCCCACACCCCGCTGTCCAGAGGTGACAGGAGCCAGTCATGCGGGGGCAAAAGGGAGGGCATCCCAGGCCNCCCCGAGGAAGGGCCCTCCTCTGAGCAGCGTACCGTCCCCTGGTGGAGAGCGGTCAGTAAGGCTCCCTCAGGGAGGCCCACACCCCGCTGTCCAGAGGTGACAGGAGCCAGTCATGCGGGGGCAAAAGGGAGGGCATCCCAGGCCAGGCGAGCAGAGGCTTGAGAGGGAAGGGCAGCTGGGTGAGCCGGGGAGCAGGGAGCTGGGGGCTGCTTCGATCCTGGTGGGCTGCAGTTGGCCAAGGAGTTGAAACTTAAAACTTGCTGCTGTGGGTGTCAGGGAACCAAGGAGAGAAGGTGACAGAAGAGCAGATGGTATTTTCAGTAAATGATTCCATGGCGGCAGGAAGGATGAATCAGAAGGGGTAAAAGAAGCGGAGACCTTGGAGGTGAGCCAGGGGCTGGAGAAAAGGCATATAGATTTGCAAACTGCTCTGGATTTAATATTGTCAGGACCCGGCGGCCCTTCAAATGTAGGGGCTCAGGGAGAGGGAGAGACCCCGGGAGCTGACCCTCAGGTCAGCTGAGAGAGAGAGAGAATTGTCTGGAGAGGGAAAGCTTGCATTGAGGGAGCAGAGAAGTGCTGGGCTCAGCTGGGGGACACTCGGGTGGCTGTGGAGGGCTGGAGTTTGGAGGGGAGGACTCTTCTGAAGGTCCAGATGGGAAAGTGTGAGCAGGGAGATGGGACTTGGCGCCCTAGCCATGAACACCATCCCTCGGGCCCGGCATGGAGCAGGAAGCGGACAGGGCGAGGGCCGACTCCTGCCTGGGGGCTGGGGCAGAGGAGGCTGGAGGGCAACAGGTGTGTGGCAATGGGCCAGGAAGCAGGGGGCAGCTGGTGTGCCCCGGGCCGGCTACAGGAAGGGCCCCAGGAGGGCATCAGACTGGGCATCAGGAGGGCTGCTCTCGGGGCGACTCTTCTGAGCAGCAGAGGGTCCATCACTCCTTCCCTTCCCTGCATCTCTGTCTGCACCGCCGACCACACCCTCCCTCCCCCTCTGGCCCATCTCCCATCTGCTCTCCCAGAGCGAGCCTGGCTGGCGAGGGGAGCACAGAGGACGCCCAGACCCCACGCGGTGGCCTCTTTCCTGGTCGCTGCGGGCGGGGGTGGCGAGGCCTGCCGCCGGCCCGGATGACAGGTGACTGAGCCCACTGCCCCCCACGCCCGGCTGCAGCCGTGTCCGTTCTTTGCAGGGCCCATCGCCATGGGCGGCTCTGCCGCTCCGCCTCTTGGGGATTGTGCCGCGGGTGCGGCAAATGCTCCAGCCCCTCTCTGACTGCTGCCTGCCAGGTTGGTCCGTGTGCACTGGTGTGGTGGCTTTGCTGACGCGACTTCCGGGCCCTCCTGCTCCTGAACCCACTCGCTCCTCCTGTGCCCGCTTTGTGCCTGACCTTCCACCATAGACAGGCTCCCGTTTCAACACGAGCAGGAGCTGATTCTGCAGCACTCTTTCCAGCAATGACTGGCTGAGAGATTGCTTTAGGTTAGGAAATGCAAGACTGTAAAATATTTAAATGATTCCAGAATATATTGTTGGAGAAGGCAATGGCACCCCACTCCAGTACTCTTGCCTGGAAAATCCCATGGATGGAGGAGGCTGGTGGGCTGCAGTCCATGGGGTCACCAAGAGTCGGACACGACTGAGCGACTTCACTTTCACTCTTCACTTTCATACATTGGAGAAGGAAATGGCAGCCCACTCCAGTGATCTTGCTTGGAGAATCCCAGGGACGGGGGAGCCTGGTGGGCTGCCGTCTGTGGGGTCGCACAGAGTCGGACACTACTGAAGTGACTTAGCAGCAGCAGAATATATTGTCTTGGCCAGAAAGTTTGTTCAGGGTTTCCCCATATGGCAAACCTGAATGAACTTTTTGGCCAACTCAGCTTAACAAAATTTAGGCATCCATTCTTAGCTCCCTACATCTCAGGCCCTGCTAAAGAGATACACACACCCATTTTTTTTTTTTTTTTTTTAATGGTCCTTTCTCAGCTCTCCCCATGCATTTACAAGGCCATGTAAGTCCACAGGCACCCACGCACACATACTTACATGCATATATGTGAGGTCATATCACACATATTGACAAGCAGCTTGCTTTTTCCCTTACCATTATGTTTTGTAGATCTTTACATGTCAATGCAAATAAGTGTATCTCACTTTTTTAAAAGGTTTTTTTTTGTGGACCGTTTTTCAAGTCTTTATTGAATTTGTTACAATACTGTTTCTGTTTTATGTTTTGGTTTTTTGGCTGTGAGGCACATGCGATCTCAGCTCCCCAACCAAGAATCAAACCTGCATCCCTTGCATTGGAAGGTGAAGTCTTAACCATCGGACCACCAGGGAAGTACCAGGTGTATCTCATTTTGAAAATAACAGCATGGAGGAGGAAATGGCAGCCCATGCCAGTATTCTTGCCTGGGAAATCCCATGGACAGAGGAGCCTGGTGGGCTACAGTCCACAGGGTCGCAAAGAGTTGGACACGACTGAGCGACTAAATAGCATCATCATCCTTGGTTTCAAACATCTTACTAAGCTTTTTCTTCATGAAATTTCATAGTACACATATGAGTATATATGTATATATGTATATATACACCTCTATGTCACGTATGTCACAATTATTGATATAGGTGGTGAGTTTTGTTTTATTTTTGCTTTTATTCGTCTTTAAAAATAAAAAACACTATAATTTCTAGCTAAAAATAAAACAGTAACAGCATTGTTACATTGAACAGTTGTTCAGTCACTAAGTCATGTCCAACCCTTTGCAGCCCCACGAACTGCAGCCTGCCAGTCTTCCCTGTCCTTCTCTAGCTCTCAGAGTTTGCTCAAATTCACATCCGTTGAGTCAGTGATGCCATCCTACCATCTCATCCTGTCATGTATCGTAATCTGTGCAGTCTTCTCCCTCCTCTCAGACAGGTGTTTCCTTTATCTTTTACTATCTCAGGGAGTCCCCTGGTGAGCCTCCTGCTTGTCTGTGTGTCTTTGTGTATGTGTGCCAACGTTTCCAAAGCATAGATTCCTAGGAGTGGAATCGCTAGGTTGCAAGGGCATAGCCATGATAAACATCAATAGACACTATTAAATCATCAGTCCCCCCAAAATGCATAGACTTACATCTCCCAACAGTGTGAGTTGTCAACAAAATCTACCCCATCGTTCTTTTTACTCTTTGTTACTCTAATGGGCAAATGAAAAGGCATTTCCTTGCTCTGTTTTGTATTTCTATTATTACCAATGAGACTGAATTCACTTTTTTCTGTTTATTGACCAATCATATGCATTTTGTGACTTGTATATTCATATTCATTGCCATTTTATTGTTTTGATATGTGTGTGTGTGTTTTTCGATGCTGATATGTGTTTGTTTGTTTGTTTGTTTTTTGATGCTGACTTGTTTTAAGTCATGATTATTTCTCCTTTGTTGGTTATATATTTTGCAAGTGTTTTCTCTTCCTTGTTTATCTGTTTATGGCGGCTGTGGTGCTATGGAATTTCTAAACGTTTATGTTGTACAATCTATCAATCAGAGGCTTGTTTTTAGTACTGGGGGAAGAAAAGGAGCTCGGAGGTTTAAAACATCGCATTCTCAACACTTCTCTGGCCTGTGCTTGCTCTTCGACTTTGAACAAAGCCTGCAACATCACTGCACTTCCATTCTGCTGCTGTATATCCTTCCCGGCCTCCCCCGCCCTGCCCCCTGCCATGAGGGTCACCAAAGAAGCTGTCTCCCGGGCCTCATGGCCATTCTGAACTTCAGTTAAACCCATGTGTTGATGGATGTTGACAGCCAGTCTTCTGATACAGGCCCGTCTGTGTCAGTGGCTTTCAGGGTGCCAGGACCCTGCCTCTGACTTTTCCCCGGGGGTGGTGGTGTTGTTCAACACTCATTATTTGTTTATTTAGATGTGCTGGGTCTTCGTCGTGGCGTGTGGGATCCTTTAGCTGCAGCATGCAGAATCTTAGCTGGGGCACGTGGGATTTAGTTCCCTGACCAGGCCTGGAACCCGAGGCCCCGGGACACACAGTCTTAGCCACTGGACCAGCAGGGGAGTCCCTTACCAGGTGTTTCTTGAGTGCCTGCCCCACACTGCTGATGTCACCTCATGACCCTGCAAAGGAAGTGTGTTCGTCTGCTCCGGCTGCCATAACCAGATACCACAGACCGGGGGCCTTAAAGCACAAAGATGAATTTTTCTCACCATTCAGGAAGCCAGAGTCCAAGGTCAAGGTGTTGGCAAGGGCCGGCTTCATCCTCAGGCCTCTCTCCTTGCCTCTCTCCTTGGCTGCCTTCTTGTCTCCTCACACGATCACCCCTTGATCTGTGTCCCAATCTCTTCTTTTTATAAGGACACCGGTCATGTTGGATCAGGGTCTACTATATGACCTTGTTGTACTTTAATCACCTCTTTAAAGGCCCCATCTCCAAACAGACTCACATGCTGAGGTCTGGCAGATTGGAGTTTCAACATGCGAACTTGGGGGCACAATTCAGCACAAAACAGAAAGACAGCCCCGTGTCTGGATGAGCATCAGGGAGCCGGGGCTCCTGCACTTGCTTTCAGTCACCGGGAGAGTGGGCTGCAGATCTCAGCTCAGACCCGTGCACCTGAGCCCCTGGCCCACGCTTCCCAGGAGGAGCCTGACTGCCGTGAAGACTGTCTTGGCTCCTCTGCCCTGACGTCCTGCCCGCTGGTCCCCGGCCTCTGCTCCTGCCATCCTGCAGCCTCATAACTCACGCTCCCTTGAGCAGGGTAGCTGCTCCCAGCCGACTCTTCTGCATCACCTTTGTCCCCGCAAGAAAGGATTTCATTTAATAATTCACTTTTTTGACCGTATCGTGTTCAACTTTTGTTCTTGCGGGAAAGATCGCACAGTAAGATAAAGAGCATCTGGAGTTCAGGAAACTCCCCGGGAACCTCACACCCTCACGACACCTGTTGTTGATTTTTGCACGTTCCCTTCCCTTCGCCCCTCAGCACATACAGTCGTGTTTCGCAGCTCCGGTATCACTTTAAACAGGGCCTGGCATGCTCTGCCCTTCTCACGGCACATGATCACTGTCAGTTTCCCTGTCTTTATTTTTTTTCCCTGTCTTTATAACAGTGACTTTAATGGCTACGTAATATTCCACTGAGCGGCAGTGCTCTAATGGTTTGAATCTTCCTCCAGTTGTTGAGCATTTGAGTTTCCCTTTTGGACTTTATTATAGACAGTGATGTAATGAATGTCTTTGTACTGAAAGCTTTTTGCTTCTTTTGAACTGTTTCCCGAGGGAAAATTCCCAGGAGTCGGATTACTGAATTAAGGGCGGCGGCATCATCACAGGCCTTGATGAGCTCGGATGTCTCTATGGAAGGAGCCCACAGTGCTCTGTGCCACCAACAATGAGTGAGCTCGCCAGCTTCACTATACTCCCACTGGCATTAGGTGTTAATTAAATACGTTTCTGACCATTTTCATATACTTGAAAGGGGACCTACTTCAAGGTGGCTTTAATCTGTATTCCCTTAATAAGCAACAAAGAAGGGGGAACATTCTGCGATAGATTTGTATTTTCAACTTTTTTTGTTGTCACTTTCTTTTTAAAAGTATTTGTTTTTATTTGTTTATTTGGCTGTGCCAGGTCTTGGCTGTTGCTTGCAGCATCTTTATTTGAGGCACACAGACTCTTAGCTGCAGCATGTGGGATCTAGTTCCCTGACCAGGGATCGAAGCTGGTCTCCCTGCATTGGGAGCATGGAGTCTTCGCCACTGCACCACCAGGGAAGTTCCTGTTGTCACTATCTTAAAAAAAAAAAAAAGAAGAAGAATTGGAGACTAGACAGATGGATATTAATTCCTTGGGAATCCCAGCTCTTCTTGTTGTCTTGAGGGATTTGTTGCTAAAAGTAGTACTTTGATTTTGAGAGAAAAGGCCTCTTGGTCAATAATGAACACAAGTCATGAAGTGGGGCCAGGTGAGCTGGTCATTCTGGGGAGCAGAAGGGGCTGAGAAGAGGCAGTGTCCTCAGAGTGACCTGGTGGGACCTGATCCTAATTCTCCAGCCAGTCCTCAAGCCATCCACCCCTTCCCGTAGCCCTTGCTTACCCCAGGGCAAAGCCCAGCGGAGTCAGCTCCCTACCTCTAGCCCCCACCTCTTCAGCTGCCTCTCCAAGCGGACAGCACGTATGAGCAGAGTCAGGCCCAGGTACTGTCCCTGGTGGAATCTGTCTCATTTCTACCTTCTTTCAAACTAACTTGAATGGTGCGCTCTTCCCCCATTCCGTTCTTCTGATCTAAAATAATCAACGATAAATTAAAAAAAATTTTCCCCCTCGGAAGTTTATTTTAATTGCCTAGCAACACATTGTCATAAATTGCTCTCAAATTAATTCTCTGGCTTCAGTGTGGAATCCTTTATTAATGATGGTGGTAGTCAGCGTCTATGCACGGCTATTGTTAGAACACTGCTGTTTTAAAGGGCTTCATTCTTAAGACATCCCCACAAGGAGTGCGTGTGCGAGACAGACCCTCAGAGAACTTGGTCCTCCGGACAACACAGAGAAGGTCAGTACTTCTCTTCCGCAGGCCGAGCTCCTGTGCATTAGTGAGCCTGGGGCCCCAGGGGGATCCAGCGGTCCCTGAGCCCCCATGGCGGTTGAAAGTTGTGGCCCATTTGAGTCAGAGCTTGCCCCTGTGGGACTCCCAAGCCTGTGCTCCCCTCTGCGAGGTCCAGTCAGGGTCCAGACAAGGGAAGAGGGGCAGGGCCTGCGTGGTGTTGTGCGTTAGAAATGCCCTGTGCTGGGTCGGGGAGTGGGGTCAGCAACGGGGTCAGCGGTGGAAGACTCGGCAAGGCCAGAGGGCGGTGTGGGTGTGGAGACTGAGCCAGACAGGGCTCCTGTGAGTGACACAGTTGCTTTCATCCATGGACTCATTGGTCTGCTGGTTGCTGTGTTTATACCCGGGCTCGCTCATTCAGGGCACACGTGCGTGTTCTGAGCCCCGCTGGAGGCTGAGCACAATAAGCAAAGACCAGGGTCTCTGCCCCCCACAGTTCACAGTCTGGTGTGGGAGACAGACAAGCAAAAAGGGACCCACAGCAGGGCACGCCAGGCCCTGGGAAAGAAAGAAGCCCCCAGGCGTTCTGGGAGCCCAGACTTGAGAAAATTCCCTGTGATCATATTATTTTTAACATTTCCATGTATACATGGCTTTCACACGATCACAGCTGTATTGCACAATTTGCCTTTTTCCTCTCAGCAATTTGTGTTTCAGCACGGTTTCTTATTTCTACAAAGTCATCACATACACACTTCTAAATGGTCCCAGGATATTCTATGAAGCTGGTGAAATAAGCATTCACCTGCTGTTAGGCTCCTTGGCTGCAGAGCCTTGTGCTCCCTTCCCATTGTTCACGCTGGGCTGGAGGGTGTGGGCGTGGTTATGGTTTTTATACAGCACGACCACATGCCCACCCCCGCAACGCCTCACACCAGCTTCCGGGCACCTGTTTCTCTGTTGCCTTGGGCACTGGGATGAACAACAGATCCACCCACCCACCGACACACTCGGATATGTGTGTACAGATTTTAGTTGAGGGGGTGTGCGCGCCATATTATTGAGCAAGTTCAGGGAACATGTCAGAACTAGACTCTGATGAGCAGTGCTCTGGTAGCAAGTGGAAGCTGGGAGGCCTGCCTCTAGGGAGACTTGCAGCCACTGCCACCCACGTGGGACGTGACAAGGGGATCGGTCACCGTCAAGGTGAGAGCAAACCAAAGATGCTGAGGCGAGCAGATCAGCCGGTCTTGATGGGAGGTCGCAGAGAGCTTAGAGGGGAGGTTGCAGCTGCCTCCAGGGTTGCCAGCACGGGATGTTTGGGGCTGAGTGGCCCTCAGGAAGGGCACGGAATAAATGCCTTGGTCTTAGAAAGTCACATTTAGAGTGTTGGGGACCATCCATGGAACTGTTCAGGAGATGCCCTCGACATGGGCATGCAGATGAGGGCGGGAGCAGGGCTGGGGTTCAGCCTCACCCACGCGAGGTTAGGAGGCAAATTTGGACGGGTGGCCGGCAGAATGGCTGGCATTAACCACCCGTCGTCATTTGCTTGATCTCTTAGCCTTCTTGCTGTTGGGCCAACTTAAGACTTTTCAGCTAATGTATTTCCTTCTTTCTTTAAAGAAGAAATTTATCTATTTGGCTGTGCTGGGTCTTGGTCAAGACATGCAGGAGCTAGTTCCCTGACCAGGGATGGAAATGGGGGCCCTCTGCACTGTTAGCACACAATCTTAGTCACTGGACCACCAGGGAAATCCCTGTATTTCCTTCTTTGAGGACAAATTGGCTCTCTTCTGAGCACTTGTGAAGCTAGGTCTTAGCTTTTTAAGTATTTCGCATGAATAGAATCTGACCATTGTTGATATGATTTGTAATGTAAAAGAACTATGTATGTGTAGATGCTCAGTCGCTCTCAGCTCTTTGCTACCTCCCAGACTGTAGCCCACCAGCCTCCTCTGTCCATGGAATTTCCCAGGCAAGAATACTGGAGTGGGTTGCCATTTCCTCCTCCAGGAGGATCTTCGCCACCCAGGGATCGAACCCACGTCTTCTGCATTGGCAGGCAGGTTCTTTACCGCTGAGCCAGCGGGGATCCCAAAAGAACTATATGTTAATGGAAAGAAGAAACAGCGACTGCGTTTGCTTCAGTAGGACGGCGTGAGTTTCTTCTGTATTCACTTTTACTATTTTAGTTTCCTCCCCTGGTGGTCGGGGGGGCTCTGTCCACGGTCTTCTGTCAGCCAGGCATGGCTTTAGGTGGGGATGGATGGGTCAGCGACCCCAGTGCTCCCTGGCTGTGACGACAGCACCAGGCCTGCAGCCCCACTGCCTCCCCTTTTTCTCGGCTCTGAGCCAGAGGGCACGGCTCTGCATTCAGAAGATTCTTCCTGTTCTGAGTCCATGATCCTTGGAGTGTCTGGTTCAGTATCCTGGGTTCACTGCACACACATATCCTGTGAAAGTCTCCTGTATGTTCATGAACGTGTCCCAGAGCATCCAGGATCCTGCTCCCGTCTCACCTCATCTTTCCTCGTGAGACGCCTGGGGCCCAGAGAGCAGCAGTCTGCTTAAAGGACCCCACAGAGCACAGTTCAGGGTGTGGCCTCTGAGGTCAGCCAGAGCCCGGCGGCTCCAAGCATGCTGATCCTGTACGTCAGAGCCTTAGTTTCCTCATCTGTAAAGAAGGTGTTGAGGAACCCCTCCTTGCGGGTTAAATGCAGAAACTCAGGGAATGCAGGCAAAGTTCACAGCCCAGCACTCAGCACTGGGTCAGCATCTGGTGGCCATTTGCATCACTGTTATGCTCTTCCTTTTGTAAGCCCAACACCAAGGCCCACAGTGGCTAAATGCCTTATCCCCCCGGACCAGTGAACCTGACATGATCACTAAGGATTCATTCTCCAGGTAGGAGAAGTAGCAGTTGCTTCAAAGGCCCAGAAGGGAAGTGTTGACACAGCACCATCCTCCCTGAGTCTATTACATGTTACAACAGGGACTATTTGAAAACCTGTAAATTGGTGAAAATTGATTCAGCTTCAATAAATTGCATGGACAGAGCTCCCCTGAGGTGGTGGTGTTAAGGAGGGCTTGTTTGGGGAGGCCAGGACGCAATCCCAGGGTTTGATGGTGGGAGCGACAAGACGCGGGGTGGGGAGAGGCGGGGGCTGAGGCCAGCGAGTGGGGCTGGGCCCAGCTCTGACTGCTTTGTGATGACTGTGTTCCCGCCGAGATGGGAACCGGAGCGAGCCGGAGCTGGGCGTGGGGACAGGAGGGGACTGCTCAGAGACTCAGAGACCTCTGAGTGGGGAGAGTGATGGAGTCCGGAGTATATCGTAACAGGTGCTCTCGGGATGCTGAAGCTGGAAACGCTCTGGGTGGCTCTGGAAGAGTCCAGAGGCAAGACAAGCGGGAGTTCGGCCCAGGTGGCAGCCACGGTGGTGCTGCCATCCAAGGGCAAGGCTGTGGGGATGTGCCGACCACGGGGAAGTGGGTCTAAGGGACGGAAGAGTCAAGGACGACCCCACGGTGTCTGTCTGCTCATAAGCAGCTAGAGGATGGTGCCGCCACTAGTTGAGGTGGGGACCTGGGAAGGGGAGGGGCACAGGTCCAGGGGCGCCATGGGAGCTCAGCTGGGGATAATTGGGTTTATTATGCCGGTCAGACATCCCACAGAGAGGTCCTGCAGGCAGCTGCACAGGAGCAGTGTGTTCAGAGAGGTCTGAGTGCCCACAGCCCTGACGCCCAGATGCCCACAGCTCTGTGGTGGCAGCGCCAAGGGAGGCGGGCTCCCTGGGGTCCAGCCTGGTGCCTTCCTCCCGGACAGTAGACAGGTGGCTTCAGGGGGTGGGGCTCCCCAGCAAGTCTCTGAGAGTGTTATTAGCCGCTCACTCGTGTGGAACTCTGCAGACCACACGGACTGTAGTCCGCCAGGCTCCTCTGTCCATGGGGTTCTCCAGGCAGGAATACTAGAGTGGGTTGCCATTTCCTTCTCCAGGGGATCTTTCCAACCCAGGGATCGAACCCGGGTCTCCTGCATTGCAAGTAGATTCTTTACTGTCTGAGCCACCAGCAAGTCTCAGAACTGACCGGATTTCCTGGAATCACTACCACCGCCCCCCACCCCCCGCCCTGGAGGTGGGAGTGGGAGGGGAAATCCCCATTTACCACGTCGCTTGTCTCTCAAGGGCATCTTTACTTTTGAAATAAAGCAACACTTAGCGGCTGCTGCAGGGGGCGGCACCTTCGCCCGAGTTTTCGTATTAGAATATGACGTTTAAATGGGGCGGGGGTTGGGGGCGGCTGCCGGCCGCCTAGGTCTCCGCTGCCCTGGGACGGCCGCGCGGGTGAGCCGGCGGCGTGCCGGCCGAGACCGCGCTCCCGTTGGGGGGCCCCCGCGGCGCCGACGGGGTTAACGGTCTCAGCGGGCTCGTGCACCGGGCGGCGGGCGGCTGGCGGGCGGCAGTGGTGCATTGTGGTCACGCGGCGCCGGGACCCGCGAGTGCCCGCCGCCTCCGCCGGGCGGCCCGCCGAGCTGCGCGCGCGTCCCTGCGAGCCCCCCGGGGCGCGGCGCCATGTAGCGCCCGGCCGCTCGGAGGCCGCCCCGCCGTGGGGATGAAGGGACGCGGCTGCTGGGAGGCGGCCTCCGTGCGCTCCTTCTGCAGCTCCGGCTGCCTGAATAAATTTAAGAAGGGTTAGTGCTGCCCAGCTTCCCACCCGGAGGCCGGCTCCCCGCGCACGCTCGCCGGAGCGCCCGGCTTGCTGCATGGCCAGTCCCGGCGAGCCTCTGATGTCACTCCCTCGCGGCGTCGGGGGCGCGGGGAGACTCGGGGAACCCCTGTCCCGGTTCCCTGCTGGCGTGAGCTCCCAACTCGCTTTCCGCACCGGGTACTTTGGAGAGGGGGCTGTGGCTAGAGATGTGTCTGTGATTAACCTCTGCAAAAAGGAACTGATTTACAGTCCAGAGCTTTCTGGAAAGAAGGGGGGAAGTGGCGGCCTTGTTCAGTCCACCCACTTAGCTCTCCTGCTCCAGAGTCTGCTGGGGGGCCCCCGCGTGCTGTGGCGCCTGGGCAGAATTCCTGCTCTGCCTGTAAGGGCTTCTTGGCTTCCCAGGGCCGCCTTCGTATTGACTCTGCTCAGTGCGTGATCCCCTCCCTCCACGTTCGCCCTCTGAGCAAGCTGCTACAGACCCGGAGAGTCACTGGAAGTGGCCTCCTGGATTTGAGCGAGCCCTGAGGATGCTGTCCCCCAGGCACGGCGGTCCTGAATGACAATACAGGCATAGTGGCCTGAGAGCCCTTTGTCAGCAGTGGGGGTAAAAATTTCTCAGTTGTCTTAAGGTTAAAGCTTTGCAGTAAGGTTAAATTCCTTACTGCAATTTCTGATGCTTGAAGCCTTCATTATTGGAGATTTTGCATGAGTGAAACTTGCTGTGTTTTCCTTAATGAATGTTTCCTTGGTGTTTATATTATCATTTGAAACTGGGGGAAAATTGGGATTTTTTTTTTTTTTTTTGACAAGGTAGACCTGAAAGACACAGAGGGAGTTAATTTCACTTAACACCAATTTATTAGAAACTGGCTCCTTTTAGGAATTAACACCCTCTGATCTGTAATAAACCTTGTAATTAACTTCGCCTGCTTGACTGATCACACTTATGACTCCGAAGGCCCAGGCCCTGCATAGACCTCATTCCAGGAGTCAGTTCTCAAGCTTCATTCTTGGAGCCACATTTAATCTTGCAAGTTCACCTGAAAACACCATCTGAAGTCTTAGGATGTTTGTGATTGTACGCATTTTAAATTTATTTCATGGGGAACTAATAACCACAATTCCGTCTTGAGAATCCTTTAAAGAAACTTGCAAGTGAATTTTGTCCAAAATATTGCCTTCTCTGGTTTTAGAAGACTGGTCTTAATTTCTAGTTTTTATTCCAGATGTAGTGTCATTTCTAATGCAGCTTTGTTCTTTATGTGAGGTTTAAATGATGTTCCTATTATCAATTTGGATGGATTTATTCTGAGGGTGAATTTTAGAGCCTGGAAAAAAAAAATGGTAAAGTTCATATCAGTTAAGTGTTAAAATTGTTTTTTATCTACTGGCCTGGCTGATGATTTTCTCAGTTGCCGTTCTCCAGAAGATTCGCTGCTGCTAACGGGTGCCTGGGCCTGGTGTGCACTTGCTTTTTGCTTGGTTGCGGGAGGGACGCTCACCTTTGTCTGGAAGCTCAGGCGGCCAGGGCAGCTGTACTTGGAGATTGGTGACCGGGTGGCCTCTTGTTGGCAGAGCCCCGCAGGCCAGGTCTGCCTTCCTACCCCTCATGGATCCACTCTGCACGGTGGGTCTGGGAACGAGGAAGTCAGGACATGGTGTGTCTGACACAGTGCTTGGATCAGGGCTGGCCGTGCTGGGCAGAGGAGGCCCTGGCGCCCACACGGCGCCAGGATGGCCTCAGTGTCAGAGGCCCCACGGGCAGCCTTCAGAGCGTCTCCCTTGGGCACCCTGTGCCAGGTGGGCCTAGGAAGGCCAAAATGGAGTTTTCAGGAGAAACTGGAGATCTCTCAGTTTTTAAAGGTTGGCCAAAAAAAAACATTTTGAAAACACTCTTCAAGGTCAAACAGTATGTCTGAGGGCAGGATAATGCCTGATGAACCTTGCTGGCCAAAGAGGGAGGCGCACGAGGCAGAGCTGGGGGCTGTGGAGGCCTGGGTAGCTGTCAGCTCCATGGGGAGAAAGGTGTGAGCTTCCTGGCCCTTCACCCCCTGGGCATGCCAGACACAGGCAGGGGCCCTCGTCCCCAGCTTGCAGATGGGGTGAGACTGGTCTCACGTCTCCTTTCAGAGGTCACTCCAGACAAATTTCCCTTTAGAAATTTGTCCCAGTGAAAACAAGGTCCCAGTGAAATTGCCCAGCTTTGTGTGGGCTGGAGGGGACCTGGGCTTGCCGCCTGCCCCGGGGGACTAGGCCTTGCGTTCCAGGCAGTGACTGATTCAGTGGCAGGACAGCATCTGGGCTCATGGAGGCTCTTCACAGGGGCTGGGGCTCTAGGCTCCCTACAGGGTAGGCTGGGGGGGCCAGGGGTCCTGGGTTGCCGTCCTGACTCTGCTGCTAGGCTCTGTGACCACGGGCCAGTGTCTGCTCCTCAGTGGGCCTCAGTTGCCCCCAACCCTGTCAGCGAGGGCAGGAGTGGGTTGACAAGGACCCGGGCACAGAAGGAAGAGCCCAGGAGTCCATTGACAGGAGGCAGTTCATCAGTGGGCACTGGCGTGTTCAAACTCCACCACTTGCCTGACTTTCAACTAGCTTATGAGCCTTTTTCTCTTTTTAAGATTATTACTCTTATTTTTTAGTCTTCACCGTGCTGGGTCTTTGCTGCACAGACTTTCTCTGGCTGTGGCGTGTGCTCTCAGCAGCTGTGGCCTGCTGGCTTAGTTGCTCTGAGGCATATGGGATCCTATTTCCCTTCAGTTTCAGTTCAGTTGCTCAGCCGCATCCGACTCTTTGTGAGTCCCTAACCAGGGACCCAACCTGTGTCCCCTGCATCGGAAGGCAAATTCTTAATCCCTGGACCACCAAGGAAGTCCCCTGAGCCAAATTTTGATTTTTAATTTTCTCATCTAAAGGATGGCTTTAAGTCGGGTGGCACCAACTTACTTGACAAGGTGGCCAGGAGTTTGAAATGAGATAGTCCGTGTCTATACCTACTAATCAGTTCTTGTCTGTCTGTTTATTTGCATCTCTCTTTCTCTGTGCTTCAAACTGAGACAGGTGCCTTAAATGCGGAAATGGCCTTTCAGGGTCATTGGTAACCTCTGCATTCAGCCCTAGGTGGCTGAAAGAGGCACTCCTTTGTGTGTGCACACAGGCATCTGTAGGATTTCTGCATCTTTTCTGGTCAGAACGCAAAGCCGTGACAGTGCAGAGTATAGAGACTCCTCACCCTGGCAAGGCAGACTTTCCAGGGCTCAGGGCCAGGTGGCCTTGAGCGGCCCTGCGCATGTTACTGCTGAGAGGGCCACCTTCTCATCTGGTGCTTCCAAGGGCCCCCTGGGTGCCCACCAGCCAGCCTCCACCTTCTGATTGGGTGCATTTTTTGAGGCAGGTTGAACTGAGCTCGGCACTTTTTGCAGAGAGTTGAACTGAGCTTGACAAAGACTGGGTGATGTGTCAGAGAAGCAAGAGGGGACGGGGCTCAGTGCCAGGGACTACAGACCGAGAATCCTCTGGACTCCCGGGGAGCCTGGCCTGAGCAGAGCCTCAGTGAGAGGGGCCAGGGGTCCAATTTCTGGGGCAGAACCTGCCAATTATAGAAAGTGGTGACTTGGGGGAATTCCTTCTTGAAAGAGGCTGAATGCCAGGAGAAGTCTCAAAATGTGTGCATGTTTTTGAGTCAGAGCGAAGAGCAGTGAATGGTAGGAGAAAACAGAAGAGCCTGTCTCTTCCGTTTAGCAGAAAATCTGGTCAGTCTTGCACGCTGTGTGAGAACGTGGCCCAGTGGCTGTGTGGGCCCCGCTGTGTCCACAGCCAAGTGACCGGAGCTGAACCCCAAGAGGCCGGGCATGCTGGCCCAGCCAGCGTCCTTCTCCCCCTGCACACTCGGGTCCCCGCTGGGAAGGGACAGGTGACGGGGAACAGCTCTGGCTGGCCAAACTCAGGGCACGGGAGGCACCGGGATGCTGTGGAGAGGAGGTCTGAGCATGTTCACACAGCCTGAGGGCACAGTGGTCCTTGGGCTCCAAGGGGCAGAGAGGTGGGCAGGGCACCGGCATGGAAGGCCCTCTGTGGGCAGGTAGCTAAGGGGTGGGCTAGGTGCAGGCTTGTCCCAGGTGGGAGAACAGCCTGCAGGTGGCACTGTGTTGGGGGCAGGCTGGCAGGACGCTAAGGGCAGGGGGAGGGGAGGAGTG
>SJYV01020310.1:1007852-1033916 GCA_006410875.1 Neotragus pygmaeus | reverse complement strand
GTTGGGGGAGGGCTGGGGGGCCGCAGAGGGCAGGGGGAGGGGAGGAGTGGGAGGGTGGGGAAGGATGTGCCGGGTCCTGAGGGCTCTGGAAGGAAGAGGGTCATGGTCTCTGCCCTGGGGGCAGCAGAGAACTGGACCCAGTCAGGCACTCAGGCAATCCCCTAGGGTAGCAGGCTGACAGCGAGGAGGGGACTGGCAGTGTGAGGTGACAAGACTGTGACAGGTACCGGGCTGCCCCAGCTGTGGTTCTGTTGTCATCGGTGACCTCATGGAAACAGGGGTGTTGCACTCTTTCTGGGGAGCTGGCTCATTTCTCATTCACGGCTGGACTTGCAGGGCTGCGATGACCCACTCGGCGCCCATCTCTAGGAAAAGGCACCCCTTCCTCAAGATTCCTTGCTCCCACGTGTCCTGAGACTGTTGTCATATTCTGACTTGTCATATTCTGGTTTGTCAGAGCAATGGTCTTTTTTTCTAATTTGCTGGATGCATGTTATAATAGAAACAAGTTCCCAGGGTCTGGCGAATGGTGCCTCCTGCAGCTGTGCAGTGCGCAACCTGCTCAACCGCATGCAGCAGCTCTGTTCATATAAACGTGGACCAGGAGAAACGTCTGGCTGGTCCAGAGGATGACACAGTGCCCTCTGTCACCTCTAGGCAAAGAGAGAGTGGATGGACTCCCCAAGTGCCAAGCCAGGTGACCCTGCATGGGGACTGGAGGAGGTCAAAGCGGGAGCCAGGCTTGGAGCGGTCCCGGGAAGCTGGGTGGGGAGGGGCCTCCAAGCCACTGTGGAGAGAGGGGCAGCCTGAGACTGGCTGCGTGTGATCAGGCCCCTTCTACCTGGGGCTGAGAGGTCAGCTCTAGGTTCATCTTCCCCTGACCTCATCCGGGGTGTCCTACAGCTCCCAGCACCCACCCCTGCAGGCACGAGTCAGTCCCTCCACCCGCACCCCGACACCCAGTCTTCCTGTAAAACAGCAGTGTGCTCAGACTGGCCGGCAGCAGTGTCTGATCAAATAGATGAGCAGTATGAATAAAGATGAAGTTACGGGCCTTGGGCTGCCAAAGATAAATTTCCTTTTATGCCCCGTTTCCCTCTGACGTGTGTGCTGTTACGCCTGACGCACATCTTCAGGAATAGTAGCTGCTCAGGCTGGGCGGGGTGGCGAGGCTGGAGACGGACCTGCCCCCATCCCCAAAAGCTCTCCGCGTGCTGGCCTGGCATGCCCCGAGTCCTTGTGGTCCTTGTGGGAGCTGGTCAAAAGACACATGTTTTTCTGGAGAGGCTAGAAATGACAGCCGGCCAAGCCCCCAGGTACATCCCTCCGCCTGGGATGTTTTCACATTAGAAGCAGTGCAGTTGCAGTTTGTACAGGATGGGGCCCCTGGAGCTTGACTCTTACCAGCTCATTAACCATTTGGCAACCGCTGTACCTGACTAATGACATCCCCGCCCCAGCCCTGTCCCCAACACACACACATACACACACACAAACACACACACACACGTGCGCGCACGCGCTCTGTTCATGGTCAGACTCTAAGTTTCATCTGGGCCAGTCCTCTGCACCCTGTACATTCAGTATTTTTAAGGCTTATTTGAGCTTCCCTGGTGGCTCAGCTGGTAAACAATCTGCCTGCAATGCGGGAGACCTGGGTTCGATCCCTGGGTTGGGAAGATCCCCTGGAGAAGGGAGTGGCTACCTACTCCAGTATTCTGGCCTGGAGAATTCTATGGATTTTATAGTCCATGGGGTCGCAAAGAGTCGGACACAAATGAGCGACTTTCACTCCCTCACTAAGGGTAATTTACCGTGAATGCAGTAATATCAGATGTTCACGATCGCAGTTTCTCCACGTCTTCATTACCCCTCATGCCACTGTGTTTAGGTCTTTGTATTAGTGTTTTTCTTCTCTGTGAACGTCCTGTTGACATCACTGAGATACAAAAACGTCGCCATTGTCACATGGCCGTACATCATAAGCAATGTCTTATATTATCACAGGCCTAATGTGCATCTGCTGAATGGCTGCGGAATGCCTTTTCCTTCTGTTAGACGTTCCCCTTCTTCCCTGATCGTCTCCAGAGCCAGACAACCGAGCGTCTTTGCAGCATGTGAAATTTTTCTCTGCTGTTTCGTCCTGGGACACACTCCCAAGAGTGCCGTCGCTGAGTCGAGGGGTGTGACTGCTGCCGTCTGGCACCCCGTTGCCCTTGGCCAGAGGGTTCTGGTCCGTGATGCTCTCAGGGCTGTGTGTGAAGATCTGCTGCTTCTCCTGCATTTGTTGTTTTCTGCGAGTGTGTTTTGACCAGGCGTAAAATTGTGCTGTTAGGCTTTTAACTTGCAACTGACTAAACAAAGAAAGATGAATTTCACCCGCCCCCCAAAGTTTGGTTATTATTTGTGTTTACCCCATGTGGCTCCTCAGCCAAATCTTCTCCTGCCCTTATGTAGACACTCAAAGGGAAGCATCAAAAATCTTGTTGGTTTATGTCGGACAAACCAGACAGGACTTCTGGAGACCCTGACACTGCTCGACTTTGTTCAGCGGGTGGGATTCAGAGGAGTGGCTCCTGGACCTAGTCTTCCTGTAGCAGGCTCTGCTGTGTAACCTATGGAGCCCCTTCTTCAGAAAGTTTTAGGGTTCAGGACAGAGACAGCTGAGTATTAAACAGAGGGAGGGAGCCTTCTGGTTGGGGCCTCGGTGTGGCAGCACAGGTCACATGCCTGTGATGGCCATCCTGCCCCATGCTGTGGAGTCACGTGGCTGGAAGTGGACAGAGTTTGGAAGTGGCTTGCTTGACTGGGCTGAAGTCACCTGATTTCCCAAGGGTCTCTTCAGACACAGATCCAGGCACGGATGGGCTTCTGACGTGGGGCCGCTTGTGACTGCCTGCAGCCCCTCCTGAGCGACACTAGCCACGCANTTCTTTGGAAGGAATGATGCTAAAGCTGAAACTCCAGTATTTTGGCCACCTCATGCAAAGAGTTGACTCATTGGAAAAGACTCTGATGCTGGGAGGGATTGGGGGCAGGAGGAGAAGGGGACGACAGAGGATGAGATGTCTGGATGGCATCACCGACTTGATGGACACGAGTCTGAGTGAACTCTGGGAGATGGTGATGGACGAGGAGGCCTGGCATGCTGCGATTCATGGGGTCACAAAGAGTCGGACACGACTGAGTGACTGAACTGAACTGAACTGAAGATCCTGAACCGGAGTCTCCTGCATTGCAGGCAGATTCTTTACCAACTGAGCTATCAGGGAAGCCTGGTCGGGGAAGATCCCCTGGATCTAGGGGTAGGCCACACTCTCCAGTATTCTTGGGCTATCATTGTGGTTCAGCTGGTAAAGAATCCAATTGCAACCTGGGAGACCCGGGTTCAATCCCTGGGTTGGGAAGATCCCAACTTTACAGTCCATGTTGTCACAAAGAGTCAGACATAACTGAGCAACTTTCACTCACTCAAGAACCTGAATTTTTGCACACTGTTTGGGACAGGAGAGTACTACATAAATATTTAGATTTAATTCCTGCCATCCCAGAAGTATGATGAGGTTTTACTTAGATCTGGATTTAAGTGACTTCAAATAAAATAAATATGTGCAATAGTTTTTGCAAATCTGTGAATTCCGTTTAATTCACAGACGACTCCATTTAAAAAGCAATCATGCCAATAAAACTGGCTATGAAAGCAACCCGCATCCACGCTATAATGATAATCATCTTTCACATCTGCACAGCTTTGTACATTTGGTAAGGTGTTTTCACGTGTTATCTCATTTGATCCTCACAGGGTTAAGAGGGTTCAGTAGCTCTTAAACTGTTGAGAGTAGATGGTGCAGGAGCAAATGACTTATTGGAAGAGAGGATTTTCTCCCAGGTATCTGGTCATTAGTTATTTCCTTTGCTCAGCTGCATTCTCTCTCTCAGAATAAGAGGAAAATTTTATTCAACTCTTCCTTTAAAAACATCTGTGCAAAGTTGTCATTTCTCGGATGAATTTCACAGAACCCAGTGAGGATGATTTCTTAAGAGGTTGCAATTTAGGCTGCCACCCAATGGTGGTAGTAAGTCATGGCCAAACCTTCTCATGATACAGAAAAACAGAACAAAGCAAACACTCACAGGCACAGGGGCCAAAGAATTTAAAAGAGATTATAACAATATGCAATGCCTTCTTACTATCAGAAACAGATATCTTTCTTAAAGTTAAAACTATTCAACAGACACAAAGTTTATTTAGAGAGTATTTTTCTATTTCAAACTTTCAAAACCAAAGGATTTCACAGAAGTTGCCTGTGAGGAGTGGTAATTAGGGGAACGAAGCAGGTAAGGTTTTTCATTTCTCTCCTTAGTGTATTTGTATATTTTTGTATTGTTTACAATAAAATGTATTACTTTTTATAACACACTACAATTTGAAAACTAGATAGTTTTTAATCAAAGGAATCTAATTCAATTATTTTCCTCTTTATCACAAAACATCATTGCTGGTTTTTTCAGGAACTTAAAAAAGAATACCTTAATTTCTTTAACAGTTCACTTCTGTCATGAAAAACCCTGCCCTGGCTTGTCCATGTCCTCTAGGCCAGGAATTTCCAACCGTGGCAAGAACACCAGAGAAGGACTCAGAACAGCACCAGAATGAAAATTTCACTCTCCATCAACCTACACCATCTGGTGAGTGGACAAGGCTGAATGCATCTGCCATCACTTTTTCAGGCATACTCAGAGCAAACAGGTAGTAATCACGGAGGAAAGCAGGTGGGAGGCAGGGGTGGGGGTTGTTTCTTTTGTAAAGTTGTAACAGGAAATATTTCTCCAAAAGGCAAAAATGCATTTTAATGTCTGTAAAACTTACTACAAATAGTAAATAAAATAACAATAGCTACAAACAACTTTCCTTTTAAGAAAAACAATGGGCTTTTTATTTTTGCAGTGTGGGACTCATATTGTTAAGAGTGACAGAGGGATATAAAACAGTGGAAGCCACTAATTTGGCTTGGTTCAAAGTGCCAGCAGCCTCCTTTTCAGTTACTGGTTTTGACTTCTATAATCTTTTTCGTGAGTAAGAATGGCATTGAAACATGTATAATATCATATATGAAACAAATCGCCAGTCCAGGTTCGATGCACGATACTGGATGCTTGGGGCTGGTGCACTGGGACAACCCAGAGGGATGGTTCAGGGAGGGAGGAGGAAGAGGGGTTCAGGATGGGGAACACGTGTATACCTGTGGCGGATTCATGTTGATGTATGGCAAAACCAATACAATATTGTAAAGTAATTAACCTCCAATTAAAATAAATAAATTTATATATTAAAAAAAAGAACTTGTCATAGGTAGAGAGAAAACCATTCAGTCTCTCCAGCCCTCTGTTTAACTTTTCTTTTGTTCTTTCTTATTATTAGTAAACACACAATTTTCCCTTGAAGAAAATAAACACCCATCTTAACTGTGTCTTGACTTCCACCNAAAAAAAGAACTTGTCATAGGTAGAGAGAAAACCATTCAGTCTCTCCAGCACTCTGTTTAACTTTTCTTTTGTTCTTCCTTATTATTAGTAAACACACAATTTTCCCTTGAAGAAAATAAACACCCATCTTAACTGTGTCTTGACTTCCACCACCATAACATGTTTCCCCAACAATCCATTTCCACATTCTTTTTCCCTCTGTGAAACCCCTCCATCAAATAAATGTCTTCCAGGGTTAGACATGGTAGCTTCATATGCATAAATTTGATCATAGTTTTAAATATTTTGTCTTCTCAATTCCCATAGCAATTGACTTCTTTAGAAACTTCCACAGAAAGGCCAAAGATATCATTATCTTTTAACTGAATGGAATATTTTGAATAGAATTAGTTCAGGAAAATAAGGTGGTTTGATTACCACATCCCTGGCCTTTCATTTTTTTTCTTTTGTAAAATTTAAATGTCAATTTCACTAGATAGAAATGGTTAGATGTTCTGGGGCTTATCAGTTAGTTATTCAAGAATGTGTGTAATTTTCAAAGATGCTTACAGTTTTTCACTTACTGATTTGAGTAAGTATTTATTGAGTATACTAAGAATTGTTTGAAGCTGTGAAAGATTCAGGCNAAGAATTGATGCTTTTGAACTGTGGTGTTGGAGAAGACTCTTGAGAGTCCCTTGGACTGCAAGGAGATCCAACCAGTCCATTCTGAAGGAGATCAACCCTGGGATTTCTTTGGAAGGAATGATGGTAAAGCTGAAACTCCAGTACTTTGGCCACCTCATGCGAAGAGTTGACTCATTGGAAAAGATTCTGATGCTGGGAGGAATTGGGGGCAGGAGGAAAAGGGGACAACAGAGGATGAGATGGCTGGATGGCATCACCGACTCGATGGACATGAGTCTGAGTGAACTCTGGAAGACGGTGATGGACAGGGAGGCCTGGCGTGCTGCGATTCATGGGGTCTCAAAGAGTCAGACACGACTGAGTGACTGAACTGAACTGAACTGAAGGGATGTTGCTGTTAAGGTGCTGCACTCACTATGTCAGCAAATTTGAAAAACTCAGCAGTGGCCACAGGACTGGAAAAGGTCAGTTTTCATTTTAGTCTCAAAGAATTAGCAATGCCAGAGAATGTTCAAACTACTTTACAGTTGTGCTCATTTCACATCCTAGCAAGGTAATGCTCAAAATCTTCAAGCTAGGCTTCAACAGTACATGAACCAGGAACTTCCAGATGTTCAAGCTGGGTTTAGAAAAGGCAGAGGAACCAGAGATCAAATTGTTGACACTCATTGGATCATAGAGAAAGCAAGAGAATTCCAGAAAAATATCTGTTTCATTGACTACACAAAAGCCTTTGTGTGGATCACAGAAAACTTTGGAAAATTCTTAGAGATGAACATACTAGACTACCTTACTTATCTCCTGAGAAACCTGTATGCAGGTCAAGAAACAATGATTAGAACCAGACATGGAGTCTGGAACAATGAACTGGTTCAAAATTGGAAAAGGAATACGTCAAGGCCGTATATTTTCACCCTGCTTATTTAACTTCTATATGAATATATCATACGAAATCCTGGCCTGGATGAGTCACAAGCTGGAATCAAGATTGCAGGGAGAAATATCAACAACCTCAAATATACACGTGACACCACTCTAATGGCAGAAAGCGAAGAGGGGCTAAAGAGCCTCTTGATGAGGGTGAAAGAGGAGAGTGAAAAAGCTGGCTTAAAACATTCAAAAAACTAAGTTCAACATTCAAAAAACTAAGATCATGGCATCTGGTCCATCACTTCATGGCAAACAGAAGGGGATAAAGTGGAAACAGTCCAGATTTTATTTTCTTGGGCTCCAAAATCACTGCGGATGGTAACTGCAGCCATGAAATTAAGACGCCTGCTCCATGGAAGGAAAGCTATGACAAGCCTAGATAGTGTGTTAAAAAGCAGAGACATCACTTTGCCTACAAAGGTCCATGTAGTCAAAGCTATGGTTTTCCCAGAAGTCATGTGTGGCTGTGAGAGTTGGACTATAACGGAGGCNGAAGGAAAGCTATGACAAGCCTAGATAGTGTGTTAAAAAGCAGAGACATCACTTTGCCTACAAAGGTCCATGTAGTCAAAGCTATGGTTTTCCCAGAAGTCATGTGTGGCTGTGAGAGTTGGACTATAACGGAGGCTGAGCACCAAAGAATTGCTGCTTTTGCATTGTGGTGCTGGAAAAGACACTTGAGAGTCCCTTGGACTGCAAGGAGATCAAGTCAGTCAATCCTAAAGGAAATCAACCCTAAATATTCATTGGAAGGACTGTAGTTAAAGCTGAAGTTCCAATATGTTGGCCACCTGATGCAGAGAGCCCACTGATTGGAGAAGATACTGATGCTGGGAAGGATTGAAGGCAAAAGGAGAAGAGGGCAGCAGAGGATGAGATGGTTGGATGGCATCACTGACTCAAAGGACGTGAGTTGAACAAACTCGGGGAGATAGGGAAGGACAGGGAAGCTTGGCTACAGTCCATGGGGTAGCAAAGAGTTGGACATGACTTGATTAGTGAACAACAACAGCCTTAGTAAATATTCAGACCCAGAGCCAATCTTACCACACACCCACATCAGCATTCAATAGCATTTTGAAGACTGCTGGGGCTTCTCAGGTGGTGCTAGTGGTAAAGAATCCTCCTGCCAGTGCAAGAGATAAAAGAGACGCAGGTTCAGTCCCTGGGTTGGGGAGATTCCCTGGAGGAGGAAATGGCTATGCACTCCAGTATTCCTGCTTGGAGAATCCCATGGACAGAGGAGCCTGGCGGGCTACAGTTCATGGGGTCGCATCGAACGGACACGACTGAGTGCCCACACATGTACACACAACCTGCTGAGACCTAGGAATGGCATCTCATTCTTTAAAAAAAATTAAAATGTATTTATCTATTCTTTCTCTTGGCCATGCCATGCGGCATGCAGGATACGGGATCTTAGTTCCCAACCAGGAAATGAACATGTGCCCCCTGCTTTGGGAACTCAGCCTTAGCCACTGGACCGCCTGGCAAGTCCTCAGCTTAATGTTTTTGAGGTTCACCCATGCTGTCACACGATCATAAGTCTGTTTTCTCATTGCTTAGTACTTATTTTACTGTATGAATGTAGCATAGTTGACCCATTCTCCTGTGGATGTACACTTGACCTCTTTTCAGTTTGGGGGCTAAAGAGATGCCCCACACCCAAGGTAAGAGAAACCCAAGTAAGATGGTAGGTGTTGCAAGAGGGCTTCAGAGGGCAGAAACACTGAAACCATACTCACAGAAAACTAGTCAATCTAATCACACTAGGACCACAGCCTTGTCTAACTCAGTGAAACCAAGCCATGCCTGTGGGGCAACCNGAATCCTCCACGGGAACCTGGGGACCTCTCCCCAACCTCCTATGCATGGTGAACAGCTGTGGGTTTCCACCTCACAGGCTCCAGGTGAGCCGGGGTCATGGCAGGGGAGCAGGAAGCGGGGGCCGGCTGGTCAGGTGGTCACCTCCGCAGGAGGGCCCCAGGGAGGCGGCTGCTGGACCTTCACTTTTCCTCTGGAGTCCGGGGTTGACCAGCCTTCAGGAGAGAAGCAGGACGAGACTGCTGAACCTCCTTCAGATCTGTGAGGAGGCAGCGTTGTTCTCAGCCTTTAGATCCCGAGCTCCCAGCAGGGCAGGGAGGGAGGTGTGCTGGACAGTCTCCAAGGCCCCAGGGACCGTGGCAACGGAGGCAGGCTTCCCCATGGCCCTGCTCCCCGAGGGTGGCCCCTGTGATGCGTGTTCGAGGGAATGGGGAGGCTGGGGGTTCTGCATAAGGGATACTGCAGTGTTGCCTCTGCTGTGCTGTGCCTTCTAGAATATCCTTCCCCCTCCACACCGATGCTGGGCAGATCCCTGCTCATCTTTCCGAGGCCCCTGGACGTTACCACAGCCAGGAGGGCCTCCTGTTAGATCCCCCAGTCCCCAGGGGGCACCACTGAGCCAGCCAAGCAGTATTTAGCCTGCTCTTTCCACGTCTGATCCCCACCAGACACTGTACCCCTCAAGGCCAAGTGCAGCTCTCACCTGTGGCCCTAACAGTGGCCCAGTGGGGCTGCCCGAGACACCACGCTGTGGTCGCACTGGGCCTCACATCTCAGGAAAGAAGTTTCAAGTGGCCCACATCCAGTAACCTGCTACAAAGTCATCCGAGCCCCATTTCCTCAGCTGCCATGTCGGTAAGAAAGTGCGGGTTCTGCCCTTAGACCAGGCCCAGAGCATGGTGCAGAACCACCCCGGTCACCTGGCCTTGCAGAGGTGTGACCTGGCCTAGCTGTGGAGAAATAGGAATAGGGCTTTATGCCGTCAGATCGTAAACATGTTCTTCTCACGAGAGGGTTACCCTAAGCCCACCCACAAGCCCAATAGCTACTCCCAGGCCCGTCTCACAGTCCGCTTGGCTGGCTCAGCCCTGGTGCCATGGGCTGGGATGGACCACTGGCCCACAGGGAGCCAGACAGAAAGAGAACCAACTTCCCGTGGTCACACTGCCGATGAGGCGTCTGCACGCCTGGCCCACTCAGCAGCGTATGGTAGGGACACTGAGGCAGCTGCTAAGGATAAGAGCCCAGATCTTGAGGCTCCAGAGCCCCCAGCTCCAGCCTGTGGTCTCCTAGGGGGCAGGAGGGTCAGGAAGCCCCCCTCTGCCCACCCTCACCCCACCTCCAGCCCCACATCCCCGCCTATCCCACTCTGTGCTGTCGGCAGGTCAACGCACCTCTGGTGACTTTTAAAATTTTATTTAATTGAAGTATAGTTGATTTAGGATATTGCACTAATATCTCCTGCATAGCACAGTGCCTCAGTTATGCACATATTCACGTTCCTTTTTTGTTCTTGTTCACTGTGGCTTATCCAGGGTGCTGACACGGTCGGACCTTGTTGTTTCACAGGCTTTTCTACCCCAGCATCGTGCCCGTCCTCCTCGCTGAGCTGGGCGCCTGCAGGGATTGGGCACAGTCTCTCTCATGCTGCAGGAGCCCTGTAACTTCCAGGCGTGGCACAGAGTCTGGCATGTGGGAGCATCAGTGAACGAGAGAGAAAGACAGCAGGGTGGGGGAGAGGCTTGTGAAAGAACGCAGGAGCGACTGAGTGAGCCGCTCCGTGTCTGGCAGAATTCGCTAGTGAGCGATTCCGTGAGACTTATCAAAGGCAGCCCGGCGGGCCCGTGCTGGCATCACCGACTGCCATTTAGGAGGAGCCTGACAGTGCCGTGAACAACCGGGGTTCCTAGGCTGAGCCTCAAAGTGTGCAGGGCACCCCCCACCCTGGCCTGGGTGTGGAGAGCCAGGCCACACCCTGTATGACAGGGGGGCTCGTCGCAGGGCCCGAGGTGGAGAAGGCAGAATTAACACGTCACCGTGCATCTTGGGGTGTCAGCTTCCACGGGCTGGAAGAACGCTCTCCTGTCTTCTTCCCCCCGAGCCTGTCTTCATGCTGAAGCAGATGCCCTGGTTTGGGCCGGCCTCGGTGGGGTGGCAGTGATGGCAGGCACCCAGGACACCCCAGTTTCTTCCTGGAATCGTTTGCTCCCCGCAGCGGCCGCACGAGGTTGGTGTCCTTACAGCTTCCTTGTCGCCGTCGTTTGCATCATTCAGGCACTACCCCAAGGCCCAGAGCGAGGCAGCCCCAGCGTGGAGGCGCCCCCTGGTGGGCTGACAGCCTGGGACCCCCCCCCCCTCCTGATATGGCCCCTCCCAGCTGGGCAGGAACAGGGTGAGGGCCGCCGGCAAGTGAGCAGAGCTAGGGGTGGGTGTGCCCCCCAAAAGACCAAAGACGGTGGAGGTGCAGGAAGCTGGGGGGTGGGGCCACCAAGTCCCCCGATGAGGGCCCAGTAGGATGGACCTGCATGCTGGGTCCCGTGCTTGCCAGGGAAGGTAGCGGCCCGCAAAGGACACGCCCTGCCATCTGCGGCAGAGCTGGCCGCCGGGGGCTGCGGACCCTGACTGCTGGGACACTGGGCGCGACCAGCACAGCTGGATCTGGGGCGGGGGGCCCAGCTCCAGCTGGGGCAGCTGAGAACGAAGGCGAAGGCGGGCTGAGCAGACGTGCTGGGGGCTGGGGAGGTGGACGGCGAGGGGGAAACCGCCGCCACAGGACAGGCGCGTGGAAGCAAAGGCAGCAACTCCGGGCACTGGGCCGGGGCCGCGCCTGCGGGGCGTCAGAGGAACAGGCCTGGTCAGCAGGGGCCCTTTCTCGCTGGAGACCCTCTGGGACTGCTCTGAGCCCCATCTGGAGAGCACGGGGGGCCCCCCGCACCCACCCAAGTGGACCCACCCTCCGGGTCCTTCCAGGGCCTGCGAGCGGGCTCCTGTCCAGCTGACCGCTGCCTGGCTCCCAGCAGCTTGCTCACTCGGGGCCTGGGGCGAGGAGTAGAAATAGATTCTGGGACCGTCTAAAATCGGTTGGCGAACGGGTGTCCAGATGGGGCCGGCTCCTGCCCACAAGGGTGACCTATTTTGAGTCTGCAAGGAGCTACTTTAAAGTATGGACGGAAGTGAGAAGCCACCCCCGCAGCGCCACGTCCAGGGAGGGCTCGCCCGCGTGCGTGGCAGCCGGGCTGAGCCAAGCCCATAGGAGCAGGGGGCCTGGCCCCGGGAGCGGCTCGGCCCAGAGGAGCGGCGAGGCTGGTGGACCTGCAATGTGGTCCTGAGCCACAGGGGCCCCTGGAGAGCTCGGCACCACTGTGGCTCCTCGGGGACCCTTGTCCTCAGTCTCAGAGCCTGGATGGCTGCGCTTCTCCCCAGATGGCCACCTGTGACCCAGGCAGTCCCTTCCCACCGCTGGGAGGCGCGCACGGAGGCCAGCCTGCAGGGGGGCCAGCTCCTGGATGGGAGGGGAAGGCAGCTCCCCAGACCTGGTGTGAGCTGCTGGCCAGGCAGAGGGGCTCACAGAACCTTTGACTCAGCAGAATTTCCCCCATTCACCACCTTTAGTACCACAGAGCAGTGGGGGGCGGTCCACACGATGCAGCCCACGGGAGGGTTGATGTGGCAAGGTGGCTGGCCGCCCGCCAACCTGGGAGCCCAAGGCTGAGAGCCAGCCACGGGGCCATGCGCCCCGGCGGGGCCTGGCTGCTGCAGGGGAGGTGTGGCCCTTCCCCCATCCTCCCTGCGAGCCGGGTGAGCGGAACCTGCTGGGTGTCAAGGGCTGGAGACCGTCAGAACTGGCCCTGTGGCCCAGGGCGCCTGCTCCACCCGGTCCTGGGCATTGGCCCTTGAGCTCACTTCCTCTGGGGCTCCGAGGGCCACCCAGTCAACACTCACAAACTCCCTGGCGCCCTCATGGCCCAGCTGGGGCGGCTGTGGCCAGACAGGAGACCGATGGGAAACCAAGCAGCCGCTGGGAAGGCTAGACCCAAGCAGGGGTCCCAGCTCTGCAGACCCTCCTAGGCCTTGGGAGGCTCCCTGGGCCGCACAGAGAGGGGTGTGGAGGCCTGGCGCCCTGCTCACCCACCCCGGTGTGGGGAGCAGGGAGGCTGTGGTTGCGATGAGGATTAGAATTAGGGGGGACGAAAGCCATTAGTGCGCGTCTTCCTTCCTCTGGCTGCGGCTGGACTGGGGGCACAGCCCAGACCCTTGGCATCTGCCCCACGGGACACCTGCTGGGGTGACCAGCAGCCACTTCCCTTGGGCCCCAATGAGCTCCCCAGGTGGGCAGCCCTCAGCCACCTTCACAGGCCTGCCCCCGGGTGGGCAGCAAGGTGATGCCCTGAAGGGCCCTGGTGTGGGCCCAGGGCGGTGTGGGGGGCTCTGCGGTGGCCCGGGGCGCTGCTCCTGTATAGGGCGGGGCACAGGGCCTTGAGGGGGATGAGATGTGACTGTGCTCATGGCCAGGGTCAGCCAGGCCCTCCTGGCACCGCCAGGAGCCACCCCCAGCTGCCTGCCCATCGCCGGGCCCCAGGCCTAATCCAGCTTAGCCAGCGCAGCTCAGCATTCTGGGCGGCGGGGCCAGGCCAGCCCCTGCTCCCTCTACGCCAGCCAGGATGGGGCCCGGGGAAGGGCGGCAGCCTCAGGGGAAACCACTACCTCTGGGGACGGATGCCAGGTAGGCAGCTCGGGGCAGCAAAGGCGCGGGCTCCCATCACCTGTAGACGACCCCCACCCGACCCCTGGCATCAGTGGGAATGGCCTACCCCAGCCACATGCGGTCCAGAGGCGGCCCTGGACTCCGTGCCTCTGGCTCCACGTTGGCCGGTCCTTCAGAGGCGGTGAGGTGGGGGGCGCCGGGGTTTTGGCAGGCAGCCCTGGCTGTGTCAGCAATCAGCCTCCGCTTCAGGGCCCAGGCGGGGCAGCGTCCCAAGGAGCCTAGCTCCACTGCAGGGAGGCCCTGGGGCCCACACCAGCCCAAGGGGGTGCCCACACAGGCGTAAGGATCCAGCTCGATAAGGGAGACTCGGACCCTGGTCCTACAAGCACAACCTGCGGTCTTGAGCGGGTCCCTTGGCCTCCCTGAGCCGCACGTCATCCTCACCACACTTGTAATGGTTCCTCAGCGCTTGTGAGGATGCCAACAGCCCTTACCCCAGCCCGTGGGGCGTCAGTGTGGTAGGGCTGGAGAAAGGGAGGAAGACACGGGGGCCACGTGGGCGGGGGTGAGTGTGGAGGAGGTCTAGACTAGGTCTAGAGAAGCTGGGCAAGAAAACGGTCGTTTCTAGAGCATTTAGAGCCTCATGAACATCAAGAGGAGGAGGAAGGGAGCCTAATTCATCTTCATACTACAATCATCTCTCCCTCCTTGGCTTTGTAATTTTTAAAGTATTTATTTGGCTCTTCTGGGTCTTAGCTGCAGCATGAAGGATCTTTAGTTGCAGCATGCAGAAGCTGTTTCCCTGACCAGAGATCAAACTTGGGGCCCCCTGCATTGGGGGAGTGAAATTTTAGCCACTGGACCATCAGAGAAGCCCCCTTTTTAAACTAATTTACATTGTTAACTTGAGGTATATAGCAACGGTTCAGTTATTCATTCATTCTCCGATTCTCTTCTAAGTTGTCACAAGACACTGAGTCGAGCTCCCTGTGCTGGACAGTGGTCCTTGTTATCTTCCCCTCCTTGCTTTTGCTGGTAGGGAGCCCAGGCCATGTGGAGTTCTCCGAGTCTGTATGAATTATGTAGGCTGACCTGTGGCTATTTTATACTGTTGTTTGTGGCTCTTTCACAAGTATTGTTTTAAATGCTGTGAGTTACATAAAAGCAAAGCATCTGCCCATGGTAAACCACGAGGGGTGACTGCAGGATCTGTGCAGGGTTGGTGGGGAGTGACGGCTGCAGGCGCCATGGAGCAGTGCTTAGGCAGAGGCCTTTGTGGAGCTGCCAAGCCAGTCTGATGGGGCAGGCAACATGCCACCGGGCAGGGCACCCACAGACCCCAAGAACCAGAAAACCGTGAACACCCATCACGTGTGTCTCACATGACAGGGCTCCATGCGTGACTCAGCCCTGATCCCTTCATGCCCTACCCAAGACGGGTAGGCCAGGGGCCCAGCATCCCGCCTGCTCGCCCCTTCTTGACCTAGGCAGGCCCTCCTACCTGGGCCTTAGTTTTGGGGGCTTAGGAGCCCCCAGCAAGGGTCTTCCCTGAAGCGGTGGGTCAAAGGAGACAAGGGCACACCCTACCCGCCAACGCTAGGCCTCTGGGGTGTTTCTGACACCACCACACACCCAGTTCAGTGGCCTGAGAGCCGCCCAGACCAACAGCAGAGTGGACCTGCCCCCTACGGTTAGGGCTCTCTCCTCCGGTGGCAAACGGGTGCCTGGAGTCCAGACTAACCTGATGGGGCACTGGGGCCGCGCTTGGGGTCAGCAGGGGAGGGGTGGCGCGCACTCGGATCGCTGAAGGCTGGCAGCTCCCNTCTGATGAGACAGGGAGCCAAGGTAGAGGCTAAGATCAAATTCAAAGAGCAGGATATGAGAAGTGTTTCTAGCCGCAGGGTTTGACTGCAGGTTTAGCAATGGTGATATGAAGTTCCTTGTGCCTTAAATAATAGCAAAACCATGCTTTAAATTAAATTAAAGCATTTTAAACTCTTCTGAGTGGACCCACACAGGCATTCTCTGCTTGTTATTACTGAGAATGACTAAGTATTATAATTGAGCTGAAAATAATCTCCCGCCTATACTTGCTGGGTTGGTTTCTAAGTATTGAGTTTTTAAGTAATGTAACAAAGTTGCATTCTCTCCAAGTGTTAATTTTAAAAACTGCAGATGGTAACCATCTGTTACATGACTAGCATTTTACAATGTTTGATTAGCACTTTATATAGTTTGGGGAAGCCTGCCCAGGGAGTCTGCCCTGCCCATCAGGTTGGGAATTTCGGGTATGTCTGCTGTGGGTGGCCCTTGAAAGTCTTTGTCCCCACCACGTGTGGTTCCCCTCGCTGCTGTGCTGAAGTGTGGCTAGTTGGACTGGCAGGTTGCGCCCTGCCCTTTCGCACTCTTCCTTAGAGCTGGAGCCACTGGAGCTCTCTGGGGACACAGAACGTGGGAGGGCTGGATCTCTCCATCAGTCAGGACTCTCTTGGTTGCAAGTGTCAAAACAACGAACCCAAATCTAGGGGTGGGGCTACCTTCAGGTGCATGGTGTTTGGGCTCAGGTGACATCTTCAGACTTGGTGTCACTCAGGGTCTCAGCTCTGCCATCTGCCATGTGGGTTCAGTCTCAGGCTTCAAGAGGAGGCAAGATGGCTTCTTTGAGGGTGAAGTCCTCTCAGCATCAAGTCTAGAGTGGAGCCTTGTCATTCACCCCTGCAGAGGTGGTGAGATCTGCTCCGATTGGAACAGCTTGTCACATGCCCATCTGTGAGCCAGTTCCAGCGACCATGTAGATGAAGGGCTCTGAATGGTCAGGCCTGGAGTGGAGCCCCATCCAGAGCTTGGGGATGGAGCCTTGGAAGGGTGGATCCCCAGTGGCTCGTCCCAGGATGTTACCAGGTGGGAGGATGGGTGGTGGGGGCCAGCGGCCACTAGCCCACCCCAGTGTGAGAGTGAGAGGCCAAAATACAAGGAGCACTTGGCAAATTNCTGGAAGGGTGGATCCCCAGTGGCTCGTCCCAGGATGTTACCAGGTGGGAGGATGGGTGGTGGGGGCCAGCGGCCACTAGCCCACCCCAGTGTGAGAGTGAGAGGCCAAAATACAAGGAGCACTTGGCAAATTTAGCTGTGGCAATAGACAGAAATTGTTACCAGGAAGATAATATGCTGGAAATGGAATGAAAGAGCCTCTGAAACTAGCTCCTTACTAAGTAAGTTTCCTCTCCTAGTTTAGCTCTTCCTTAGTTTCCTCTCCTAGTTTAGCTCCTTAGTAAGTTTCCTTTCCTAGTTTAGGATAGATTAGATTTAGTGTTTTAGTTCTTAATTTTTTAGAGGGGGTGCAGGTTGTGTGTCTTTTTATGTTACTTTTAAACCAAGGCCAACCACTTAATCTTGGTCTTTTAGCTCCTCCATTTGGAACACAATGAGCCTCTCTCTAAGAGGGGAAATCTGTGCAGAGGAGATAACAGGAGTTACCAGATTCTCTTCAGTCCAGTTCAACAAACAGGGCACGAAGTGAAGTGTTGGGGCCCAGGCCACGCTCTGGAGGCCTGGCAGCAGGTGAGTCCCCAGCAGTGTGGGAAGTGCTATAACAGCTTCAGAAACAGGGCACTGCAGCCCCCTTCCCCCTCAACACACACACCAAGCAAGGGACAGTCACGAAGGGCTTCCTGGAGGAAGTGACACTGAGCTGGCCCTGGAAGGACAAGCATGGGTTCCTCAGGTGGAGGAGATGGGGAAGGGAGCTCCAGGCTAAGGGGGCTGTGTGTGCATAGGCGTGAGAGGTGACCTACTTGCTGGCTCAGGGGATCTGGGAGAAGATCCTTGCATCTGACAGTGGAGTAAGCCCAGCACACTGGTTCCAGAGCTCACCCTGGTGTCAGTGTGGCGGCGGCTGGGGAGTGACAGGCTTCAGGCAGGGACATCAGGCAAGATGCTGTGGTCGAGGTCCAGGCAGGATCCTGTGCGCATCTTGTTAAATTGCAGGCCTGATTGTTTTGGGGTGAGATTGTGTTTCTAATTAGCTGCTGGTGATGTCAGTGCTGCCAGACCACACTTTGAATAGCGAGGCTCAGACTTCTGGACATATTCTTCACTCTCCGCTCCATCCTCCTGAAGTCAGCTGGTTTCTCCATGATTGCGATGCAAGGTCTTCTCACTTGTTGTCAGTCTCCAGAAGAAAGACCACAGGATGCAGCCGTGCCTCCCACCTTTGTCCTTGTAGGCCTGCTCGGGGATGAGCCTTCTGCAGGGCTGATGCCCAGCCTGGGCTCGGTTCTGTGGGGATCTGGCCTCCATCCACACTGAGTCAAATACGCCTGCTTCCCAGAGTGCTGGGAGCTGGGGCCCAGGGCAAAGTATTGGTTGGNAGGAGCAGGGGGAGGCGGGGCTGCGGGCAGGGAGCGAGTGGGGCGGGAGCGCGGGCTTCGCGGGCTTAGGGCGCTGGCCGCACCTGGGCCGCTCCCTCTCGCCAGGGCGCCTCAGGTCCTGACACCCGGGGGGCTGCGTTGGTTGGCATGGGGGCCTCGACCTCGACCTGGGGAGGAGCTGCCTCTCCACGACCCGAGGACACCGACAGAACCATGGCCCCCTGCCCACCACGGGCTCCCTGCTGGTCCCCGGGTGCATCTGGCTTCCCGGCAGCCCCAGACCCACGCCTGTGCCACTGCCCCACCCTAGGTGGCTGTCCCTGGCCCCTCGAAACCCAGCCAGGCAGGAGGGGGCCCACGAGAACCTGTGGCTGCGCCTCCTCTGCCTCGTGGACCAGCACGTCTCACCACCTCCCTGTCCTGGCTTCTTCCGGGGAGAGGCCTGGTTTGGAGTCCTCTTACCCCTTAGAGAATTTCTGGTCAGCTCAGCGGAGTATTTCCAACCCAGAGTCATCTTCCTTTCCCAATAATGTTTGAAACAAAGTTTTTAAAATTCTGGCTGCCCAGGGGACTGGATAGAAGGGGGTCAGGCCCCCAGGAGGCCTTGGGATTTGTAAACAACTGGCCTTCTTTGTGTTTCCCACAGAAAAACTGAGGCAGGGACTACGGGCTCCATGGAATGGACCGCAGACAATGTGAGTGAGGGGCCACTGGCAGGGGGAAGCAGGGAGGCACTTTGACCTCAGGCCCCTCGGGGGACCCTGCACGCTGGGGGCCTTCGTCTCAGCCCAGGCAGAGCCTGCCCCCCCAGCAATGTGCCAGCCGGCGCTGGCCTTTGACGGGTGAACCCCACTTCTCTGGCAGGTGCTAGATGGCGCCTCGCTTGTGCCCCAGGGGCCCCCCAAAGTCAAGAGGCGTGTCCGCATCCCCGACAAGCCCAACTACAGCCTTAATCTCTGGAGCATCATGAAGAACTGCATCGGCCGGGAGCTCTCTAAGATCCCCATGCCGGTAGGGGCCCTGAGGGGCTGTGCTCGTGCCCAGAGGGGGCGCAGTGGCCCGTGGGAAGTGCACGCAGCCCAGCCGGCACACTCGAGCATGTATCGCATTACTGAGTCGTGTCCTTCGGCGCTGCTGATGTTCCCCCAGGGCGGAGGTCTCGGACTCGGGGAAGGAGCCGGGGAGGGGCTCTGCTGATCAGACGAGGGGCTCACGGACTGCCGCCTGCCCCGGCAGGGCTGGGCTGGGTGTGGGCTGAGTGGGCCTGCCCTCTCCGAGCCAGGCTGCCCTGGGCCCCCACCCCAGCAAGGTCACCGTGGGCTGCTGACCACAGCGGCCTCCCCACAGAGGGGAGCCAGGGCTCCAGGTCAGACTTGGTTTCGCCCTGTGACCCAGGGCAGAGAGCTGTGTGATGGCTCAGAACACAAGGTGGACCCACGTCGTCCGCTCGCTCGCCCCGACTCCTAGGCGTCACTGCCACGGCGCCTGCATCCTGGGAGGGGAGACTGAAGGTAAACCTCACAGCTCTGCCAGGGCCACAGGTCGGACCGTGGAGAGGACCCGGAGGAAATGGAGGCGGGCGAGGGCAGGCCGGGCGGCAGAGGAGCCTCCCGGGGACGGTGGTCTGAGCAGTGACGGGAGCAGAGCAAGGCTGCGGTGACGGCCCCAGGTCCATGCAGACCCCGGACCGACCCCCCGCCTGCCTGCAGGTGAACTTCAACGAGCCGCTGTCCATGCTCCAGCGGCTGACAGAGGACCTGGAGTACCACCGCCTGCTGGACACGGCGGCGCGCTGCAGCAGTGCGGTGGAGCAGATGTGCCTGGTGGCCGCCTTCTCCGTGTCTTCCTACTCCACCACCGTGCACCGCATCGCCAAGCCCTTCAACCCCATGCTGGGCGAGACCTTCGAGCTGGACCGTCTCGATGACATGGGCCTGCGCTCCCTCTGCGAGCAGGTGAGGCCCACGCCCGCTCCAGCCGGGCCGAGGGTCAGGGTCAGACGGGACACAGACTGACCCGGGGGGCCATCAGGCCAAGGTCTGGTCAGGCGGCTGGGTCTCCCGTGGGGTGCAGGCTCCCCAGGGTGGGGGCCACATGGCCCGGGGAGCCACGTGGGAGGAGCGCTGTGGGGAGGAGGCCCCTTGCGGCCAGGAGCAGTGGGGCAGGGGCGTTTGCAGGGGGCTGTCAGGGAGCCGGGGGGCTAGAGCTGCTGGGGTCTCCGCTGAGCTCAAGGCCTGCGCCCTGTGGGCTGCGGTCAGCGATGGCAGAGGCTGGGGGTGATGAGCCCCAGGCCCCACCCTGGCACCCTCGTCTGCAGAAGGGCAGTTCCAGCAGCTCAGCACTGCGTGCTGGGGGGGAGGGCAGCCGCTGAGCGTCTGCCCTGAGTCGGCCGCTGTGGCGGGCCCAGGGATGAGTCAGGACGCCGCCAGTCTGCAGCCCAGTGGCTGGTTTCAAAGGCGTGCTCGGCCTGCCGCATGGGGCTGTGGGAAGCCAGACCAGGGGAGGTCGGAGGTCGAGCAGAGGCACCTTCCTGAGGGGTGGCTGTAAGGAGCGGGGCTGGGGAAGGCAGTGGTGATGACCAGGGTTGCTGAGCGGAACAGAGCTGAGCCGTGCCCACGATGGACCGGGAGGTGCTCGCGCTGAGGGGTCTCGTGGGCCAGGACGGGGATAGATACCGTGTGAATGGACGGTTCTGGCTCTTTTAGGAAGAGGGGTGGTCTGAGAACAGCTTGGCTGACAGTGGAGGAGAGACAGCCGCTGAGGTCAGAGAAAAGGGGGCGGGCGGCAGAGGCCTCTGGCTTTTCTGTATGTGGAGGAGTCTCTGGAGGTAGAGGAGGCTGTTTTATGGGGAGCCCCCCACTGCCATGAGGAGAGTGCAGCGTGTAAGGGCGGAGCAGGGGGCTGGAGGCGGGGCGGACTCTGGGTCCTGTTTTGAAAAACAGCCAGGATTTTCTAAGGATTAGAGGAGGAGCGTGAGAAGAGAGGCCAGGCTCTTGGTGTGAGCGCTGGACAGACGGGGTCATCTGTCCGAGGCTGCGGCCGAGCAGGGCTCCAGGGCGCAGGGTCACGTCCTGAGTTCGTGGGGGTGGGCTCACTCATCACCCAGGAGCGGCTGGCAGGTCTGGGCTGTGGAAGGCAGTGGGGGTGCCACTGTGGGGCTTGTCAGGGGCCTCTGGGGGAGGGCTGAGCCCACAGCTGCCGCTCCAGGTGGCCGCAAGACAGGAGGGGCTTCACCCCAACTCTGTGACTGGGAGCCACAGAGACGAGAAGGACCAGGTGCGGGAACGCTGATGCGGTGGATGCAGTGTCCTCAGAGAGACACAGTCGGGGTGCCCGGTGCGGGAAAGGAGGGGGCGGAGGTGCCCGGCAGGCCAAGCAGGCGGCGCCGCTGTCAGGCTGGGGCAGGAGCGGGCTGGCTGGGGGACTCCTGGTCTGAGCCTCCTCAGTGCAGCAAACGAGGCCTCTGCAGACACACACAGCGTGACCAGAGCGTGGCCCGGAGGCCCCCCAGGGCCCACCACGCTCACTTATTCACCCCCTTGCCACCCCGCCATACAGCCCAAGCCAGGTGCGGAGACCCCCGGGCCCCTGGCTCGGGCCAGCGGTGGTGGGGCGCCTGGCCTGCCTCCCCCAGCCAGGCTGCTCCCACTGCCACGCCCTTGCTGTGTGGCTCTCCTTCCTGGGGGCCCAGGGCCCCCAGTGCGTCTGTCCCCAGCTGGCTGGGGAGGGGCCTGGGCCATGTCCACAGACACTCTCGACGCGTGGGCCTGCCTCCTCCAGCCAGGCTTCTCCCAGCACCACGCCCTTGCCGTGTGGCTCTCGCCCTTGCCTTGTGGCTCTCCCTCCTGGGGGCCCAGGGCCCGGGTGCGTCTGTCCCCAGCTGGCTGGGGAGGGGCCTGGGCCGCGTCCACAGACACTCGCGACCCATGGGCCTGCTCTCAGGTGAGCCACCACCCGCCGTCTGCCGCGCACTACGTGTTCTCCAAGCATGGCTGGAGCCTCTGGCAGGAGATCACCATCGCCAGCAAGTTCCGGGGGAAATACCTCTCCATCATGCCGCTAGGTGAGCGGGGGCAGAAAGACGCGCTGGGCGAGGGGGAGGGTCTGCCGACCCCGAAGCCAGCTTGGGGCTTCCGAGGGTAACGCAAGTCCCCCCAGAGGCCTCCTGGATTCCCCCTGGCCTGCGCACTGTCCCCAGTCTCTACAGCCGCTTCTGCTGGTCCTCAGGACCCCAGGATCATGGGTGGGTGGGACAGTTGGCTGGGACCCAGCTTGGCAGGCTGTGACCTCTGACCCTGTGTCTGGCTTCCAGGTGCTATCCACTTAGAGTTCCAGGCCAGTGGGAATCACTACGTGTGGAGGAAAAGCACCTCGACGGTGCACAACATCATCGTGGGCAAGCTCTGGATTGACCAGGTCAGGGGGTGCCCCAGGGTGGGCACTGGCCCGGGCAGGCCGCAGCCACTGAGCGCCCCTCCCTGTCCAGACAGGGGACATCGAGATTGTGAACCATAAGACAAAGGACCGGTGCCAGCTCAAGTTCCTGCCCTACAGCTATTTCTCCAAAGAGGTGGCCCGGAAGGTAAGCACGGCCGCGCCTCTGAGGCTTGGGGGACCCTGGGGCGGGGCACGTGCCCACACCGGCCCTGCCAATACCCACAGGTGACAGGAGTGGTGAGTGACAGCCAGGGCAAGGCCCAGTATGTGCTGTCAGGCTCCTGGGACGAGCAGCTGGAGTGCGCCAAGATTGTGCAGAGCAGCCCCAGCAGCCCCAGCTCAGACGGGAAGCAAGATGTGTATAAGNTAAAGACTGTCGTCAGAAAAATGCCACTGATCTCCACACTTAAAAAAAAAAAAAAGATTAAAACAGTAACATTCTGTGATGTATGTTGCTGATGTTTCGTCGCTAATTTGTGTCCGATTCTTTTGCGACCCCACCATGGGATTTCCCAGGCAAGAATCCTGCAGTGGGTGGCTACTTCCTTCTCCAGGGGATCTTCCCAACCCAGCACTCTTCCTCCTTGCTGCTAAATCGCCCGACCCTATGCGACCCCAGAGATGGCAGCCCACCAGGCTACCCTGACCCTGGGATTCTCCAGGCAAGAACACTGGAGTCGGTTGCCGTTTCCTTCTCCGATGCATGAAACTGAAAAGTGAAAGAAGTCTCTGAGTCATGTCTGACTCTTTGCAACCCCATGGACTGTAGCCTACCAGGCTCCTCCATCCATGGGATTTTCCAGGCAAGAGTACTGGAGTGGGGTGCCATGGCCTTCTCCAACCCTTCTTCCTTAGAGACATAGATTCTCAGCCAAACGCTGCACAAAGAGAATCACAGCAAACAGCCCATTTCATATATTTATTTATTTATTTATTTATTTATTTATATTTGTTGCTGTTTCGTTGCTAAATTGTGTCCAAGTCTGCAACCCCATGGACTNACCCTTCTTCCTTAGAGACATAGATTCTCAGCCAAACGCTGCACAAAGAGAATCACAGCAAACAGCCCATTTCATATATTTATTTATTTATTTATTTATTTATTTATATTTGTTGCTGTTTCGTTGCTAAATTGTGTCCAAGTCTGCAACCCCATGGACTGTAGCCCACCAGGCTCTTCTGTCTATGGGATTTCCCAGGCAAGAATATTAGAGTGGGTTGCCATTTCCTCCTCCAGGGGATCTTCTCAACCCAGCGATCAAACCAGGACCTCCTGCANTCATGTCTGACTCTTTGCAACCCCATGGACTGTAGCCCACCAGGCTCTTCTGTCTATGGGATTTCCCAGGCAAGAATACTAGAGTGGGTTGCCATTTCCTCCTCCAGGGGATCTTCTCAACCCAGCGATCAAACCAGGACCTCCTGCATGGGCAGGTGAGTTCTCTGCCACTGAGTCACCTGAGAGGCCCATGTTACTTTTTAAAGGCCATACTTTTTAAAGGATGGCCTAAGTAAACATCAGGAATAGTGTGTAATGATCTTTTCGGGGAGAGGGGGGTGGAATAGAGTAAAAAAGGGAAAGCGAGGTGGTAGAATCAGTTCTAGGGAGTTCCGTGCCGTTGAGAAATGGAATCTTTCCTGCCATCTCAGTAAACAAAGGACGTCACGGTCACCAGCTCCTGAAGCCGCCATGGATGGTAAGCCCTGAGGGAACTCACGATGTGAACACACAGGATACTGGTCCCCAATAGCTGAGGTGTAGATTAAAGGAATGAGTTCGGTGCACCCAGACTCTTGCATTTCCCCATACACAGAGAAGTACTAAACTCTTTAATTTGGGATATCTGATCTGATTTAATTAACAATGAGCTTCCCTGATAGCTCAGTTGGTAAAGAATGAGCCTGCAATGCAGGAGACCCTGGTTCGATTCCTGGGTCGGGAAGATCCGCTGGAGAAGTGATGGGCTACCCACTCCAGGATTCTTGGGCTTCCCATGTGGCTCAGACAGCAAAGAATCCACCTGCAATGCAGGAGACCTGGGTTAGATACCTGGGTTGGGAAGATCCTTTGGAGAAAGGAAAGGCTACCCACGCCAGCATTCTGGCCTGGAGAATTCCATGGACTGTATAGTCTGTGGGGTCGCAAAGAGTCAGACACAACTGAGCAACTTTCACTTTCACTTTCAATTAACAAGAATTTTTCTATGTTCAGACTACCTGTCTTTTGTTGCTAAACTATATAACCCGGCTCTTCCCCCACCTCCTCGAAGCAGTTTCTCAGTTATCTGAGGTGCTGTCTTCCAGATGGCAGTCCTCATTTTACCGCAAATGAAACGTAACTCACAACTCACATTGTGCGTATCTTTCAACTCCATGCACACTCTGGAACCATGATGGGCTGAGTCTCTGTCACCCATCAGATGGACTGTAGCCGAGCAGCAAGAACCATGGTTAGACATGTGGCTGATGTAAGCCTGTGAACTTGGCACTTTACTGTGTACCTGGAGAAACACTTATCACCATTTTCCCAATCTATAGCATCTTCTCGGAGAAGGCAATGGCACCCCACTCCAGTACTCTTGCCTGAAAAATCCCATGNCACGTGGCTGATGTAAGCCTGTGAACTTGGCACTTTACTGTGTACCTGGAGAAACACTTATCACCATTTTCCCAATCTATAGCATCTTCTCGGAGAAGGCAATGGCACCCCACTCCAGTACTCTTGCCTGAAAAATCCCATGGACGGAGGAGCCGGGTGGGCTGCAGTCCTTGGGGTAGCTAAGAGTTGGACACGACTGAGCGAATTCACTTTCACTTTTCACTTCCATGCATTGGAGAAGGAAATGGCAACCTACTCCAGTGTTGACTCCAACTTCACCAGCTCACTATTCATTTTTGGCCGTGTCTGTTCTTTGCCAACAAAGGTCTATCCAATCAAAGCTATGGCTTTTCCAGGAGTCACATACAGATGTGAGAGTTGAACCATAAAGAAGGCTGATCAGTGCCAAAGAACTGATACTTTCGAACTGTGGTGTTGCAGAAGACTCTCGAGAGTCCCTTGGACTGCAAGGAGATCCAACCAGTCCATCCTTAAGGAAATCAGTCCTGACGATTCATTAGAAGGCCTGATGCTGAAGCTGCAGCTGCAATACTTTGACCACCTGATGAGAAGAGTCGACTCACTGGAAAAGACCCTGATACTGGGAGAGATTGAAGGCAAAAGGAGAAGAGGTTGGCAGAGGATGAGATGGTTGGATGGCATCACCAACTCAATGAACATGAGTTTGAGCAAACTCTGGGAGATGGAGAATGACAGGGAAGGCTGGCGTGCTGCGGTCCATGGGATCTCAACGAGTCAGATATAACTTTGTTGGACAACAACAAACCCTAAGGCAAGAGACTCCCATGGGATTTACAGCCTTAGTGTCTGGAAGACCCAGAAAATGCATTCCTCCCACCAAAACAAGTTGCATTCCTCAAATAGTTTAGCAGCTCAAACAGCTACCAAGCTTGCCGAGATGCCTTGAGGAAACAATGAGCTATCTGTTTCCACATTCCTGAATTGAGTCATCTTTTCTTTTTATTCTTTTTTGTCAGCCTCATAGAAAGAATTCTTCTGAAATGCCAACTGTCTATGGTAACCTTCCGGGAGCCTCTGTCCACCGCCCGCCCCACCCCCCATCC
>SJYV01020310.1:949660-1001434 GCA_006410875.1 Neotragus pygmaeus | reverse complement strand
AGGGGTTAGGTTTAGGGTTAGGGTTAGGGTTTAGGGATGGGTATAGGGTTAGTGTTAGACGCTTAGGGTTAGAGGGTTAGGGTTAGACGTTTAGTGTTAGAGTATAGGGTTATGGTTAGGGGTTAGGATTAGGGTTAGGGTTGGGGTTAGGTTTAGTTTTAGACCCTTAGGGTTAGAAGGTTAGGGTTAGAGTTTTAGGGTTAGGATATAGGGTTATGGTTAGGGGTTAGGGTTAGTGTTGAGGTTAGGGTTAGGGTTAGGGTTAGGGGGGAAGCATGCTGTGTCCCCGTGGAAGGGGCAGATGCCCAGCTGGAGTCCCGCGTGGCACAGTGTGGCGGGCAGCGCCCAGTCCTTCACAGAGACTCGGCAGGCCCCACGAGCCACAGCAGGAACACAGACGCGACAGGAAGTGCAGGAAACAGGAGGCAGTAAACAGTGGCACAGCTGACCAAAGAAAAGGAAGCAGATTCTGCAAAAGGAAAATAAAGTGACTGAAACTGAGAACTCCACAGAAAGGGTTAATAGAGCGAGCCCACTGACTGGCTACAGGTCAGAAGAAATAACCAAAATCTTCAGATAAAGAGACAAACCCTGAAAAAGACAAGAAGCTAGAGTGAGACGGCTGGCCAGCTGGGGACCCAGCGTGGATGCCTGCCGGATGCAGTGGGGATGGGCAGTACATGTCGAGTTTGAGAGCAGGGTCCAGCAGGCAGGGCAGAGTCCAGAAGAAAGAGATCAGCAGAGGAGAGAGCAGCAGAGAACTTTCCACATCTAAATCTGTACAACGAAATGGTAAAACTAGCTCAGAGAAAATATTAAGTAGCTAGATTTCGGAAAAACTTTACTTTCCAAGGAACAGCAGACAGACAGACATCTCCTCATTGGCCATGTCACAGAAGCTTGAAAGAAGTCAAATGAAATCTTCCATGTGCAGAAAGACTCACTGCCAGCTTAGAATTAGTTGTACACCTGGCAAGAACATCTTTACAGACTGAAGTTGAAACAGGCATTTTCAAACAACAACTTCTGCCACCAGCAGACCTGCACGAAAGGACAGAGCTTCCAGAGGAAAAAACCAAGATTTGTGAAATGAGGAACCAAACCTGCGTGAACTGTGAAGAGCCAAGAACCTCTTATGAAGTTCAAAATCTAAACGTTAAATACAGCTGCACTGCTCAGCCCATGAAATTCTCCAGGTCAGAACACTTCTCGAGGGGATCTTCCCAACCTAGGGATCAAACCCAGGTCTCCCACATTCCAGGTGAATTCTTTACCCTCTAAGCCACCAGGGAAGCCCAGAAAAGGATTAACTGGAAGGAATATTTTCAAAGGCCTTCCTGCTACCCAGGAGAAGGTGCAAGATGCACACTAATTCCTGACTGTGTCACCAGGCATGCTGCACTTTCTAGATTAACCACGGAATCAGTGCTTACTGACTATGTCTACCAGGCATGCTGCACTTTCTAGATTAACCACGCAATCAGTGCTTACTGACTATGTCTACCAGGCATGCTGCACTTTCTAGATTAACCATGGAATCAGTGCTTACTATGTCTACTAGGCATACTGTAATTTCCAGATTAACCATGCAATCAATGCTTACTTGGAATCCCAGAAGGAAAGGAAAAGAAAGAAAAATAGAAAGGAGCGAGAAATAGTAAAAAGAAATAATGGAGATAAATTTCCTCATATAAAAGACCTTAAGGGCCCATTAAAGTCCCAGAAACAAAAAGAAAAACTTCTGCCTAGTTCATACTATACTTAAAACTAAGACTATCAAGGAGAAAATTCTAATAGCTTCCCAACAGAGATTTCAGTAAAGAACAAAAAATCAAATTGACATCAGATTTTTTTAACAGCCAATGTTGGAGTAGTATTTTTAAAGTAATGAAAGGAATGAAATTAGAAGGTAAAAGTTTCTGTCCAGTTGAGCTATCATTCAAATATGAGGCTGTGATTAAAAAAAAAAAAATCTCAGGTAAACAGCCCCAAAAGGTCTGGCACACACAAATCCACAAAGAAAACAGTACTGGCTATAACTTTAATTACTAAGACCAAAGAAAAAAAGAGCAAATATTCCCACAATAATTCAGAATTAAAGAGTGTAGATGATGTGAACACAATGGGGTTTGGAGAGACAAAGGACACCAAGGAATGTGAAGGCGGAGACTGATAGATTTTTAAATCACTTAAAATATTTTTTTTTAAGGCAAATAAAAATAGTTAACACAAAGCATATTATATAGATGAAACACTAGTTACAAAGCAAAATATTGACTGAATTTTTAAAAATCCAGGTGCATGCACCTTCTAAGAAATATACAAAGTATAAAGATGGGCAAAGATTGAAAGTAACAGATAAATATGTCATGAAAACACTAACCAAAAGAACTGTAAGAGTCAGGTAAAAACAGGCAAAAGCATTATCAGGAATGGAAGAGTTGCCACATGATAAAAAGGTTGGGTGTTTTGGGAAGATATAAACTACGCATGATACCAACATTATGCGTGTAGTGCAAGGGCCTCAAAAATACGCGAAACGCATGCTGACAGTGAAGGGAGAAATGGGTGAACGCCGCACAATGGACACAGGTTTTAGTACACTCCTCTCGCTCGTTGAGAGTTAAATGGGGAAACACAACCCAGCAAAACGGAAAGCAAAAAGCCACAGGATACGCATATAGTTATGGCTGCAACAGACATCACGCTTCTTCTCGAACATACCCGGGGGGCGTATGTGGAACCTGTCTCTTATACACATNCTCGTTGAGAGTTAAATGGGGAAACACAACCCAGCAAAACGGAAAGCAAAAAGCCACAGGATACGCATATAGTTATGGCTGCAACAGACATCACGCTTCTTCTCGAACATACCCGGGGGGCGTATGTGGAACTCAGCTGCACACGGAACCCAAAGGAGAGCCTCAGCACAGGGGGCGGTGCGCGGAGCAGCCCGTGCCAGGCGGACGGAGATACATGAGACGCGGCAGAAAGTCCCCACAGAGCCGGGGGGGTGGGGGTGGTGGGGGAAACCTCAAGTTGCTAAGCAACTCATGGGGAAAATAATAAATTAGAATGCGAAGTTTTAAATGCTTCTGAGGAAAAAAAACTGGCTGGATGTACCAAAGGCAATGCTTCAAAGGAAATTTTTGCCTTAAATAGGTATACACGCTTATAAATAGTCTCATTCTAAGAAATTAGGGAAAGTTCAACATACAAACGGAAAGAAAAAAGAAAATATAGTTAAAAAGTATAAGTAAAATAAATTTTAAAAAGTAAGAAGTAGATCTTTGAGGGAAAAAATAAACAAAACTACTGGCAAGACTGATCAAGAGAATATAGAAATACGTATTATTAATGTTTTCATTATGTTTATTATGATATTTAAAGTATAAACAGATCATTAAAATTCAGAGTGGAAAGACAAATTTTTAGAAAAATATATTTTTTTCTAAATACACTTTTTCTTGTGGAACTGAGTCTAGAAATAAAAAAGCATGAATAGTCCTATAATTAAAAATACTGAAGCAGTGATTAACAAATTCCTACAGGGAAAACACAAAGCCCAAGTCATTTTATAGGTGAATTCTACCAAGTTTTTAAGAAATAAATAAATATCCCAGTTTTATCTTCCAGACCATAGAAAAAAGAAAAAATATTATACTGTGAAGCAAATATAAGATAACTGGTACCAAATTAGGATAAAAAAGTAGTAGGAACATAGAATAGTAAACCCTTTTTCACTCATGGATAATAAGCACAGTCCCAAAATGACACACCAGAAAATCCAACAGTATTAAAAAAAAAAAAAAGTTCTTCAGTCATATTTTGAGTTTATCCTGCATACACAAGGATGATTTTATACTAGAAAATCCATCAATCAATTTGTTACATTAACAGATCTAAACAGATACAGAAAAAGCATCTTATGTGACTCAACGTAAGATTAATATGCAGAAATCAGTTGCCTTTCTACACACTAAGATCATCAGAAGGTACAGTTTAAGAGAAGACACCAATTATCACATCAGAGAATATCAAGGACCATGCAGTAAATCTTACAGTGTATGCAAGACCTCTACAGAGAAAAGCATAAAACTCTGCTGAGATATCAAGGAAGAGCTTAATGAATGGAGAAAGATACCATGGTCATGGGTAGAAAGACTAAACACTTATAAAAGTATCATGATCTAAAGAGTTAGTAAATCAAACAAAATCCCAATAGTGATTTTCCCAGTGGCTCAGTGGTAAGGAACCCACTCGCCAATGTAGGAGACATAAGAGACATGGGTTTTAATCCCTGAGTTGGGAAGACCCCCTGGAGGAGGGCATGGCCACTTCACTATCCTTGCCCGGGGAATCCCATGGACAGAGAAGCCTAGCAGGCTACAGTCCATGCCATCACGGAGTCGGACACAACGTAAGTGACTTAGCACACACACAGAGTCAGCAAATCAAGCAAAATCCCAATACTGAACTATTCGTGGAACATGACATTATGATTTTCAAATTTATATTAAAGAATAAAGGGCCAGGATATTTCTAAAGAAGAACAGAAAAAAGAGGACTTGCCCTGCTAGACCCCAGGACTTACTGTGAAGCTGCAGTTTAACAGAACAGTGGGCCTGGAAACAGCACCCTGGGCGTGTATCCGTCTTTGCTACATAACAAAGATGGCGCCATTCACTAAAGGGACCGAGGGAAGACGGTTATCCATATAGAAGAAGGCTAAGTGACTCTCTCCCTCACATTCTAACAAAAATCAACTCCAAATAAAGGACTTCGAATAAGTATTAAGTCTGACTTACTGTTAAACAGTAAGTTAAACTCTTAAGTAGAAAATATAGATGAGTATCTTCTAAAACTTAAGGAACTACATATTAAGTAAGACAAAAACACTGATGTATTCAATTAAACTTTTGTTCATTAAAAGAAATTTTGCTCATTAAAAGATGATTTAAAGAAAGTGAAAGGACAATAAATAAACTTGGAGAAAGTAATCACAATATTTACACCTGACAATTAGTATTAAGAATACGTACGTATTCTACTACAATTAAAAACAATAATTTAAAAAAGAGTACATAAAGAGCTTCTACCTAGGGCTTCCCTGGTGAGTCAGTGGTAAAGAATCCTCCTGCCAATGCAGAAGACATGGGTTCAATCCCTGGTCCGGGAAGATCCCACATGTCATGTGGCAACTAAGTCCGTGCATGACAACTCCTGAGCCTGTACTCCAGTGCCCAGGAACTGCAGCTACTGAAGCCCGCATGCCCTGGAGACTGCGCTCCACAGCAAGAGAAACCACCACAGTGAGAAGCCCGCATTGCACCTGGAGAGTGGGCCCCGCTTATGGCACCTAGAGAAAAGCCCACGCAGCAACGAAGACCCAGCACAGCCAAATATGAATGAGTACAGAAAAAGGTTTAAAACTTCTAACTAAAGCAAAAAAATGTGCAAGGAAAGTACAAGGGTCATTAACACGAGTTTCACAGAAAAAGCAACATGGCCAGTCATCATATGAAAATTATCAACATCATTAGTCATCAGGGAAATGCAAATCAAAACCGCATGAGATAGGCAGTTTTACCATCATCTGATTTGAAAAAATGAAAAGTCTGGTAATATCAAGTGCTGAAGATACGGATCCGCAGTTATCTCTTATACATCACTGGTGGGGATGTGAGCTGGTAGGGCCATGCTGTTACCTCCTAAAGAAGGACATCACAAACTCTGCAGCCCAGAAATCCCCCTTTTAGGTAAGCAAGAGAATTCCTCTAAGTGTATAACAAGAAACATGCGTAAGATCACTCCAAAGCCAAAACTGGGAAAACAACCCAAATGTACAGGATGAAAAACTAGTGTACTCACACAGTGCAGTATTTACAGTAGATGAAACAAATGAACAGCAACATACAGTATATAGACATCTCAGTAATGTAACATTAAGTCTAAAAAAGCAAGTCCCAGAAGTTTGTATATATCATGACATTCTTTTTATACTTAAAAACAAGTATCTAAAATATATAGAGACATACATACACAATTAAGACTACACAAAGGTGCAGTGAAATTGTACTAAAAGGAAAGCAAAGGACTGATACACCCAGGAGACCCGCCAGTGGCTACCTGAGAAGGGAGTGGATTGGTGAGTTTTCCTTAGGTTACATGTAGATTCTGTCAGGATTCTACCTTTTGGTTAGGTGGGAAGGCTGCATTAATACAAGCAGGCCGTGTAAGGACCAACGTACCAAGTACCAGGACTAATCCTCAGGCGTTTGCCCAAGGTCCAAAAAAGCAGCAGGACGCGCTGCTTCAGGCCTCAAAACAGCAGCGCAGGCTGTGCTTTCACACAGGCATTAAAGGAACAGTGACACTGTGAAACACTTCAGGCAGAGAACATGAGAAATCGGAGGAAATGGGCAAGTTCCCAGAGAAGTCTAAGGTAGCAAAACAGATGCAGGCCGTGGAGCCTGCAAGCTGCAGGGAGCGAGGGGTGAGGCGGGCTCCAGGCTGGGTTTGGGGGTTCAGCGGGTGGACACGCAGGAGGGGAAGCAGAGGGGCCGTGTGTCCCGACTGTTCATTCCGCGGGCCCCCTCAGGGACAACGCGGAGAACATGTACTACTTCTCCGAACTGGCCCTGACCCTCAACGAGAACGAGGATGGGGTGGCGCCCACAGACAGCCGCCTGCGGCCGGACCAGCGGCTCATGGAGAAGGGCCACTGGGACGAGGCCAATACGGAGAAGCAGCGGCTGGAGGAGAAGCAGCGGGTCAGCCGACGCCGGCGGCTGGAGGCCTGCTCCCGGGGCTGCGGGGCGGACGAAGGTGAGCCGCGNCCACACACACCCAGTTCTCTTTGGAAGCCATACCACTTCAGACCAAGGCACTGAGGTCCTCTAGTATGGAGGGGACCCTGCCCTGGAGGGATGCAGAACAGGGGGAATCCCTGCTTCTCTGCTTGGATTCATTCCAACGCCATCCACGGACCCTAGGATGTGGGACCCTCAGATGTGGGACCCTCGAGGCCTCAGTCCCCAGGGTGGGCCCAAGGCAGGCCTCACCCAGCCGGATTTGACGGCCTCGCTTCGGCCTGACACACTGATGTCAGCACATCCTACTCGAGCAAGTCAGCGGGCTGGTGATGTTTCTAAGGCGCATGTGCCTGGCGTAGAGCAAGCGCTGGACGTCAGCGCCACGCACGCGCCAGGCGTCAGCACCACGCACAGGCAGTTGCCCATCTGCCTCTAGACTGGGCGAGGGTAGCGTTGGGAGGGTGGGGGTTGCACGTCTCGCAACCGTTGGTGGCCTCGGAGAAGGCAGGCTCCCGGATGGCTGTGAACATCGGACACCCTAAAAGCCATTGGCGAGTGATGGCCGAGGGCCGGGACCAGGTGAGTTGCAGCCAGTACTAGGGCTCGTGCTGTGTTGTGATAGTTGATGATTTTGCGTGAGGAACTCTTTGACTATCTCCGAGTTTTCTCAAACTGTCCATTTAATCGGTGATGCCATCCAACCATCTCATCACAGTCGCCCCCTTCTCCTCTTGCCCTCAGTCTTTCCCAGCATCAGGGTCTTTTCCAATGAGTCCACTCTTCACACCAGGTGGCCAGCATTGGAGCTTCAGCTTTACCATCAGTCCTTTCAATGAATATTCAGGGTTGATTTCCTTTAGGATTGACTGGTTGATCTCCTTGTTGTCCAAGTGACTCTGAAGAGTCTTCTCCAGCACCACAATTCAAAAGCATCAATTCACATCCTTATGTGACTACTGGAAAAACCATAGCTTTGAGTAGATGAACTTTCTCAGCAAAGTGATGTTTCTGCTTTTAATATGCTGCCTAGGTTTGTCATAGCTTTTATTCCACAGAACAAGCGTCTTAATTTCATGGCTGCAGTCACCATCTGCAGTGATTCTGGAGCCCACGAAAATAAAATCTGTCACTGTTTCCACTATTTCCCCTTCTATTTGCCACGAAGTGATGGGACTGGATGCCATGACCTTCATTTTTTGAATGTTGAGTTTTAAGCCAGCTTTTTCACTCTCCTCTTTCACCCTCAAGAGGCTCTTTAGTTCTTCATGTTCTGCCATTAAATGGTATCATCTGCATATCTGAGGTTGTTGATACTTCACCTGGCAGTCTTGATTCCTTCCAGCTTGTGATTCGTCCAGGCCAGCATTTCTTAAATTAGTTAAATAAGCAGGCTGACAATACACAGCCTTGATGTATTCCTTTCCCAATTTTGAAGCAGTCTGTTGTTCCATGTCTGGTTCTAACTGTTGCTTCTTGTCCTGCATATAGGTTTCTCAGGAGACAGTTAAGGTGATGTGGTATTCCCATCTCTTGAAGAATTTTCCAGTTTGTTGTGATCAACACAATCAAAGGCTTTAGCTTAGTCAATGAAGTAGTAGATGTTGGAATTCCCTTGCTTTTTTCAATGATCCAGCGGATGTTGGCAATTTGATCTCTGGTTCCACTGTGTTTTCTAAATCCAGCTTGTACGTCTGGAATTTCTAGGTTCACCATACTGCTGAAGCCTAGATTGAAGTATTTTGAGCATAATCTTGCTAACATATGAAATGTGCAATTATACACAAGTTTGAACGTTCTTTGGCATTGCCCTTTGGGATTGGAATGAAAACTGACCTTTCCAGTCCTGTGGCCACTGCTGAGCTTTCCAAATTTGCTGTCGTATTGAGTGCAGCACTTTCACAGCATCACTTTTAGGATTTGAAATAGCTCAGCTGGAATTCCATCACCTCCAGCTTTGTTTGTAGTAATGCTTCCCAAGACCCACTTGACTTCACACTCCAGAATGTCTGACTCTAGGTGAGTGATCACATCATTGTGGTTATCTGGGTCCTTAAGACGTTTTGTGTACAGTTGTGTATTCTTGCCACCTTTTTTCTGCTTTTGTTAGGTCCTTGACATTTCTGTTCTTTATCGTGCCCATCTTTGCATGAAATGTTCCCTTGGTAGCTCTGATTTTCTTGAAGAGATCTCTATACTCTTTCCCATTCTATTGTTTTCCTGTCACTTAAGGAGGCTTTCTTGTCTCTCCTTGTTATGAGACCAGTTATTCGCCGCCTCTGTGGGCCTCTGGATAAATTTCTGGTGAATTCAGCTTGCTGCTGCTGCTAAGTTGCTTCAGTCGTTTCCGACTCTGTGCGACCCCATAGACGGCAGCCCACCAGGCTTCCCTGTCCCTGGGATTCTCCAGGCACACTGGGGTGGGTTGCCATTTCCTTCTCCAATGCATGAAAGTGAAAAGTGAAAGTTAGGTTGCTCAGCCGTGTCTGACTCTTAGCGACCTATGGACTGCAGCCTACCAGGCTTCTCCGTCCATCGGATCTCGTAGGCAAGAGTACTGGAGTGGGGTGCCATTGCCTTCTCCGGGTGAATTCAGCTTAGTAAGTCAGAAAATTTCTACTGTCATCCAGCTCTTTTTAGAGAAGAAAGGGGAACCCAGAATGGGCAGGGATTTGTCTGACGCCTTGTGAACTGAAAGGAAATTTCTGCAGGATCCATCAGGAATCCTAGTTGGGGCTGGCACATTGCAAGTTACTAGATGAAAATTACCAGACTGAAACACAGGCTTGCAACATTCTGGCTCCTTGCTGAGTGGGCGATCCCTCACCAAACTCTTCTCTCTCTCCAGTCTGTCTTGCTCACTATGGAGAGGGTGCCCCCAGCAGTGCTGAGGACATGGCAGCGGAGAAGGCAAATTCTTCTGTAGCTCTGCCTCCCATGGCCAAGCTGCCTGTCCACTTTCTTAGGGAACCAGCAGCAATATGGCCCTTCCAAAGGAAGCCTCAGAGGTTTCATCTGCAAAAAGGGCAGAACCCTGCAGTGGAATTCTGAGGATGTTTTAGGCATCTGGGCAGCTGCCAGTGGGGTCCCTTGCAGCCTGGTCCAGCTGCAGGACAGCCTTTCACTGGGGACAAGTAGCCAGTGGCGGCACCACCCACACAGGCCAAACCTGTGTTCTATGTAAAAGACATGGAAGTTCGAGCTTTATCTCACACTTCTTGGTCTACAGAGCCATGAACTCTTGCCCAACACTGCTTGAACCACAGGCCTGAAAGACAGTCATGTCTTCAAGGGGCCCTGGAGTCAACAGGGCCAGGAGGAGGAGGAGGCAGAAGGCAGTATCACTCAGACACACATGCAAGAGAAACAAAAGTTTCCCTCATCCTGTTAATTATAATCCGTTGCCTTCCTTTGGTAAATAATGTCAAACCCTTGTCTTCTAGTAAAATGGTATTGATGTGGGGTTTTTAATGCTAAATCCATGGGACACCTAAGGGCTGAAGGGGTAGTATAAGGTGGACATTTCCCAGAAAACTCACCCCTTGTTTTTCATCTGATCTTGATATTCAGTATCTAAGTCATGTCCAACTCTTGACGCCATGGACTGCAGCATGACGGGCTTCCCTGTCCTTCACCATCTTCCAGAGTTTACTCAAACTTATTGTGAGTCGGTGATGCCATCCAACCATCTCATCCTCTGTCATCCCCTTTTCCTCCTGCCTTCAGTCTTTCCCAGCATCAGGGTCTTTTCTAATGAGTTGACTCTTCCAATCAGGTGGCCAATTGTTGGAGCTTCAGCTTCAGCCTCAATCCTTGCAATGAATATTCAGGGCTGATCTCCTTTGGGATTGACTGGTTTGATGTCCTTGGTTTAAGTCCCTAACCCAAGACTCAGAACTACAGCCCTGTCCCAGAAAGAAACACATGATTGACCTCACATAAATTCATTCAGACCAAATCAAAAACCCATAGAGTTTTCACCTTTCTTAAGATGGAAGAGACTGCGGACAGGCAAGGAGGGAGGTGAGGAATGCACTGTTGGTGGGGACTGAAACTGTGAAGTCTTTTCTGGACTGCCTCCACCTTCTGACAGACATTTCTCTCTGGTATTCATCCAAATAAACACAGATCTAAGTACATACACACAGATAGTCATCATGGAATTTTTTGTAAACCTAAATGTCTATAAATGGGACCAGTGAATAACAGTACATCCAGGACACAGAAAATGCTATGTGGTTGTCAGGATAAAGTAGACCCATGTGAACTCTTACAAGTCCCAGGATCTACTAAGTGAAACAGGCAGAACAGAGGGGATGTGCCATTTGCTCAGAATGGATACTCTAGGGAGAGAGCACTGGGGGCTGGAGGAGGCAAGGGCTTGCTTTCATGTCCAGCCTTTTATACTGTTTGAATTTTTATCATGTGCATGTCTCACCGGAAAAAAGACAAAAAAACAAAAATAGTCCTCCTACTCCAGAAGAACAGGTTTCTGCACGCATTCACCTTCTTGCAACAGACCTTCCAGACCATCCTCTTCTTCCCAAGTTGTTAGACAATTCCAGGCAGCTCAGTTACCCAGTTTAGAAGGGGAGTTCCTGCATCTTACCTTCCTGCCCAGAATGGCAACAGCTCTGCCTGGAAGCAGGCTGTATTCAGCACCACTGTTGTTAGATTTAAACAGCAAAGTAGGAACACCTAGAAGTTGAAGCTAAAATATTTACGAAATTCAGTATGTCAGTTCCTGTGGGTGTCAAAGACGGTGAAGACGTAAGACAGTGAAGATGGAGATGAGGAAGAACTGGAAGACAGCTTAAAGCCACAGTGGTGGAAAGAATGAAGAGGAAGGTGCTGGGTTTTACTAGAAGAAAACAGACTGAGTTCAGGAGTCTCGCAAGTAAAAGTTTATAGTATTGCATTTTGATTACAGGTGTGTAAATAAAAAACCTTGAGTATTACCCTCTGGTAAAAATGCAGAATCAGCTTCTATCTAGATGAAAACAGGAAGTTTGGGGACAAAAATGGATCATACACTGCCTGTGATGAGAACGAGCTGGACAGGATAGGTACCACCAGCTCAAGAAACCCCAAGACTCTGGGACAATCTTCCGAGGAAGAGGTCAGGGCCTCCCTGGTGTTTCTCTAGAACAGCCCCTGCCCAGGGGTGTGGTTCTGAGAAGTCCCAAACCCAAATGTCATAGGCGCTTCCCGCATGTGCACAAGTGGGCAGAGACCTTAACTCCCCTGTGGCCTGCCTCCCTCACCATCGCTCCCTGTCTCCTGCAGTCTTCACAGGGCGGCACGTGGCCCCTGCTGAGCAGAGGTGGGCAGACGCTGGAAACACACTGAGAGGTCAGAACTGCGGGCCAGCGAGGCAAGATCATGGTTCTTGTGCCTTCAGAAAACCCAAAGTCCCCAAATAAAAGGGAATAAGGAGTGAGTTGGGAGAAATTGAACCAGAACTTTTTCCAATGGCCATTATAGAAAACTCAGCGACTCTGGCCTTGGTCTTTGACCCTGAGTTGTTTGAGGACCACAGCAGTATGAGGCTGTGACCAGGCAGAGGAAGGCATGGCATGCCCAGGGGCTCGGTGACCCCCACCTCCCATCTTCCCCAAACCGGAGACCCTGGTTGGGCGTGGCAGGGCGAGCAGAGGGGAAGCAGGAAGAGCAGCAGCCCTCCCCAGGACCCTGCCACGGCGGCGGACAAGGCCACCACCAGAACAGCACGGCGCTCCTTCACACAGGACTCCTAAGGGGACTCCTTTGCAACACAAATGATGTGCTACCCAGGTCAGCAGTCTGCCCAGTCAGATCTGTCCACGCCTTAACCTGGACTCGAGTTTTTGTGGCAGGAAACCTCACCATCTACTGCTAGCTAAGGAAATGTCCAGCAGGGAGAATTTAGGTGGTGGATGGGGAAGCTGAACAGGAGGATCTTTCTTCCCCAAGCTGACTGACAGTGCCACAGCCAAGACCGCTGCTCGGACCACCACTCACCTCCCTGACCTGAGGCAGGGAGCTCCTCAGCGCCAAGCTTCCTGCTGATGGCAGCCCCATGGAGATCCCCTGGATTGGAGCCCCTGGGGGAGCACCAGCCTGGGAAGGGTCCTGTCCCCCTGCCAGCCCTGCCCCTGGAGCCCCTCCAACTTCCAAATGGTGCTGGAATTCACCACATCTTGAGAAGCCAGGAGCTGAGAGAAGAAACTCAAGACTTGGCATCCTGGTTCTGTCCTTTGCCCAAGAGTCACCAAAAAAAAAGGATGGTCTCACAGCAGGCACAGCATGTTGTTTCTTTCAAAAAATAAATATTTATCAACTTAGGGTGAAGAGTCAAAGAATCAGTCTCTCTCCCACCAAAAGCACAGATATCCCGTGAGTCAACCCAAGGTAAGTCCATCACCCCATAAATGAGACGCCGCCCTCAGGAGCTCTCCCTCGAGGGGCGGGGAGCTGATCTCTGGCTCTGGGCCCTAGTCCCCCTTGGTGATCAGGTCCTCGATGTAGGCATCCAGCTCGTCGTCTGTGTTAATGTCTAAGTCCTGGAACAAAGCAGGGCAGGGTCAGCCGGGGCTCCCAGGGTGGTGGGAGGCCTGCCTCCCCAGCCTTCTTGCAGCCCAGGCCATGCCCTCTACTCTTCCCCCATCCACCCTGCTGGGCCACCCTTGATCATCCATCCCCTCCCCATCCTCCCCCCCCCCCCCCCCCCCNCTTTTTTTTTTTTTTTAAGAAATAGAAATCTATAAGGTTTAGATTAGTCAACCCAGCAGGCACACCAAAGTTGAAGAAGATGCTTTTTAACACACTCTGAAATGTGTTATTTCAAATTGAAACTTCTTCCTGTGACACAGACGTGGGTCTGTCTGTTGATTTAAGATTTCAAGTCATTTCATTTATTTAGCTGACTTTCTTTGAGCATTTAAGTTTTTGAGTGAATAGAGCCATGAACAAAAATAAACGAAAATCCCCACTCTCATATAGCTTATACTTCTATTGATATAAACTAGCAAATGAAATTAATTAACAAATTAGTAGAATTTTTTTAAAGATATAAGCCTATGAAGGAAGATGAAAGCATCAGTTTGGAGGAGAAATGACTTCCTAAGTGAAGACTTAAAAGAGGTGAGGGAACTGGCTAAGAAAATATTTGGGAGAAGGACCTCCAGGCAAAGTTCAGCAAGTGCAGAGGAGATGTGTATAAGAGACAGCTCTTAAGACTCAACACATCCAACGGCTCGGTCCCACCACCCACCCGGGTTGTTCCCATCTCGGTACAGGCCCCCCTTCCCTCTACTCAGGGACTCAGACTCAAACAGTTGCCCTTGTTCCCTGTCCTCCCCTCAGACGCTTCTCTCCCTCCTCACTGGCACCATCCAAGGTTCAGGCCTCCAGAATCTCTCACCCAGATAACTGGGAACCTCCTCAGTGGAGTCCTGGACTCTAACCTCGGCCTCTCCTACAACCAACCAAAGTAAGTGTCTTAGGCTGCACACGTCTCAGCACCACAAGGTCCAGGGACCTCCCACCTGGTCCAGGGCCCTGCCGTGGGCCCTGCTCTTCTCTGCCTGCAGCTCACACCCCACCCCAGCACGTCTGGTTCTGCCTTGGGCCCAACCACCTCCTCAGAGGCTCCCCTGACACTCTAGTACAGTGGCTTCCTATTGCTCTCCTGTTTTTTTCGTGGCACTTCCCGCCATCAACAGTTCTGTCTCCTTCCCCTGCTGTGGTCCAAGAGCAGGGCCCCTGCTGGTCACCAGGGGTCACAGGACAGGGATCCCCCGTTTCCTGCCCAGATGAAGGGCTGAGACCACAGGACATTCCCCGCTTGTGGGCTACCCACTCCCACCCAGGCGTCATCTGGAAAACCAAGAATGTCTTTGTTTCATGACTCCGAGGTGTCTCAAACCAGGTTGCAGGTCACCGTGTCTAAAGGACAAAAGTCTGATACCGTGGGTGTGGCTGGGACGAGGCCCAGCAGCCGCACCACCTCCAGCCCGCCTGGTCAGGATGCTGTGCCGCCAGGGTTGGAACCACACATTCCTGTGAGTGGGGAGAAGGGAGCACGAGGTACCCAGGCCCCCCCCAAGACACCAGGTGGTCCGCTGCAATGAGAGGGTGGCCTGGCTCACCTCCTGCACCTTTTGCAGGAGTGCCACGATGTTGGTCCTCAGCTTCTGCAGCTTCTCCTCGGTCTCACGCAGCTTTCTCTCGGAGGTGCGCAGGCTCTCCTCAGAAGCCTTGGCCCGCGAGTCTGCACGGCTCTGGTAGGAATGGCACAGGTTCTGGAGCCCGACTTCATACTGCTTGAAGTACTCTTTCTGTTGGAAGAGAAGCCAGCGGTAAGTGCGTGGGCTCACAAGGGTCCCCAGGGCCCTTCCAGACGGGCACTGGTGTCCCCAGCTGGCTCGGCACCAGGAAGCTCGGTCTGAATGGGTATCAAACCCAGGAGCCAGTGGCCCTGCAGCTCCAGAGAGGAAAGACCTTGAGGCCCACCTCACAGGGCTGCCTCGAGGGTGGAGACGGGCTCACGCACAGGAAGCATTGGCAAAGAGCTCTGCAAACCGCAAGCCGTGAGTAAACATGAGGCCTGATCCTCAACCGTTCTCCTTTTAACTCGACAACAGCACTCATGAGCGATCCACATCCAGGTGACAGCCAAGTATGTGTCGAGCTCCTACCAACAGCAGACAGCCTCATGTTTGTGGAGTATATTTACACAGCATAGAACTTTTCACCATCTTCTCCAAGCACCTGAAACCCCAGCGGTGGGGTAGTAAAGTTAACCAGCAGCTTCTCTAGACACGAGTTTTCTCAAAGTAGCAGAACACTTGTTTTGAGTGAAAGTTACATGGTATCTCAATATGAAAAACAATTTAGGTGTATCTCTTTATGTTTAGTTTATTTTCAGTTATGATTTACTCATAAATCACTAGTGAGAATGAAAGGGCCATTTTGATGAACACAAACCTAGAACCAGCAGTCTGGCTGACCACCACAGCCTTGCCAACTATAGCATTTACTTACTTCTGTGAAGACCTATGAGCTACCCAGCACTGAATGGCTCCTCATTGCTGTTTTTAAAACGTGTTAGAATGATTTATTTACAATCTAGAATACTATCCTAGTAAACCAAGATGGCAACAGAAACTTCAAGTTCTGCACAGAAAATAATTATCACTTGGCAGCTCAAAATAAATGTTCAAGCAGGTGCCAAGAGCATTAAAATTTAACATGCAATGTCATGAGCCTAACTATGACTCCTGTATGTTTTTTCTTTTTCACTTTTAAGCCATTACAGATTCACATGCACTTATGTTACTTTTAACGTACATATTTGAATCTAGCATTTGCAGGGCACCTGAGGGTTTCATGGAGCTCTTTTGCAGCATGATGAGAAGTAGGATGGTCATTTACAAACTGACACAGACACAATGAACATTAGAGTTTTGGTGTGTCCCTAATGTGAAATAATTAAAAGTTTGAGTTATTTTAGGCATTTCCCTTAGGAAGCTATTAAGTTGGTACATTAGTGGTACCTCCTTTGACAAGCGTGAGCCAAAGGACTATTTCAGGGTCAGACACCCCTGCTGACCATGCTTTGGCCTGGGTCATGCCCACTGGAGAAATCCCTCTGCATCCAGGCTTTGCTCGTTTTGGCAACAGCCTGAAGCCAAAAGCAACAAAGCTGACAAGAGGATGGGAGGCCAACCCAGCTGGCCTATCAGCAGTTTGTTCCGAGGACCTGCAGAGGACGCCTGCAGCCTAAACAAGGCCGAGCACTGAGGTGAAGCAGCTGCCTGGGAACCCTGGGAACTCGTCACCCTGGAGAGCAAGACCCTTGTCCACTCAAGGTGTCCTGGGTTCAAATCTTGGCTCTATCACAGCAGACTGTTAATCTCTCTGAGCCTGAGTATCTTCAACTCCTAGCCTCATTTCCTTGAAGTGGAATGGAGATAATACTCCATGCTTTTCTCTCTGACAGACTTCATGGAACACACAACAGACCTGGCAGGCACAAGCACCAAGGTGGGTGGGCAGACTCACCAAGGTGGGTGGGCAGACTCACCAGAGGAAATGATATCAGCTCATCTGAGTTCATAGCACTCAGCTCCTTCTTAGAGATGGGGAAACTCGGAGGCAGGAAGTACCGTAAACAATTCCTGAACAAGGAAGGTGGGACAGGCAATCAGAATGGCACAGAGGTGGTGGGGAGCCACCACTGGTCCCAGAGCAGGACGATGACACACCGAAGAATCTGGACGAGGAGGTCAATGGTCTCGTGGTTGGCGCTGGGGGCGGTGGTGTCAGGCTCGATGGGGATGCAGTCCGAGGTGGAGGGTTCCGCCAAGGCTACAGCTTGCTGGGCCACCGAATCCCCCGCCGGGGCCGCCGCTGCCTCTTCTTTGCCCTCCTGGCGTGTGTCTGGGCTCTGATACTCTGGGGACGGGGGCTTCATCAACCGCACGTCATCACTGCCTTTCTCCACCCTAGGGAGAACCCAGTGTTCATCACACGAGTTCCAGGCTCCCAGGCGGGCTGCCTACCCCTGCCCTGGCCAACTGTCAACCCATCTTCCTGGAAGGGGTGTTACCAGCGGTCTCTTGGTGTTGTGTCCGTGGGCACATAGTCAAATTTCACCTTCCACCGCACCGCATTCTTGCCCACCTCCACAGCTGTGACACGGCCTGTGTACCACTCCCTATTCACACGCACCTCCACGTGCAGCCCCTTATCTGAGAGTGGGAGCAGGGCTGGAGTCAGAAAAGTGGATGCACTAGAGCCCCCCACCCAGCCAGGGCCGCCCAGGCTCACAGAACCCCGAGAAGCTCGATCCCACTACGCCAGGGACATGGAGCCCAGCCACTCTCCCCGGCCCCCGCCACGAGGGTGCCAGAGCAGCAGGATGAGTGACAGCCAAAGGCAAACACCAAGGAATGACGCTAAAACATGAGGGTGTGCTCTCCTCAGAAGGCTTCTCCAAATTAACACTTAAACCACTGTTGGATGAGCGCCCAGAGCCAGCAAAGCCTCCAAGAGCCTTCGCAGTGAGGTGCCGCTGACCAAGGGCCCTTTCCCACTGCCCCAGAGGCTCCAGGCGCCTCCTAAACTTACCTCTCTGAGCGCTCTTGAGGTCAGCTGAGTCCTCTTCCCCAGAGCTGTCTGAGAGCTGCAAGGACAGTCTGTTAGAGACACCGCCAGTGCCCCTGCAGAGCAGACCGTCTGCCTGGGGTCATCGAATGCCACCTCAGGCAGCCTTTTAAATGCCCAAGCTTCTTGGAGAGCCTCTCTCTCAACCACTATCTCAGTATCCACACACCTGCCTCCAAAAACCTTGATGAACAAGAGGAAGCAAGGGGCAGAGTGGCACATCTGGCCTTTGAGCAGAGGCACAGTCCATCTCAAGATCCTCGCAGGCACTGTGCTTCTAGTCGGGAGCATGACTGCAAGTCCCTCAGAGAGGGCCTGGGCTTCTGGTCAGCTCGTGTCAGACTGCAGAGGTGGGCAGGAGGCCGAGGACCTACCTCACTCAAGTCCTTCTTTTCCTCCTTCACAGCCAACTTGCCCCGCTTGGACCTCTCCTTCCTCTTCTCAGCCTCTTCCTCTGCCTCTTCCTCATCAGAGACCCCAAGGCTCCGCTTCCGAGTGGGAGTGGCCTGCTGCAAAAGCAGCAGGAATGTGACGGACTCTTTCAGCCCCTCAGGTGCTGGAAGAGCCCATGTGGCCTAAAGGAGCCATTCAGAGAGGGGCCTGTGGGTCTCCGTGCCCACCAGGGCTGGGCACCCAACACTGCGAGGGACATGGCAACCCCCAGCCCCAGCCCCCACGAGGACTTCTGCTCAAAGCTGCACCACAGGGGCCTCTCGTTCACACCTCACTGAGCCACACCCACCACTGCCGTCACCAAGCTGCACCCCCTGCCCACAGCAGGAGAAGCCAGTGGAGGTGACTCGAGTCTGTGGGGTGCCCAACCTCGGAGGGGTACCAGAGAACTTCCTGGACAGGGGACCAACAAGCTCTGTGCCTCCCCCCACCCCCCGCCCAGTGCCTTCGCATCCCACTCCTTTGCAGGGGCAGCAGGGAAGCCGGATTTCCATCAAGCACCGCCCCCACGCAACCAACACTGCCCCTTCATCCCTGTACCACCGTGGGCAGCACTAGGGGGGCCACAGCAGCTCACCAGGGAGAGTTTAGTGGGCAGCTCTGGCTTCTTGACCACTGGAGTCTTCAGAGCTCGGGGGGAAGGGACCTCCCGAGGGCTCCTGGAGTTGGACTGGGGAGATGGTAACGGTGGCTGTACTGGTGGGGTGGGCCGGGACGCAGGCCTGACCAGAGCGTTGGCAGGCTTCCGGGGTGCCTCGGGAGGCTGGAGCAGCCGGGAAGTGCTGGCCTCCTCCCGGGCGGCCGGGGCAGCAGGCTTTGGGGCGTTACTGATGACAGGAGCCTTTCTGGGCTGGCTGGCTGGCCTGGGAGCTTGCAGGGAAGGGGGTCTGCTCGGGGCATTCTTGATCACAGCAGGTAAAGGAGGTGACCGAGGGCGCTGAGGTCTACGTGCAGGTTCCTGAAAGAGGCAGAGAGTGAGAATACCAATCCCAGCATGAGACACCCAAGAAGAGCCCCCGCCACCCCAGGGCTTCACCTCAGAGGAAGGTCTGGTGGTCACTTCCAAAGGCAGTTTCTTCAGGTCAGCCTGGGAGCGAATGGGTGTGGTTTTCTGCAGGGTAAACAGGATGAGGAGGTTGTCTGGTGCTTGGAAGTCAACTCTTTTTGGAGCCCTCTCTATCTGGGACAGTGGGCAAATAAAGACCGTCTGGACCACAGTCCTACTATTACAAGCCTTCCATTCTCACTAAGAAGACAGAAACTCACAGACAGTACACCACCAGCAAATTACAGGATTCTACATGATTATTCCAGCAATCAAGAGACTGGGGAAAAGTATCAATGGACTAAATTCCTACAAAACAAGTAAAAAAGATGGGAGAACCCTGATGGACAAAGCCAGAAAGGACCCATGGGATTCGGTAGACGGAGGAACACACAATACGATGAGAGCACCTGCCTGTCCAGAAGCCAGGAAGGAAAATGCTTTTGTAATAAACATGATAAAAGGTTGAGGCCACACAAGCGTCTTAAAAGCCCTGACTAATCAAGGAAAAAACAAGCAGTTTTGAAAAGAAAAACATGAAAAAAATGATTCAATTTTAGAAATATGAAATTCAGATTATAAGATGTATATCTTTTTTCAAATTTTCAAAAACATTTAAAAAGTACTTGTATTAAAAAAGAAAACCTAAGATATAATACATCTTCTGGAAGATACCTTGGAAATAAATCCACAGAATTTTAAAAATCCTTTTACTCTTTTAAATTCACTTCTGGAAAACTATCCTAAAAAAATAATTAGGCATTAAAAAAAAGTATGTCTATGTGATTTGACACAAAAGTCATGATCTCCATATTCCTAATAAAAAATACATGTATTTACGCTAGTGGTCATAAAAAGCTGGATATGAAGTTAATGGTTACCTCTAAAATAGGATATTTCCTGAAGTTTCCAAACATCCCAAATGAATTAGACCTCTTTGTCATATACAATTTTTTTCAGAATAATCAAGGCATAGGAGAAGTGGGTGTTGGGAAGCTCGGGCAGTGTTTATGGGTTCAAAAGGAGAGTGAAACTAGCCTGAGGGGACAGAGGAGCTACTGAGAGGCCCTACCCATCTGCCCACTTCCCACTCACTTGCAGGGCCTCCAGCTTCTCCTGCTGTTGGCGAATTTTTTCTGTCAGTTGCTTCTGCTTCTCTTCCTGTGTCTTCAGGTCCTTTTTCAATGTCCCCAAGGGAAACTTCTGCTTCTGCTCTGAAGCCTCACACCTGCGGAGAGAAAGTGCTAGAGCAGGCATGGCAAGATGGCTCCAGGTAGGAGAGGGGCCTTCCTCCTCAGCCAGCCCGTGCTCTTTCTCATCAGAGCCACCTCAGACCTCCCAAATGCACAGAATTAATACTCACTGCAGGACACGCTGCTGTTTCTATTTCCAGGCACTTAGTATGCACAGCAAGACAGAGATGTAAGGATAGAGCAGTGACCTCAAGAAGCACAGTGGAAGGGTGCAGGAAGCTTGGGGGGTGCGGGGGAATGCCCAAAAACTCATTAGAAAAAGCGCTCACCGGTCCTGCTCAGGATCAGGATTCATGGAGCAAACCCAAGTGTCAGGGTAATCTCTCTCCACAGAATTCAGCTGAAAGGGGAGTGTCCGCCACTTCAGACACAGATCTGTGACATAAAAAACACCCCCAAGCGTCAGCCATGCCCACCAATAATGGTCAGGCTCCTCCCAGCCAGGCCCAAGGCAGAGATGCCCCTGACTGTCCATGCAAAGATCCTCAACCTGGCTCAACCACTGCCTTCCTAACAGAACAGTCACTCTTCCCAAGGACAGTGATTCCAGCAAGGATGGAAACTATTCATACACCCTCAGCGGCCCCAGCCCTCTCCCCCTTCCAGCAGGACCGTGGCTCAGTCATCACTCACACTTCTACCCATGTGGTACCAAACTGGGTTAGATGACCGCCTGCCTCATTCAGGAGGGACACATGGGCAAGGCACAGTCCCAAGACTGAGTTCCCAGGGCCATCACCAGACAGACTGGTATACCCAGGGAGACAGAAGCCCCTGACTGTCAGTGCAGTGCGGAGACCAGCACGGGGCCACGACGGAGAGGAGCCGGGGAGAGGGGCTGTGGGACACCCCACTCACCACACTGGATGGTGGTCGGGATCTCCATGGATCGCCGTCGCTTGTAGCGCAGGTCACTGGACGGGGGCTGGTTCCAGTTGGCAGAGAGGTAGCCAAACTCATCCCAGAACTTGATGATTCCCCGCTGGGCTGGAAGGCAAACATCCACTTGTTGAGTGAGGAGTCAAGTGAGGCATCAGGCCCCCGGACGGGGAGGGCCCTGGCTGGCGGGCAGGGGGAGGGCCCCGGCTGGCAGGGAAGAGCACGGCACTACCAATGGCGATGTCCTTCCAGTACTGCGCCAGGTGCTCCCCCATGGCCCGCAGGAGGTGCCGGTACTCCTTGGCGTCCGCGAAGTCCTGCTTGTTGTGTGTGGGCTCCAAGACCAGGTAAGGCACATCGACGACCCCGACAACCCCACCACACGCCCTGCAGGAGGCGGAGGAAGGCGCCGCGCTCAGCCGCTGGCCCAAGCCCTCCCACCACCCGTCCACACCGAAGCCCAGCCTGGCAGCACTCACATGCCACCTTCCAGCTGTGGGCCCACTTTCTCATACATCTTGATCAGGCGGCTACAGTTGTAGATGAACATTCCATCCAGGTCTCGGTGTTCAATGTTGACTCCAAAAACAAAGTTCAGCTCCTTAGGTTCTTTAAGTGCTCTGAGAAGGTGAAAGATAAATTCAAGCAGATCAACCCCTTAACACACACCACAGTGTTTACAATTAAGCTGAAACTTGAGACACTTAGAAGTTTTGCCTTTGCATTCAATATGCAACCTGTTAAGACTCAGTAAGGATACGCACTATGCAGTCACTGTTTAGTTCCCCCTAATTAAAAGCAAATGACTTTGGCTTTTGGTATCAAACAGGAATGGATTTAAGAATGAAGTAGATTCTGTGAAGCTGCTGCAAATCTCTGCAAAGATAGCTGTACTTTGGAATAAACACACAGTAATCTGCAGACAGAGACTCCGCCTGCAATGTAGGAGACTTGGGTTCAATCCTCAATCTTCGGGGTTGGGAAGATCCCCTGAAGAAGGGAATGGCAACCCACTCCACTATTCTTGCCTGGAGAATTCCATGGACAGAGAAGCTTGGTGAGCTACAGTTCACGAGATCACAGAGAGTCAGACACAACTGAGCGACTAACACTTTCACTACAGTCTGCGTAAACACTCCACCAATGTGACAGTGATTAATTTTAAAGAGACAAAAATTCACAAGAACAATGAACATGTCAGAGAACAAACATCTCTCATGGGATGTTAACAAAAACATGGAAACTGAAAAGCAGATAGACAACCAGTGGACGGACTCACAAGACAGAAACTGGACACCTAGGCCTGTAGTGAGGAGGTCAAGAAGCAAGCAGGACTCACACCCAGAGCCTGCAGAGGCTCCAGACGCGCAGGCAGACACAGAAATCATGCGATGAGCATGACAATGCCCAGTTTAGATGAAAAGGAACAAACTCAACCTACAGCATTATTCTATATCTGTAACCAGGGATAAAAATTAAGAGTCGGTATCACCAAGTGGGAGACTTATAAGGAACTTTACAACTGTATTTCTTACACGTTCTATATTTTACAAGCTGTATATGATGAGCACTTTATCCATGCTTTCAATGAAAAAAAAAAGGAAAAAGGAAAGGAAGAGGGCAAGGACAAGCAAGATGGGGAGAGAGCAGAGGCGAGAGAGGGAAGGGGAGGGAAGGCGAGACAGTGCCCATGAGGACAGGCTGGTGCTCCACTCACGGTGCTGGTCCTGCCTGCCGAGTCCTGGCTCAGGAGGGAGCTGAGCCAGGAACCCCTCCTGGGAATCACAGCATTAAAGGCTTTCTCAAGGGAACCATGTGTGACAGAAGGCAACCTAGCAGGGTGGGGAGGGAGTCCTCGAGCTCTTTGTCAATCATCCACACAAAAGTACATGGTTATACTAGACCCGCGGGCAGCTGGGCACTCACCGCTGCTTGGCTTCCTTGATCCGCTTCTTGACATCGGCTTCCCTGCGCAGAGTAATGGCTGTGTTCTGGACCTGTCGCAACATCACCTGGAGACACATGCCAGCACCAGATAAGGAGAGGAAGGCCTCTGGGCCACAGCTGGGAATGCCACAACAACAGGCCTGAACTGCTCACTGTGAATCATGTGGATGCCAAAACCAGACCTGGAAATTTAGCTTTCTGCAAAAAAGGGCCCTCACTAGGGACAAGTTCAAGAGCTGGGCTTCATGTGACCAGACTTGCTGACATTAAGGAAAACAATCCCAACCAAAGCCAAAGTCTTTGGCGCATGTGGCAGAGGAGGGGCAGAGACTGCTTCGACCATTACTGCTGTATGTGACCTGGGCAACTGACCCTCTTCCGTTTCCCTCTATGAACTGACGATACTATAACAGTGTCCTCCTCGTGTGGCGAGGTGCCATGAGTGTGCAACAGTGACTATAGAAACATCAACATATCCCATTTTACAGCTTTAACGCAAGGGTTCGTGACTGACAGGACATGGAGTCAGGTCAGCAACGCCGAGTCTCACCCTAGAGTCCCGCGTGAGGTCTCCGCCCAGGCGCACTTCCAACGTCCGAGCTTTGCTCTCTGCCTCCCGTGCCTTCTCTTCAGCTGAAACCCAGAAGAAACCATAACCCCTAGTCAATTCCCCCTTAGTGTGCAGTCCCCATGGGACAAGATGTTCGACACTGTCCAGGAACATGGGAGTGCTGGAGCGCAGACTTGCTTGGAAAGTCAAGGAGGCTGCAAGGAAAACAGACACGTTTTCCCAATTCTACAAATAAATCAGACAAATAAAAAACAGCCTGAGGCAGCAAAAATTAAACCCTCAGTAGGAGCTGCAAGTTTCCAAGGTCCTCAGCAAATCACTCTCTCTGCATGTGGCCAAGAAGCTCTGCCAGCATGAGAGACCTTGAGATTTTCGCCCTGGAGTCAAGAAAACCAATTTCATGAGTATCTGCGCCAGAAGCCAGTGTGGGATTCTTCACTTTGGGCAGATGAGCTCAGGAGTTAGTGCTGCTTTAGGTAAAGGAGCCTGGGGAGAAAAGCTGCCGAGGCGACTGGAACGTGGAGGGAGGGTGCAAGAGGACCCGGAGCAGAGGCTCAGCACAGCCCACCCCTGGGTGCTGCGTGGAGCTTTTGCCTGGATCCTGCTTTTGCCACAAGTAAGTCCCCAGACAATCCTGCCAACCCTCCTGCCCAGGGGTTCATTACCAATCCTCGCCACGTGCTCAGCTTTCTTCACCTCCTGCTCCGCGCGGGTCTTGAACCGGCTTGATGTGTACTTGTACATCCTGGGGGACAGGTGGGTAACCTCAGGGCCCAATTACCAGGGATCCAGGGCAGCAAGGGTCCTGGTCGCCCAACCCATGAGTCAAAGCCGGGTTTCTTTTAGCAAAAAGACTCAATTCCCTACTCCACTTGCCCTCTGACTCCTGCTCCATCTCAGAAAAGCAACCTTCCTGTACTCACTGAGACAGCCCCCTGTGCCCAGCTGAGCACCCTCCACCTCAGGAGGCACACTGAATGAGCGCCCCCAGCCAGCTCCATCCCTCCCTCAGGACCCAACAAGTTTCTCCACAGTAAATCACAAGCAGTTTAAAGGCCCAAATGCAGTCAACACCGCCAGCTGCTCATCCACCACACTCCAATGATGCCCCAAAGACACTTGGTCAGGCCCCATCCTAGGCCTGAGGGACCAGCAGGCCTGGGCGGGCAAGCCCCTACCTGGGCTTGTACAGGCAGCAGGAGAGCCGCTTGGTCTGCACCTTGTGCCCGTGGAGGAAGATCCGCATCCGGGGATCGATGTAGAGCACGGCAGCATAGGCGCGGAAGGAGCGGCGCTCCGGCTTCCTGAGGGGTGGGAACGGAGTGTCTGTCCCCACCCCACTCCCAGGCCACGCCAGGGTTGGCTGCACAGCCTCCCCTCAGGCTCTCCACCTTTCCACTTCCCACCTCGGGTTCTCCTGCTGCCAAGTGGCGCGCTCCCTGTGTGAGCACGTGCCCGCCATGTCCCCACTACAGACTCAGCAATTCCACACCCGTCTAGGCCTTTGTCTCTTCCTCAGTTTAGGAGTTGGGGCAAGGATCTGGATTAGCTAAGGAACCGCTGTCATCCTATTCATCCCTTCTGCCTTATGGCAGGAAGACGTGGCATTCTCAGATTTACCAGCTCTGAAGCTGGGGAATTCAGGGCGCATGCTCACCCCCTCCTCCTCAGGTCACCTCCCTTTTCCTCCCTCCCCAGCCACACTCACGTGCCCTCCGGCGAAGTCTCTGCCATCTGGATATCTCTTGGATTTGAGATTATGTCCAGCTCTGGCTCTCCGTTATCCATGAGTTTGAGGTTGAAGATAATTACCAGCGTTCCTAGGAAACAGAAATCCTCCTATGGTTCCGCCAGGCAACCCCACACCACTCGGGGCTCTGGCACACTCCGATGCTAGAGCTGCAGGGGCAAAGCTTCCTTACCGCTGTCCCCAAGAATCTTCATGAACTGAGTCATCACCTCCTCTTCATTGCGGAAGGGAGAATATTTGTAGATGAGTTCTGTCTCGATGGCAAACTTCTCCACATTGTCTGTGACAGGTTCCCGGGTCCGAGCATTCCAAGTGGGCAACGGGACTATCACCTTTGGAGTAAGCACAGCAGATGCTTTGAAGGAAACCCCAGAACAGCCTTCTCCTCAAATATGCATCCACCTTGTCCTTCCCTACAGTAGCTCCACACTGGCCCAGAGTCCCCAGCCAGGTGGCAGAGGCTCTAGCTTCTGCCCCTTCCCAAGGCTCAGCCTCAGTTACCAGGTCCTCTGGGTACATACGCTGCTTGATGGCCCAGGGGTCTCTCCATGAGCAGTTTCCTGCTTGGCATGTCCTTGGTCACTCCCCCAATTTGGTAATAATTCGAATTTTTCCCCTAAGCAAAATATATTTCCAACTATCTAGTGAAACTCCAATACTTTGGCCACTTGATGCGAAGAACTGGCTCATTTGAAAAGACCCTGATGCTGGGAAAGATTGAAGGCAGGAGAAGGGGATGACAGAGGATGAGACGGTTGGATGGCATCACCGACTCAATGGACATGAGTCTGAGTAGGGCCCAGGAGTTGGTGATGGACAGGGAGGCCTGGCGTGCTGCAGTCCATGGGGTCACAGAGAGTTGGACATGACTGAGCAACTGAACTGAAGTGAATACGAAGGTACACACAGACACAACTTATAACTCAGCAATTCTACCCCAGTTATCTACCCTAGGAGAAATTCCTGTGTATACTTACTGACACATGAGTAAGAAAAACAGAAATAACCACGGAATGGATAAGCTAAACTATAGCGTATTCATAGAATGGAATTCTGGGCAGTGATGAAAATGAACCACCTACAGCTACTACCAACAACAGGGATGGATCTCACAAACACAACGATACTTGTAAGCAGCAGAATACAGAATCAAAAACAAACCCTAGGGAGGGAGGCCCCAGAGGGAGGGGACATGGGTGTACCTATGGCTGATGCTTGTTGATGTATGACAGAAAACCACAAAATTCTGTAAAACAATTATCCTTCTGTTAAAAAAAAAACAACCCTACAGTATGGGTCCATTTATAGAAAATTCATAACTAGGAAACTAAACTACTATTTGAGAATGCATACACAGATGACAAAATTATAAAAAGAAAACGATCATCACCAAAGCAGCTTCTTCGGAGGTAAAGTCCAGAATGTGGTGGGTGGGGGGCACACAGGGACCTCCAGCCTCAGCCTGTGACGGTGGCTATGTGAGTACCTGCTTTATGGTTTACAGTGTTAATTGCTGCTGTATAGTAAAGTGATTCGGAGAAAGCAATAGCACCCTACTCCAGTACTCCTGCCTGGGAAATCCCATGGACGGAGGAGCCTGGTGGGCGGCAGTCCATGGTGTCGCTAAGAATCGGACACGACTGAATGACTTCACTTTCATTTTTCACTTTCATGCATTGGAGAAGGAAATGGCAACCCACTCCACTGTTCTTGCCTGGAGAATCCCAGGGACAGAGGAACCTGGTGAGCTTCCGTCTATGGGGTCGCACAGAGTAGGACATGACTGACGCGACTTAGCAATAGCAGCAGCAGCAAAGTGATTCAGTTACATATCAGTTCAGTCCCTTAGTCATGTCCGACTCTTTGCGACCCCATGAATCGCAGCACGCCAGGCCTCCCTGTCCATCACCAACTCCCGGAGTTCACTCAGACTCACGTCCATCGAGTCAGTGATGCCATCCAGCCATCTCATCCTCTGTCGTCCCCTTCTCCTCCTGCCCCCAATCCCTCCCTGTTGGCGACAACAGAATGAAATACCAACTCGGCCGAGTGGTTGGAATCTTTCTGCCGCTTCTTGCAGCTGCTTTATTTTACATACGTTGCACAACAATCAGCAGGGCAAGTTGCCAAACACTATGATTTAGCGACTATACAGTGCGCAGGCGCGGGGAGAGATGACCTTTTCCTTCACTTACTTACTGCAGCTAAGACTTTGTTTTTAGAACATCCTTATCAACTTGAATCCCTTTTGTCCCGGAGTCTATTTCTTTTGAGGAATCAGATGAACATCCTTGTTTGCAAGAAATGTTTTTTTCCCACGGGAACAAACAGAGGATTTTTCACTGAACATCTCGATTCCAAGAACGTTCAGCCCTGACCGGGAGCCTTGTTTGCAAGCACTTCCCAGCCTCCCTTATACTTTGTTTCTTACACCTGGTTGAGAGTCTTGTTTGCAAGCACTTCTCAACCTTCCTTATACTTTGTTCCCTACACTCCCAGCATCAGTCTTTTCCAATGAGTCAACTCTTCGCATGAGGTGGCCAAAGTACTGGAGTTTCAGCNATCTGGGGCACACAGTACAGGATATAAAATGCACATTTCAAGTATCGGTCAGTCAGTTCAGTCATTCAGTCATGTCCAACTCTCTGTGACCCCCATGGACTGCAGCACGCCAGGCCTCCCTGTCCATCACCAACTCCCGGAACTTGCTCAAACTCATGTCCATTAAGTTGGTGATGCTAAGCAATCATTTCATCCTCTGTTGTTCCCTTCCCCTCCCACCTTCAACCTTTCTCAGCATCAGGGTCTTTTCCAATGAGTCGGTTCTTCGCATCAGGTGGCCAAAGTACTGGAGTTTCAGCTTCAGCATCAATATTTAGGGCTGATTTCCCTTAGGACTGATTGGTTGGATCTCCTTGCAGTATATATTTCAAGTATAGTTTGGGGCTTACACATGCAATGGCATTGCCGCTAAGAAAATATAATTGAGTTTAGTGAAAATTCTCTTTTTGGTAAGGAGTCAGATCTTTGGGAAGAAGTATGTTCGATCCCTGTGTCAGAAGGTCTCCTGGAGTAGGAAATGGCTAGCCACTCCAACATTCTTTCCTGGAAAATCCCATGGACAGAGAAGCCTGGCGGGCTACAGTTCATGGAGTCGTAAAAGAGTCAGACAGAACTTAGTGAACAAAACAACATGTTTTACATATTCATTCATTATTCAATTATCCATTTGGCAAACCAATAAACATCTATTCATTCATTCAACACATTCAACCAAAAAATGTCTGTTGAGCTTCTTGTGTACAGGCCCTTAGCATTGGGCGGGGCGCAGAGTGGCGACTGAAACGCAGGAGGTGCCTGCTTCTAGTTTAAAGGCTGGGAACCTAATTCATTCTTTCTTTTATTAATTCCACAAGCATATGTTGAGAATCTACAGACATATCAGTTTTTGCCTGCTTGTGTTTATAATTGGCTGGTTCACACAATGAGGAGTTTGTTCAAAGATCAAGGAGCAAGCAGAATGAAATGACATGTACATTCTCTATACACATATGGTTCATCACCACAGATTTTTTGCCAAGGCAGCATCTGTAAGGAGCTCAATCAAATTGCCCAAGATCATGCAATATAAAAGAAAGTGGGAAATGAATGACAGACATGGAGTGTCTACTCTGTACCATTTCTATTATACCATACCACTCAAGTCAGCATGACATTTTTCATACATTCAAACTATGATTAATATGATAGTGATTGTCATCTTTTTACTTACTAGATATTTATTAGGTATTTTATATGTATTAATGGTTTTAAGATACAGCAGAAAGTGTGAAGCACTACACCAAGGTCACAGGTCTAAAGCCCTGTACCAATGTCACAGGACAAAAATCTCTGGAATTAACCAAATCTGATAGCAACAGCTGCATGAACCTCCGGATTTAAACTGGCCAGTTCCCTGACCCCATTTGAGGTAAAATATCCACCCTATTACCCATCCTTAAGCATCTTAACCAACCTATTACCTATCCAAAGGCAATGGCACCCCACTCCAGTACTCTTGCCTGGAAAGTCCCATGGATGGAGAAGCCTGGTGGACTGCAGTCTATGGGGTTGCCAAGGGTCGGACACAACTGAGTGACTTCACTTTCACTTTTCACTTTCATACATTGGAGAAGGAAATGGCAACCCACTCCAGTGTTCTTGCCTGGAGAATCCCAGGGACAGGGGAGCCTGGTGGTCTGCCGTCTATGGGGTCACATAGAGTTGGACACGACTGAAGTGACTTAGCAGTAGCAGTAGCATAGCATCCTAACCAATGACCTGATGCTACCCTTCCAGGAGGAATTTGTTCTGTCTTGAGGCAGAGGAGCCTGGTGGGCTGCCATCTATGGGGTCACACAGAGTCAGACACGACTGAAGCGACTTAGCAGCAGCAGCAGAGGATATAAAAATTAGCTACTCATCCACTAAAGAGGTCGATTCTCCCTTGAGCTTGACCACTGTTCTAACAGCGTCTCCCACTCTAATAAACTTTATTCTCTTCTCATTCTGCCTCATGTCTGGAACTTCTTTTCCAACCTGTGCACAGACCATTACAGAAGGAACACATGGCTCTCTCCTCAAGTGCTTCCCTACCTGCTAAGAACTTGCCTTCCGAAGTCACAACCTCAGTGCTCTTTAGAGATAGTTAGCACTGCTCTGAGGAGCTTGCCCCCCGATCCTAGAGACATTCCTATGGCTTTTAATTTCTTCACAATTCTCCATCCTGACTTTGCTCGGTCTTGCTGTCTTAGTCCTTTGGGGATGATATAACAAAATACTACAGGCTGGGTGGCTTATAAACAACAGAAATGTATTTCTCACAGTTATGTTGATGGGAAGTCTGAGAGCAGGCAACCAGCATGCTTAGGCAAAGGCTCTCTTGCAGGTCGTAGACTTCTCAGAGCATTCTCTTGTGACAGAAAGGATGGGAGCTCTGAGGGGTCTCTTTTATATGGACACTAATCCCATTCATGGGGCTCTACCTTTGTGACCTAATCACCTCCCCAAAGCCTGCCTTCTAATACCATCACATTGGGCATTAGGATTCCAGCATTCGAATTTGGGGGAAGCGGGGACACAAACATTCAGCCCATGACACATGCTAATTAGTTATCTTTTCTCATAGCTTCTTTTCTCATAGCTCCTACCTGCCCTTTCTCTGAATTCTGGTGCCCTTGGATGTTAGCTTTCCCTGTCTGAGTTTCAGCAATAGTAATAAGAAAAACTATGAGGTTCTCCTCTTTGTCTGTTACTATTTCCCCCCTCGGATAATAGAGGGGGGCAAGACAAAGGACCGTGGTGAAGCCAGCCAGAGACGTAATAAGTGAACCTTGGGGAGGAGTGGGGAGGATCTACAGTCTCCCATTTGCTCTACTGTACAAAACATGAGTTTGAGTAAACTCCGGGAGTTGGTGATGGATAGGGAAGCCTAGCGTGCTGCAGTCCATGGAGTCACAGAGTCAGACACGACTGAGTGACTGAACTGAACTGAATTGAAAAAAGCACTCATAGTAAACATCTTTTATGTACCCCGCCCTCACAATTTTTACTCAACATTTGATTGCTGTGGCCATTGCTATGGCAACCATTTCTGTAAGGATGCATCCTTACCTCACTTGTCTTCACCTACATGGGATGCTTGAGATGTGCTACCTGTTCTGCTATCTCACACACCTATACCTAAAATTTCTATGAGGTTAACCCCTCCCAAGGTGATGGGCCTAAAACTGTTGAATAAATACTCCACTTTCTCATGCTCTGTGGGACAAGTCTGGGATGTGTTCTACATGGCTCCTTGGAGGTCCTCAGTGAGACTGAACCCTCTGGGTTCTCTGCCTGGAGCAGAGCCTCATTCCACAGTGCAGGGTGGAACTGGCTTTGTCAACTTTGCTATTAACTCTCCCTAGTTCTTCCTCTCTCATCCCCTGAGGTCACTGCTCACAAGATCTCCACACAGGCCCCTGTCTCTGGTTCTATTTTTATAAGAATTCAAGCAAAGAAGAGAAAAAAGATTCTGTAGTCCTATGAAATGGACATATGACATGATATAAAGTAAGGAAATATTCATGGGGCAAAACATGGAGAAAACACATATTAAGAGAGATAAGAAAGCAGTCAGGTCAGAGGTTATCCCAGGGTGCCAGCTGATTTGTGGTAGCCCCCAAAGCCTTGGGTTCAAATAAATGTGTAGAGACAGGAGATAAAACAGACCAGTTGAATGGAAGACATGGATTTGGGTTCTCACTCCCCCATGTAAAACCAGAATCTCTGAAATATGACAGCCCCAGAAAAAAAGATTGACTAAAAAAAGGACACACCCATATAAAAGAGCTAATAAGAAAACTTAATTGTTTTTGCCTTGTCTCTTGATGGTGAGGGGAAGGGGGGTAAATTAGTCTCCCTTGAAGACTTGTAATTATACTCTACTAATTATGACATTTTAGGACTAGAATTAAACCTCTTTGAAATGAAGAACATATTTTAAAGTCGTGCTAGATTTGTAAAACCTAGGTCATTGCAAAATTCTGGGTCATCCTAACACGTGCTTTCTCTTTGAATTGACACCCCTCCCCCCGCCCCGTCCACCCCACCTTTCCATTTTGGACTGTGATTCATCCAGTCTTTTTCCATTCTACCTAAAATCCACCCATCTTACATTATAAAAGCAAGTTATGGATTTGGAACACTGTGAGAGACATAAAAGTCTTTTGAGTGATGTGATTCAAATAGTGGAAACCTCACAGAATAGAATACTCTACAAACCACTGCATTTACTCCCAGAAGATTCTTCTGATGTTTTATGGTGATTCAATTACAATGGAACAGTGCTCCATAAGTTGGAAAAACAATGAATGAATAAAAAGCAATATATTTGAAATTACTATAGGACTAGATTCTTACTAGCCCCCAATACAATCTATATTGATTTTCTTTTAAAACATGTGGCTTAGAAAGGAAGGTAATAACCAACTCAATTCAAACAGAGATGGAAATATTTTCCCTTATTTTGAAATCAACCAAAGGAAAGAAATTCTCCAAAAATACTCTCACAAATAGAGACTGTCCTTTGACAGAGCTGGGGACTAAAAGAGTGCTTTCCTATTTTCATTAGATTGGTGAGTGTGATTACAATTTCAAAGCAAGACTGAGAGATGCCAGCTCTATAGAAGGTGTCAGTAAGGAACAGAACCCCATACATGACTCCCTATTTTACCTGGATGAATTTGTCTCCAAAGCCCCACATTAACAGGTGCTTTAAAATACCTTCTGGGTGAGGACTTCCCTGGTGGTCCAGTGGTTAAGACTCCACCCTTTCACTGTAAGGGGTGTGGGTTCAATCCTTGATTGGAGAACTAAGATCCCAAATCCTCAAATGTTGTATGGCATGGCCCCCCAAAAATATTAACTTTTAGGAAAAAAAAATCACAACAGATGCCTTTTCAGTGAGACCCAGTGTATGTCTTCTACAAAGTATATCTGAGTAGTGAAAAGATTGAGATCGTCATGTTCTTTTTTCCCCAGCTTTACTGATACATATTTGACATAGACTATCCTGTAGCCCAAAAACTGCTCACTGGGAGCTGGGGAGGAAATGCTGGAGGTTGATATCTGTAAAAACCCTTGAACAGCAAGATCCTGAGAACTTCGGAGTGTGTGGCCTCAGCCTGTCACCACCAGTGAGTGAATGGTGGAATGGCATAAACATCTACTGCATTATGGTTGATTTTTAAAACACATGATAAAACCCCACGTCCAAGGAGCGGTGGCTGCACAGGTGCAGGAGGGCCGAGAGGAGCTACNTGCCAACAAAGGTCTGTCTAGTCAAGGCTATGGTTTTTCCAGTGGTCATGTATGCATGTGAGAGTTGGACTGTGAAGAAAGCTGAGTGCCGAAGAATTGATGCTTTTGAACTGTTGTGTTGGAGAAGATTCTTGAGAGTCCCTTGGACTGCAAGGAGATCCAACCAGTCCATTTTAAAGATCAGTCCTGCGTGTTCTTTGAAAGGAATGATGCTGAAGCTGAAACTCCAGTACTTTGGCCACCTCATGCCAAGAGTTGACTCATTGGAAAACACTGTGATGCTGGGAGGGATTGGGGGCAGGAGGAGAAGGGGACGACAGAGGATGAGATGGCTGGATTGCATCACTGATTCGATGGATGTGAGTCTGAGTGAACTCTGGGAGTTGGTGATGGACAGGGAGGCCTGGCATGCTGCGATTCATGGGGTCGCAAATAGTCGGACACGACTGAGCGACTGAACTGAACTGAACTGATTGTGTACCTTTAGGTGCACAGCTGTTAACTTGCTACACATGTATTGCAAAAGGACTACCACTATAGCATTAGCTAATATCTCCATCTTGTCACATAATTACCATTTTTTTATCTACTCTCTTAGTAACTTCAAGCATAATAATAAGGTATTATTCGCTATAATCACCATTCTGCACTTATGATTCCCAAAACTTGTGAATCTGGAAGTGTGTACATTTTGACCAAAATCTACCCATTTCTCCTGCTCCCCACTCACCAGATGTGTATAAGAGACAGCGCTTACTCCTTGGAAGGAAAGTTATGACCAACCTAGATAGCATATTCAAAAGCAGAGATTACTTTGCCAACAAAGGTCTGTCTAGTCAAGGCTATGGTTTTTCCAGTGGTCATGTATGCATGTGAGAGTTGGACTGTGAAGAAAGCTGAGTGCCGAAGAATTGATGCTTTTGAACTGTTGTGTTGGAGAAGATTCTTGAGAGTCCCTTGGACTGCAAGGAGATCCAACCAGTCCATTTTAAAGATCAGTCCTGCGTGTTCTTTGAAAGGAATGATGCTGAAGCTGAAACTCCAGTACTTTGGCCACCTCATGCCAAGAGTTGACTCATTGGAAAACACTGTGATGCTGGGAGGGATTGGGGGCAGGAGGAGAAGGGGACGACAGAGGATGAGATGGCTGGATTGCATCACTGATTCGATGGATGTGAGTCTGAGTGAACTCTGGGAGTTGGTGATGGACAGGGAGGCCTGGCATGCTGCGATTCATGGGGTCGCAAATAGTCGGACACGACTGAGCGACTGAACTGAACTGAACTGATTGTGTACCTTTAGGTGCACAGCTGTTAACTTGCTACACATGTATTGCAAAAGGACTACCACTATAGCATTAGCTAATATCTCCATCTTGTCACATAATTACCATTTTTTTATCTACTCTCTTAGTAACTTCAAGCATAATAATAAGGTATTATTCGCTATAATCACCATTCTGCACTTATGATTCCCAAAACTTGTGAATCTGGAAGTGTGTACATTTTGACCAAAATCTACCCATTTCTCCTGCTCCCCACTCACCAGATGTGTATAAGAGACAGCGCTTACTCCTTGGAAGGAAAGTTATGACCAACCTAGATAGCATATTCAAAAGCAGAGATTACTTTGCCAACAAAGGTCTGTCTAGTCAAGGCTATGGTTTTTCCAGTGGTCATGTATGCATGTGAGAGTTGGACTGTGAAGAAAGCTGAGTGCCGAAGAATTGATGCTTTTGAACTGTTGTGTTGGAGAAGATTCTTGAGAGTCCCTTGGACTGCAAGGAGATCCAACCAGTCCATTTTAAAGATCAGTCCTGCGTGTTCTTTGAAAGGAATGATGCTGAAGCTGAAACTCCAGTACTTTGGCCACCTCATGCCAAGAGTTGACTCATTGGAAAACACTGTGATGCTGGGAGGGATTGGGGGCAGGAGGAGAAGGGGACGACAGAGGATGAGATGGCTGGATTGCATCACTGATTCGATGGATGTGAGTCTGAGTGAACTCTGGGAGTTGGTGATGGACAGGGAGGCCTGGCATGCTGCGATTCATGGGGTCGCAAATAGTCGGACACGACTGAGCGACTGAACTGAACTGAACTGATTGTGTACCTTTAGGTGCACAGCTGTTAACTTGCTACACATGTATTGCAAAAGGACTACCACTATAGCATTAGCTAATATCTCCATCTTGTCACATAATTACCATTTTTTTATCTACTCTCTTAGTAACTTCAAGCATAATAATAAGGTATTATTCGCTATAATCACCATTCTGCACTTATGATTCCCAAAACTTGTGAATCTGGAAGTGTGTACATTTTGACCAAAATCTACCCATTTCTCCTGCTCCCCACTCACCAGATGTGTATAAGAGACAGCGCTTACTCCTTGGAAGGAAAGTTATGACCAACCTAGATAGCATATTCAAAAGCAGAGATTACTTTGCCAACAAAGGTCTGTCTAGTCAAGGCTATGGTTTTTCCAGTGGTCATGTATGCATGTGAGAGTTGGACTGTGAAGAAAGCTGAGTGCCGAAGAATTGATGCTTTTGAACTGTTGTGTTGGAGAAGATTCTTGAGAGTCCCTTGGACTGCAAGGAGATCCAACCAGTCCATTTTAAAGATCAGTCCTGCGTGTTCTTTGAAAGGAATGATGCTGAAGCTGAAACTCCAGTACTTTGGCCACCTCATGCCAAGAGTTGACTCATTGGAAAACACTGTGATGCTGGGAGGGATTGGGGGCAGGAGGAGAAGGGGACGACAGAGGATGAGATGGCTGGATTGCATCACTGATTCGATGGATGTGAGTCTGAGTGAACTCTGGGAGTTGGTGATGGACAGGGAGGCCTGGCATGCTGCGATTCATGGGGTCGCAAATAGTCGGACACGACTGAGCGACTGAACTGAACTGAACTGATTGTGTACCTTTAGGTGCACAGCTGTTAACTTGCTACACATGTATTGCAAAAGGACTACCACTATAGCATTAGCTAATATCTCCATCTTGTCACATAATTACCATTTTTTTATCTACTCTCTTAGTAACTTCAAGCATAATAATAAGGTATTATTCGCTATAATCACCATTCTGCACTTATGATTCCCAAAACTTGTGAATCTGGAAGTGTGTACATTTTGACCAAAATCTACCCATTTCTCCTGCTCCCCACTCACCAGATGTGTATAAGAGACAGCGCTTACTCCTTGGAAGGAAAGTTATGACCAACCTAGATAGCATATTCAAAAGCAGAGATTACTTTGCCAACAAAGGTCTGTCTAGTCAAGGCTATGGTTTTTCCAGTGGTCATGTATGCATGTGAGAGTTGGACTGTGAAGAAAGCTGAGTGCCGAAGAATTGATGCTTTTGAACTGTTGTGTTGGAGAAGATTCTTGAGAGTCCCTTGGACTGCAAGGAGATCCAACCAGTCCATTTTAAAGATCAGTCCTGCGTGTTCTTTGAAAGGAATGATGCTGAAGCTGAAACTCCAGTACTTTGGCCACCTCATGCCAAGAGTTGACTCATTGGAAAACACTGTGATGCTGGGAGGGATTGGGGGCAGGAGGAGAAGGGGACGACAGAGGATGAGATGGCTGGATTGCATCACTGATTCGATGGATGTGAGTCTGAGTGAACTCTGGGAGTTGGTGATGGACAGGGAGGCCTGGCATGCTGCGATTCATGGGGTCGCAAATAGTCGGACACGACTGAGCGACTGAACTGAACTGAACTGATTGTGTACCTTTAGGTGCACAGCTGTTAACTTGCTACACATGTATTGCAAAAGGACTACCACTATAGCATTAGCTAATATCTCCATCTTGTCACATAATTACCATTTTTTTATCTACTCTCTTAGTAACTTCAAGCATAATAATAAGGTATTATTCGCTATAATCACCATTCTGCACTTATGATTCCCAAAACTTGTGAATCTGGAAGTGTGTACATTTTGACCAAAATCTACCCATTTCTCCTGCTCCCCACTCACCAGATGTGTATAAGAGACAGCGCTTACTCCTTGGAAGGAAAGTTATGACCAACCTAGATAGCATATTCAAAAGCAGAGATTACTTTGCCAACAAAGGTCTGTCTAGTCAAGGCTATGGTTTTTCCAGTGGTCATGTATGCATGTGAGAGTTGGACTGTGAAGAAAGCTGAGTGCCGAAGAATTGATGCTTTTGAACTGTTGTGTTGGAGAAGATTCTTGAGAGTCCCTTGGACTGCAAGGAGATCCAACCAGTCCATTTTAAAGATCAGTCCTGCGTGTTCTTTGAAAGGAATGATGCTGAAGCTGAAACTCCAGTACTTTGGCCACCTCATGCCAAGAGTTGACTCATTGGAAAACACTGTGATGCTGGGAGGGATTGGGGGCAGGAGGAGAAGGGGACGACAGAGGATGAGATGGCTGGATTGCATCACTGATTCGATGGATGTGAGTCTGAGTGAACTCTGGGAGTTGGTGATGGACAGGGAGGCCTGGCATGCTGCGATTCATGGGGTCGCAAATAGTCGGACACGACTGAGCGACTGAACTGAACTGAACTGATTGTGTACCTTTAGGTGCACAGCTGTTAACTTGCTACACATGTATTGCAAAAGGACTACCACTATAGCATTAGCTAATATCTCCATCTTGTCACATAATTACCATTTTTTTATCTACTCTCTTAGTAACTTCAAGCATAATAATAAGGTATTATTCGCTATAATCACCATTCTGCACTTATGATTCCCAAAACTTGTGAATCTGGAAGTGTGTACATTTTGACCAAAATCTACCCATTTCTCCTGCTCCCCACTCACCAGATGTGTATAAGAGACAGCGCTTACTCCTTGGAAGGAAAGTTATGACCAACCTAGATAGCATATTCAAAAGCAGAGATTACTTTGCCAACAAAGGTCTGTCTAGTCAAGGCTATGGTTTTTCCAGTGGTCATGTATGCATGTGAGAGTTGGACTGTGAAGAAAGCTGAGTGCCGAAGAATTGATGCTTTTGAACTGTTGTGTTGGAGAAGATTCTTGAGAGTCCCTTGGACTGCAAGGAGATCCAACCAGTCCATTTTAAAGATCAGTCCTGCGTGTTCTTTGAAAGGAATGATGCTGAAGCTGAAACTCCAGTACTTTGGCCACCTCATGCCAAGAGTTGACTCATTGGAAAACACTGTGATGCTGGGAGGGATTGGGGGCAGGAGGAGAAGGGGACGACAGAGGATGAGATGGCTGGATTGCATCACTGATTCGATGGATGTGAGTCTGAGTGAACTCTGGGAGTTGGTGATGGACAGGGAGGCCTGGCATGCTGCGATTCATGGGGTCGCAAATAGTCGGACACGACTGAGCGACTGAACTGAACTGAACTGATTGTGTACCTTTAGGTGCACAGCTGTTAACTTGCTACACATGTATTGCAAAAGGACTACCACTATAGCATTAGCTAATATCTCCATCTTGTCACATAAGTACCATTTTTTTATCTACTCTCTTAGTAACTTCAAGCATAATAATAAGGTATTATTCGCTATAATCACCATTCTGCACTTATGATTCCCAAAACTTGTGAATCTGGAAGTGTGTACATTTTGACCAAAATCTACCCATTTCTCCTGCTCCCCACTCACCTGCTCCCAGCAACCACCACTGGACTTTATTTCTCTGCTTTAAGCTTTGGATTCTACATGTAAAGATATCTTTAATGCTTCATTTACCTCTTCCAATTCTTGACTTGGCTTCACCTCTGGGTTCGTGACTTTAAACCTCCTTCTAAGAATTCGGGTTGTGATCCTTTGAAAGAATGAACGGCTATGCACAAACTACTTCCATCTAAACCTGCCTATTATTGCTTATAATAAGACTTATTTTTTAATGATATAATTATTTGCCACTTACTCAGACTTATTTTATGACCTGATATCTGGTCCATTTTTATAAATGTTTCATTTGCACTTCAGAGAAATGTATGTTTTCTAATTATGGAGCATAATTTGGGCTCTGTCTTTGTCCATTAGCTTGAGCTTGTTGATATACTGCTCACAGCAGCTACATATTATTAATTTTGCACTTCTTCCTCTATCAGTTCCCAAGAGAAATATATTCAGACTGTCTCTGTACTGGTGGAAGTGTCAATTTCCACTTCAAATTCTATTGATTTTAGCCAGTGTTACAGCTCTCTAATGAAGTGCCTCTTATAATCTTCATACACTGAAGTTTTAAACCTAATAATAAATTTTTACTTAATATATTTGCATGATTTTAAATTTCTCCATCAATTTTTTTATTGCCTAAGGTTTGCCTAACATATATGTCCCCATCCTTTTAATCTCTTTCAGCCTTCTTTATAGATAGGATGTAATTAACTAGTTCGTTTTCTTTCTTTACTGATGAATCTGTTTTCATTCTTACCATGTATATTGGTAACTGCAGATAAATTTTGATTCACGTTACCATTTTATTTTGTGCTTTCTATACATTCTGCTTTTGTTAATTTTTTTTCTCCCTTCCTGCCTTCTTCTGTAACCAGGTTTTTTTCATTTATTATCCCTCTATTTGTTCAAAAGTATAGACTATATACCTTCTCTTAATTATACTTAAAGTATTAACATTCACACTAAAGAGATTCTAATCTAAATATGTTTTTAACCTATCTCTTAAAAATTATAAGGACCTGAAACACTTAAACTCTTGGCGTATCTTTCCTTTTCTACGTGTTATTTTGGTCTGCATTTAATTCCTCTTCATTTTCTGCCACAGAATTAATCATTCATAGTCTATCATTGTTTTATTCAGAAGTTGCTTGTTTTAATGACCCTCTGCTTGTTTCTTTACATATCATTCTTGTCAAAACTTAGTCCTTTCCTCTGGATCAATTTCCTTCTATTCCAAATGTATCTTTTAGAGTAACTTCATTAAGTGAGGTTCTGTTGGTGGTAGACTAACATAGTGCCACTTACTAAGGCTCCAGATGCCAGAAGAAAACTGGATTCAAAGCCCAGCTTTGCCAGTCACTGAATGCGTGCTTAACTCACCTATGCCTCTGTCTCTTCATTTGTGAAATGAGGACATTAGCAATACCTGACCCATAGAGTATTTGGGGAATTAAATATATTACATGTGGAAAGTGCTTAAAACAGTTTCTGGCACAAGTCTAATGTCCAGGATTAGTTTTTAAGGATTGGGGCAGAATGATTCTTGAATAAAGGGCAAATATTCACTGTTGATTACTATAAGGCAAAAGGACCAGGGTTTCAAATGAAAGGAAGTGCACGGGAGTGCTGATCTCCGGCAGGACATGTGGCTCTTAGGCTCCTGAGTTTCATCACCATCTACGATAGACTTGGTGAATCTTGGTTACTGTGCAGGAAGATACTACTGTTTTCCAACCATGCAGATTTCACTCCAGGCTGGATGTGTGTCTCTCTTAGGTTCTCACAGCATCTTGTTGCTTCTCTTTGGTAGGATTTATCATGCAGTTTTGAAATAACATCTTTTCCTTTTTTTTTTTGTCTGCCTTTCCCATCAGTTCCTTACCAACACCAAGGGACAGAGAGTCCATGCTTTGCCTCAGTTCATTGGGAAACAAACATTTCAGCCCATGCTTCTGATCCTTCAATCATTCCTTTTACTGACTCTTTCCCAAGAGATGTAGAGTTGCCAATCAGAGCCAGAAATTTCACCGAGCCCTCTTCTGTGAGGGTGGGAGACTGTTTTCTAAATGTCAGGACCCTTGTGATTCACATTTCTTTCTCCCCGCTTCCCGAACTCCAGGAGCTATTTGATAAAACGTGTTTACTGAGTAAATAAACAGATGCTGTGTGAAAGTGCTCTATAAACATTGCATGGTTTAACAAATGCCAGTTATACATAAAAAGCATGAAACATTAGGCATATGTTGTTGTAGATTTTTTGTCTCACACCCAAGGCTTCATCTTGGCATGTTTCTCCGGATTTAATTCATTCTGGTGTTCTTCCCTACACGTGGACACTTCTACCCCAAGCTGATTACTTGCAGGCATTATTAAAAAGTGTTATCATGTCTACCACAGCCCAACCTGTTTACATCTGCACAAACAGCAACCCGCTTAGGGATGCTGAGCCTTTATCTGCACTGGGCATCTTTTTTGTTATCTCCCTTCATCAGATAAATGTGCTTCTGGTAGGACTATCCCTCCTAACTCATCTGGTCTTGCTGTTTGGATAATGCAGAGTGTAAAGTCAAGAAATCATTGGGCCCCAAGGTGAAAAGGAGTCTGATGAAAAGCTGATGCAGTTAACCATATTAATCACTAATTCCCCCCAAATATTTATTTACATTATTTGTAAATATCTATTCTATTACCTCCCTATTTAAATGTGTATGGAAAGAGAGAGACTCTAAGAAGCAGAAGAGAGAGGAGGGCAAAAGAATCATATCTTGTTAAATAACTACATCAACTTTATCCTACAAAATGTATGCATCATTTAATCTTTCCAGAAGTAGGAATATAATCAAGGAGGAGTGACCAAGAAGGCAGAGTAGGAAGATCTTGAGCTCACTTACTGCCAAAGGCGTGCCAAAATTACTATTTTACAGGGCAATTATCTGTGAAGACAACATGACGATTAGCAGAAAATACTTTCCAAAACTAAAGATATAAAAAGAAGGAAGGATAATGGGAGGGATAGGAAGGGAAGAGCAGGCTTCCCTAGTGGCTCAGATGGTAAAGAATGCGCCTTCAATGTAGGAGACATTGGTTTGATTCCTGGGTTGGAAAGATCCCCCGGAATAGGAAACGGCAACCCACTCCAGTATTCTTGCCTGGAAAATACAGTGGACAGAAGAACCTGGGGTGTTACAGTCCATGAGATCATAAGAGTCGGCTAAACCACCATCACCACCAGGAAGAGAGGAGACATGTCAAGAACCCTGACAAGCGACTCCCAAACAGGAGGATGATCACAATTGCAGAGGTTCATCTCAAGGAGCAAGGGGTCTGAGCCCTGTATTGGGTTCCCCAGTCCTGGGATCCTATACTGGGAAGACAACCTCCAGAGTGCCTGGCTTTCAAGGCTAGTAAAGGGAGCTTGTTTTCAGGATAGCTGGAGGGCTATAGGAAAGAGACCCCTCTCTTAAAGGGTGCATACAAAATTTCACAAGCTCTGAGACCCAAAGCAGAAGCAGCAACTTGCAAGGAGCCTGGGTTAGACCCACTTGCTAATCTTGGAGAAACTCCTGAACAGACAAGAGGCCATAGGGACTTGATTTCTCAACAGGGACGTAGATACTGGTGACATCAATTTCAAGGAGCTTATTCTGTCCTAAGGACTCTGGGGCTAGCAAGCACCATTCTGGAGTTCCTTTAGTTTATTACCGGCCAGGACTTGGCCCCACCCACCTTCCAGTCTACACCAATCCTGTGACCCCCAAGGCCAAGCAGCCAGCTTCAGGGAACAGAGCCCCACCCACCAGTAGGCTCCCAGTTCCCACTGCTAGTAGGAGCACAAAGTGGTACAGCCACTTTGGAAGACAGTTTGTTGGTCTCATACAAAACTGAGCACCCTGTGACCATTTGAGTCAGCAATCATCTTCCTTGGTATTTACTTAAAAAAGTGAAAACTCATGTCCACACAAAAATTTGCACATAGATATTTATAGCAGATTTGTTCTTAATTACCAAAACTTGGAAGCAAGCAAGATGACCTTCAGAAGTAGGTAAATGGATGGATAAATTATGGCATATCCAGACACTGGACTAGCTTTCAGCACTAAAAAAAATGAGCTATCAAGTCATGAAATGGCATGGAGAAGTCTAAAATGCGTATTGCTAGTGAAGAAAAGCCAGCTTGAAAAGACTAATGCTGCATGATTTCAACACTATGTCTGGAAAAGACAAAACTATGAGCCAATAGAAAGATCAGATTATAAGAGAGGGGTGACATCAGCAACACAGCAGAGTGAAAAGCTACCTTTGTCTCTCCCCTTCGACCCACAACCAGTAAAACAACCACAGGGCAACAAAGCTGCCTCTGAGCAGTACAATAGGATGCTGGACAACTCCACACATTTGTGCATTTAAAGGCAGGTGTGCTTGAACACACAGAGGAGGCGTAGAACCAAAAGGAAACAGACAGTGCTTGCCATGCCAGGCCTCCGACCCCAGTGCTGGAGCCCACAGCCACAGTCAGCTGGGCAACGGAATCAGTGGAACCTGCGACCTCACGCCTCCAGTCACTGGGGTGCCCCTGACTGCAGTCCCCATGCCCTCACCACAGCAGCAAAGCCCACAAGCCTTTCAACAGCGGACATGGCTGTCCCCGGCAGGACTTGCACACATCTCTTCAACCTCCCCTCCCCCAGCAGTGGTAGAGCCTGTGACTCATTCTGATTCCCCAGGGGCAGCACCGGTGAGGCTTGCAGAAGCAAGGCACCAGCGACTCTGGAGGCACAGAAAGCAATAAAAGACACAGAGCCACACCTCTGACAGAGGTAGCAGAGGCTGAAAAATGCAGACTCGCCTAACGGGAGTCAGTTCAAGGAAGACAAACCGAAGAAAAGAAAAAGAAAGGTGTGCTATAGCGCCACCTACTGGAAAATAAGAAAAACCTCTAGCTCTAACCTGTCACTACTTCAAATGCCCCGGCAGAATCCGAAGAACCTCAGGAACACTGGAACGCAAAAACAAAACGGCAATTCTCTACAAACCAAACTGAAAATTAGCGAATGTTGCCCTCTATCTGATAAAGAACTCGAAATAGTTGTCATGCATAAACTCAGTGAAATACAAGAAAACTCAGTTCAATGAGCTCAGGAATAAAATTAATGAACAGAAAGAAACATTTTATCAAACAGATTGAAACTCTACAAAAGAACCAAACAGAAAAACTTTGGAGCTGAATAACTCAGTTGATGATACAATGAATGCATTGGAAACAGCAGACCATGTGGAAGAGAGAATTAGAAAGCTTGAAGATAGAAATTTAGGAATAATACAGGCAGAAGGAGAAAGATAAATAAGATATTTTTAAAAATTAGGAAATTTTATGAAAGCGATCTGACTGTTAGAAACGGCAACACTGTGGTGATGGGTGTTCCAGAACAATAAGACAGGAAAGGGAGCAGCGAGTTTATTTAAAGAATAATAGCTGAGAACTTCCCAAACCTGGGATGGAAATGCATATACAAGTTAATGAAGCTAAGAAAACAATTAATTACCTCAAAGCAAAATAATTCATCAGAGACATTGAATGATCTTCCTTATAGATATAAAACTACAATACAAAAAGTAATTACATAGACAATTGCTACAATATTGTTTAAAATGAAAAACCCAACTAGAAAAATTTGAATGTTCACTCAGTAAGAGAATGCATAAGCAAGTTATGCTGCATCTACTCTATCAAATAGTGTATCTGCTTTTTTTAAGTGAGTTATATTTATACACATTCACATGGGAGGATGTCCAGGAAACATTGTTAAGCAAATAAACAAGTCTCGGAGTAATTTATGTATAATGCCTCTATTTGGGGGCTTCCCAGGAGGCACTAGCGGTAAAGAACCCACCTACCAATGCAGGAGACATAAGGGACACAGGTTTGGCCCCTGGGTCAGGAAGATCCCCTGGAGAAGAAAATGGCAATCCACTCCAGTATTCTTGCCTCGAGAATCCCATGGACCGAGGAGCCTGGAGGGCTGCAGTCCATAGGGTCTCAAAGAGTCAGACAAGACTGAAGCAACTTCACAACAACACATCTGCCTTAAAAAGGGAAAAGAGAAGGAAGAAGTCTCTGTGGCTATTGTATATAGTGTTTCAGCAAACCCAGTGCACAATCCATCAATCCATTGTGACACACTATTAACTTACACCACTAAGAAAGAACAGCGTGTACTGCTTCCTAAAATAGTGAGAGAAAGCGTCAGATGCGTTCCAGTTGCAGTGATGTTCAAATGTTTAAACAGTGCATCTTAGAATCAATGGAATATGACATAGTCTGTGAACAAATAAATTTTAAATGCCTATTATAGGCCACGTATACCAGCCACTAGAAGTAGAAGAGAGAACAAATGAGGTAAGTTTCTTCCTTAAAGCATCTTGTTTTCTGTAATCCATGTTCAATGTTTTAGGAGCAGAAAGAAAAGTATGGAAGAAGACAAATCAAAGTAATTCTTCCAGGTAAAAAGATCTGAGGGCTTTGGTGTGTTACCACAACCATGTACTACTTTTGAACTTTAAAAAATCTAATAAAGTACATTTAAAAATGATTATTTAGGGACTTCCCTGGTGTCCCAATGGTTAGAGCTCTGGGTTTCTCTGCAGGGGGCACAGGTTCAATCCCTGGTGGGTATCTGAGATCCCTCATGCTCCACGGCATGGCCCAAAAACTTTTTTATTGATTATTTATTCCTAGGTATAAGACCATCAGAAGTGTTGTCTTCTATCCTGACAATGCCTAGAACCAGAAAGTTCACTTGTGTAGTCCCTTGCCACTCTGAAAAAGAACCAATCGCATATACTCATGCACACATCCTATACTGCAAATGTGAGAATCAGAGTCTTCCATCCTGACGGGTTCCTAATTTAGAAGATGGTCACTGTAAATCCACAAAGGGCTGAATTTGATTTCACAGCTAAGATGCTGCTGCATGGCGTTTGCAGAGCTGGGGCACTTGGCTGCCTTTTATGAACTGTCATTCTGCCGCATTTTACCCACTCGATAATGGCTCTCAAACTATGGCCTATTTCATATTTCTCCTCACTCAAGGCGTGTCATTTCCTGAACACCAAGACCTCTTCAAAAGTGCCGCACATCACCCAGACAAATAAAGGCTGCAGATCTCGGAGTGGTGGCAGCTGTTAAGACTGAGCACATTGGCCTCTGCAGAGCTTCTCAGCAGTCTTTTAGTAGCATTTTACATGCCAGTGGGAAGACGCTGAAAAGCCTTCAAGTCTCTTCAGAGAGGAGAGCTATAGTTCTGACTATTCTGTAAGGTTTGGGATCTTTTTAAGGGGGAAGGGGGTTGTTTTGTTTTTGTCATCATAGTTGCTATGATTGAGTTGATGGACCTGTGACATCCTGATGCTGACCTTGGAAGAAGGACTTGGGAGGTTATGGGGAGAAGGCATACTAGCAGTTTTTATTTAAGAATTTTTACTAGATCATTCATTCATTTAGCATATATTCTTTTGTTCTCTTTGAAGCATGCTTAATATAGCAGTTAAGGGTAGGGGCTCTACACATGCATGAATTTTAGCAACTCTAATTCTACTCTTAAGAGAAAATTGTGCATCTATGTATTAGAAGCCTTGTATAAGAACATGCATAGCAGCTTTGTTTTTAACAACCACAAATGTTTATCAAGACAAATGCTCAACAAATGTGCGTTGAGCTATATAAAAACGATAAGCTATTGCTGTTATGCAGTTAGGTGAGCTATGTGGAGTGGATAAATAAATTGTGGTATATATATATATATATATTTTTTTAATGAGTAGGAGCATCAGGTCCACATGGCTTTGTGTTTGAATCTTAGTTCTACCACCAATAGCTTTGTGATTATGGGAAAACAATTTAATTTTGACAAGCCTCACTTTGCCATCCATCAGATAGGATTCATAATTGTATACATTTCAAGGTTACAGCAAGAGCAAAGTGAAGTAAGGTAATATATATAAAGCACTTCAACAGTACCCAGCATATAATGAATGCTCAACGTATTTCAGTTGCTCTGTGGTAGGCACTAAAAAGCCAGCAGAACTTAGAATATGTAGCTGGAACTATAGATACAAATGGATGGTTGAAATTACTCCCATTCTGTTGATGTGAAAATCCCGAACCAAAACATTCAGGGGAATAATTGATCTAAAATTAGAACTCTGGAAAACAGTGTGGAGATTCCTTAAAAAATTGCAAATAGAACTGCCTTTTGACCCAGCAATCGCACTGCTGGCCACACACACCGAGAAAACCAGAATTGAAAGAGACACATGTACCCCAATGTTCATTGCAGCACTGTTTATAATAGCCAGGACATGGAAACAACCTAGATGTCCATCAGCAGATGAATGGATAAGCAAGCTGTGGTACATATACACAATGGAGTATTACTCAGCCATTAAAAAGAATACATTTGAATCAGTTCTAATGAGATGGATGAAACTGGAGCCTATTATACAGAGTGAAGTAAGCCAGAAAGAAAAACACCAATACAGTATACTGACACATATATATGGAATTTAGAAAGATAGTAATGATGACCCTGTTTGTGAGACAACAAAAGAGACACAGACATATAGAATGGACTTTTGGCCTCTGAGGGAGAGGGAGAGGGTGGGATNCAGAGTGAAGTAAGCCAGAAAGAAAAACACCAATACAGTATACTGACACATATATATGGAATTTAGAAAGATAGTAATGATGACCCTGTATGTGAGACAACATAAGAGACACAGACATATAGAATGGACTTTTGGCCTCTAAGGGAGAAGGAGAGGGTGGGATGATTTGGGAGAATGGCATTGAAGAATGTATACTATCATGTAAGAAACGAGGCTCCGGTCTATGTTCGATGCAGGATGCAGGATGCTTGGGGCTGGTGCATGGGGATGATCCAGAGAGACATTGTTGGGTGGGAGGTGGGAAGGGGATTCAGGACTGGGAGCTCATGTACATCTGTGGTGGATTCATGTTGATGTATGGCAAAGCCAATAGAGTATTGTAAAGTAAAATAAAGTAAAAATAAAAAATAAAAAAATAAAAATAATTTAAAAAATCCACTTTGGACATCTGACCTCCAAATTATAAAAGAACAAATTTGTGTTGGATTATATCACTAAGTTTATTATAGCAATAACAGCAAACAAATATAGCTAAAGACAAATGATGTTAAATATTTTTTCATATGCTTATTCACCTTTACATCTTTGATGAGAGATCTGTTCAGATCAATTGCCTACTTATTAAATTAGGCTGTTTATCTTATTGTTGAATTTTAGGAGTTTTTGTATTTTTTGATATGGGTCATTATCAAATGCTTTTTTTTTTTTTGCAAATATTTTCCCCAGCCTGAGTCTTGTATATTCATTCCACAAATACCTTTGTAGGACAATTTTAATTTTAATAAAGTCTAACTTTTTCTTTCATGAAAAGAATCAGTCTATATAGTTGCCATGGTAGGGATGAGTTAATATGAATTTAGCAATGAATATATTAATTATCTGTGATATTACTAAGATTACATATCTTATTAACTCAAAGAGATTATTCAAAGAAAATATCTTTTAGGTGAATAAAACACTGAAATAAATTTCAAATAATAAGCTATCTTTATTTATTCCTTCAAAAGATATCAGCTAATTACATAAGAAAGCAGAATGAATACCAGTGAATGATTAATTCTTAGAGTGTAAGTATGGATAGCAAACCAGCTTAGTTTGATTTTGTGTGTGTGTGCATGTATGTGCCAGGAAATATTATTTGATGAGTGTTTTTTTAACATGCAAAAAAGATGAGTTATTTTATGCAACCACGTCATTTATAGGGACTGGGAGGTAGAAATAAACACAAAAACATAATTCACTACAGAATGCTTAGGAATTCTTTCTCTGTCTGTCTCCCAGCCACCCACGCCACCCCCTCTTTTTTTGGCTGCACCGGTCACTTGGATCTTAGTTCCCAGAACAGGTATAGAACCTGCACCCCCTGCGGTGGGTGCAAATAGTTCTAACCACCATAGAATTCTCAACTTTGGAATTCTTTATGCTGCTGATTCAGACCCAGTCCAAATGCGTTAAAATAGATTCTTCAAACTCTTAACTCTTTACTCCCATAGAAACCATCAATACTACAAGGAAAAGAAGCAATTTTCAGTTTTCTATGTATCTTATTTTGTTCCTTGGGAGAAGAGGTCGAAAGAAAATAAACTTCCATTTAAAGAAGCATCAAACCAAGCAGAACATCTCTAATAATGAGAAAGTGAAAGTGAAGTCGCTCAGTCTTGTCCGATTCTCTGCAAGTCGGGTTGCCATTTCCTTCTCCAGGAGATCTTCCCAACCAAGGGACTGAACCTGCGTCTCCCGCATTGCAGGTAGATGCTTTATGGTCTGAGCCACCGGGGAAGTAGAAATAATGAGAAAAGCACTACACTTTTTTTTCCCTTCTGAATGATTAAATTACCTGAAATCAGTACAGGTATAACATGAATGACTATGAAATCACCAAGAGTTAGGAGGAAGTATTAAGCATTCTTAATTTCAAACTATCTGTAAGAAACTCTCTGTAACAGATAGAGGAGAAGAGATGGGACAAGAAAGAAAAATATCTAGCTTTGTACAGACTTGTGAACTACATACTTTTGCTTTTTGAAAACTGCTTTCCACAGAGCTTTTTCCTGTACAAATATTATTAATCATAATTATATGATTAATATAAATATAGACTGGGACTAGAGTTGGATATTTAACAAATGAAGTTTATGGGTAAAGAAAAAAGAGATAAGTTTATCTCTAAACACTGGGAGATGCAATGCTTTTTTCAAACATGGTACTTCCCACAAGAGTATTTTAGAACTTTGTTAGCATTTTTAAATAATTTATTAGTAACATTTACTCTAGATATAGTCAAATCCACAGATACTTCTTATGTCTATATACACAGCATTATCACTGTGAACATTTCAATAATTTACAGATATTGACTTAGTTTCCTATTTTTTAATTTAGAAGATCAGTGACTTGAAATCACACTATATTCATTTCTGCGCATTTATATAAGCACAGTACAAAAATGTACTAAATGTAGTACAAAAATACAGACTTGACTATAAATCACGCAAAAATAGAATGCCCTTCACTACAATGTCCATTAGATCTATATATATATATATAGTTGTGACCTTGTTTTTTAAAATGCCTGTTTCATAATCTCTGTGTGTGTGCGCGCATGCGTGTGTGTGTGTGTGTGTGTGTGTGCACACGCGCGCTAAGTCACCTCAGCCATGCCCAATTCTTTGCAATCCCATAGGATTCTCCAGGGAAGAATATGGGAGTGGGTTGCCACGCCCTCCTCCAGGGGATCTTCTCAATCCAGTAGCAAGTGGGTTATTTACCACTAGCACCACCTGGAAAGCCCCAATCTGTGTGAGAAATAGTCGATTCACTTATAATTTCACTCTATAATCTAACAGAGAAGTAAGGGTTGTGAGTGGTCATCTAATGTTGTCTCAAATGGGCCTAAAGGAACTTGTGAGGGTTGACCTATAGAAAGTCTGGCATGTAAAGGACTGTCCATTGGACTATCTCATTTGACATTTTCTTTTCAGATGTACCTCTGTTTATTTTTCCCCAACAAACTAAACTGTAAAAATTTGAGTAAAGATATGATCTTTTCTAGTCTTTGTCCATTGAAAAGAAAAGAAAATGAAATGTCAGAAGCACTTGATTTTAGCTTTAGTGTTTGTATTTATTTTCTGATGCTGCCATAAAAATTGCCACAAATTTAGCTTCAGTTCGGTTGCTCAGTCGTGTCTGACTGTTTGCGACCCCATGAATCACAGCACGCCAGGCTTCCCTGTCCATCACCAACTCCTGGAGTTTACCCAAACTTATGTCCATTGAGTCGGTGATACCATCCAACCATCTCATCCTCTGTTGTCCCTCTCTCCTTCCGCCCTCAGTCTTTCCCAGCATCAGGGTCTTTTCAAACGAGTCAGCTCTTCGCATCACATGGCCAAAGTATTGGAGTTTCAGCTTCAACATCAGTCCTTCCAATGAACACCCAGGGCTGATCTCCTTTAGGAAGGACTGGTTGGATCTCCTTGCAGTCCAAGGGACTCTCAAGAGTCTTCTCCAACACCACAGTTCAAAAGCATCAATTCCTCTGCACTCAGCTTTCTTTATAGTCCAACTCTCACATCCATACATGACCACTGGAAAAACCATAGCCTTGATGAGATGGACCTTTGTTGACAAAGTAATGTCTCTGCTTTTTAATATGCTGTCCTGATTGGTCATAACTTTCTTTCCAAGAGCAAACGCTTACGCCTTTTTATTTCATGGCTTCAGTCACCATCTTCAGTGATTTTGGAGCCCCCCAAAATAAAGTCTG
>SJYV01020310.1:823063-946615 GCA_006410875.1 Neotragus pygmaeus | reverse complement strand
ACTGGAGTGAGTTGCCGTTTCCTTTTCCAGGGGATCTTCCCGACCCAGGGATCAAACCCAGGTCTCCCGCATTCCAGGCAGACGCTTAACCTCTGAGCCATTTATTAGCTCTCGATTTTGTAACTCAGGAGTCTCACCTCCTTTCTCTTCACAGGCTGTAATCAAAGTGTCAGCAGAATAGGCTCTTACTAGGATGCTTAGAGTCTAAGAAAGGGTCTGCATCTAGGGTGACAGGTTGTTCCCTGTGGGTGTAGGACTGAGGTCCCCATCTTCTTGTTGTTCATCAGCTGTGATCATTTGCAGCTTCTAAAGGCTGTCCATATTCTCCAGCTCATGCCCTCCTTCCTCATCTTCCAAGCCAGTAAATCTGGTCGAGGACTTCTCTTCATTTACCTTCCTCCTCCCACCACCCATCTTTCTCTTAGCTGCATTTCTCTGGGTGCCTGTTCTGTCTCCATCTTCTGCTTCTAAGAGTTCATGTGATTAAACTGGTTACACCCTGATAGTCCAAGCTAATCTCCCTCTTTTAAAGTTACCTGTCTAGCAACCTTAATTTCATATGCAAAGTCTCTTAACAGTAGTGCCTAAATTCATTTATGATTAAATAACCCAAGAAAGGAAAGATTGGGAGGAGAAACACAACTTTGGAATTCTGCCTATAATAATTTTGCTAGGAAAAAACTTGTGTGATACTGGGCAAAGAAAGAGCCTTCCCTTAGACTCAGTTTCCTATTGCAAAATTAAGAAATTAGACCAAATATACGTTAACTTTCTTCCCAGTTCTGTGTTTATACCTAAAATCTCCTGACTTTTGCAAAGGACAAATTTTCAGTTAGTATCCAATGAATATTTGTTGTTTGAGAAGACATAAATGCCCATGATTGGCAAATACTACACTTATATCATTTTTAGTTGTCTTTTATAAAACTATTTTATAATAAAACTATAAAACTATATTATAAAATAAAAGTTTATATCACTTATTATATTCCATTATGTATTTAAATAAAAATTCATATAACATTGGAAAAGAGTAATATTGGCAACATTAAAAAAAATGACAATGTTCCATCACCCCATTTCCTACCCCTCGGTGCTTTCCCAGAACTGGCAAATTTTCCTGTTTACATCATCCCAATGTTATAGTTATGACTTTAAATAATATATTTCTCTGTTTTGATGCAGAATGTACCTATTGCTTATGCCATTGCAAAGAAGGAGGAATTCACTAAAACTGCACTCCACTGCCTCCTTTCACTCACATCCCAAGTGACTGTGGCAAATATTATTTTCCAAGATGAGATCTTTCATCCCTTATCTGACAGTGTGATGCTGACTCCCCTTCCTTCCACTGAGGTGTGGGATGTTCATTCCCTTCCCTTGAATCTCACATGCTTGTGAAAACAGCAGAAGTAATGTAGCATGACCTTCAAGGGTAGGTCATAAAAGACATCACAGTTTTCTCACGGTTCTCTTAGGATATTCATTCTTGGAACTTACCCACCAGACGCTGAAGAAACTCTGATGACAAAGAGGGGCCATGTGTAGGGGTTCCAGCCGACCCAGCTGAGGTCCTCGCTGACAGCCAGGATAAAACTCCAAATACATGAGGAAACCTTGGAGATTTTGCGAANTGCCCTTCACAGGCCCAGCTCTCCTTACCACCTTTCTCCACAAGGCCCCACCCCACTAGGCTCTCTCCTCTCTCACCACCTAGCACCAGCCCCAGCCTGTCGCTTCTGTGCTCTGGGCACCTCCCAGCCACACAGGCTTCACTCCAGTAACACCTTCAACACGTCGACTTCCATGCTGAGCATATCCAGCTCTCACCCTGTCCTTGCTCTGCTGACACTAACTACCCCATCCACTCGTCTAAGGACAGCACTGTCAGGGGAAGGGAACAGCCCACAATGCCTGTGCTCACAAGTCCTCCAAAAACCAGGGTGACCTCAAGGCTCAGCCGAATACAGGGCTAACCAGGCCAAACATCATTGCTAAAGAGTTTCAGGGCGGCCTACCACTGGATCACAGCCTATAACCATAGCCAACCTGGGTCTTGAATTGTTATGTCTACTTATTAAGCCACAGGTTCCTGCTGTAGGACCCAAGTGGTTTCTAAGAAATATGCCTCGAAGCTGACTTCCAAAAGGCAGAAGTCTGAATGGAATCAACTGCTCCTTCCTCAACTTGGCCTAGTTAATCCTGAGGAGCAGGCAAGGACACACCTTTCCCAACAATATGGAACGGGGTCAAAGCGTGAAACACTGGCAGAGGGGTGCCCACCGAACAATGGCCACACAGTTCCTGTCTCCTGAGCAGCTTCTGTTACCTCATTAGTCCTCTAAGACCCCAGGGTGGCGGGAAGCCTTATTACTCTCTTCTGTGTACAAACACAAGCTGGGCTGACATGCCAAGCACACGAGTGAATGCCAGGACCCATTTCCCCAAACATTCAGGAAACTCCAGGTCACTATCCAGAGATACCCTGGGCGCTGCCAAGTTCTGTCTCTCGTTCTCGGTTTTCCGAAGCGCTGGCAATGCTCCCTCCCCCAGACAATCCCTCGGTCCTCCTCCTGCCTCCCTGCTGCTGCTGCTAAGTCACTCCAGTCGTGTCCGACTCTGTGCAACCCCAAAGACGCCCTCCTACCAGGCTCCTCTGTCCCTGGGATTCTCCAGGCAAGAACACTGGAGTGGGTTGCCATTTCCTTCTCCAACGCATGAAAGTGAAAAGTGAAAGTGAAGTTGCTCAGTCGTGTCCGACTCTTAGCAACCCCACGGACTGCAGCCTACCAGGCTCCTCCATCCATGGGATTTCCCAGGCAGGAGTACTGGAGTGGGGTGCCTTTGCCTTCTCCTCCCTGAAGCCTACTGGAGTCACACAGAGTCAGACACGACTGAAGTGACTTAGAAGCAGCAGCAGCTTGCCTTCTGTCAAAGCCTGCCCATGCCCTAATTTGGCAAAACCTCACTTTTGTGCCTCTTCCCTCTGTCTTTGATCCTGACCTTGGAGGGGAAATAAATAGCAACCACTAAAAAATGCCACTTCTCTGCCGACTTCTCTGCTTTTTAGCCCTCTTCTCACCATAAATCACTTCCTCCTAAAATTCTCAATCTCTAAATTCATCTCAAAATGAATTCAGTCTGAACACTAGATGGCCCCATCTCAATGGCTCCTCCCCAAAAGACGTTCTACTAAAATACGCTGATGACAACACTCCCAACTTCTGTGTGTTTTCCTTCCTGGTCTTCTAAGTACTTTCAGACTCACACTTCATCTGCTCCTGAAACTTGCTCAGCAAGGAAGAATGTCAGAGATTAGAAACCCATATTCTACAGCAGGAAACAGACATTCAGAGAAGTGAAAGGGCTTGTCTGCAGCCACAGAGTTGAAGGAATCACATAGGGGGAGGCTGCCTACCATCAGAAGGGAAGTCAGGGCTTCTTATATCTGACATATCAGTGGTTGGAAGCTTAGATGACCACACCAGAATCACCTAGGGAACACATCGGGGAAAAAAATAAGGTTCCCAGACCCTACCCCAGGTCCACCAAATCAGGCCAAAAATTTAGCATGGAAAGTTAAAGAGGAGAGAGAAAATCAGAAGTGAGAAACCAGGCTAGGGCACCCACGGCCCTGAGCGACAGCACGTAGTTCTTAACCTACTTACACGTGTTACACCCCAAGTTACAAAGGAGGACACTGAGCCTCAGAAGGGTCAGTGACTGATGCCACATCTGAACCCTGGTTCGTCTGACTGAAGCAAGGCAGACAGCAGCTCCAGCCTTGCAATCAGAAAGACGTGGTGCACACCTCAACTCTACAAGTGGGCATTTTCACACCTTTGGGCAAGTCACTTCATCCAGATAAACCTTGCTTCTCGCATCTGAAGCCGAGAATCATGGTACCTACACCTCACAGGGCGTGGGTGAGGACTGAACTAAATCACCCAGGTGAAGTTTTCAGCAGTGTCCTGCACGTGCTAAGTGCCTGACGCTGAGAGACGAGTGGGAAGTCCAGGAGTGAGGTCTGCGCTGTCGTGGGAGGCATCGTCTCTCCTCCACACAAGCCCAAGCCTGCTGCACAGATGCACAACCGATGCTGCTGCCCGGCCGAACACAACACGTTTCCACAGCAAGACCAGAAACATGACTCAGAGCTCCATCTGCACAAACTCTAATCCCAATAAATCTTATTCCATCCAAAGGTATGTACAGCTGGAAGTGAGCATTTCAGAAATAGAAACCTTTCTCTTGGGACTTCGCTCAAAACCATAACAACACATTCCACATGCCAAACAAGTGGGAACCAAGGGGCTGAGAAAGAAGTCTCAGGGATATGAAGACGTTAGGTAAGTCCCTGCTACAGGGCCTGGCAGGACACATGAGCAGCAACCCGGCCCTCCATGTGGGGGAGGCTTTGGGTCTCTCTCTCAGCCTGGATCCCCAGTGCCTGGCACAAAGCATGACAGGTGCTCTGGGAACAGCACTGCACCGGGGGACCCTCACCATCTCAGATGCATCCCCAGCACACAAAACCACGAGCACCCTCAATCACAGGTACAAACGAGAATTTCCAACCAGAGGCGAGGCACCGTTCCAGAACACAGTGCAAAAAGAACCCTACAGATTCTCCTTCCTTGACGGTTCTGGAAATTCACACTCTTTCATCTGTGGCGTAAAGCAGACTGAAAGTTGGCTTAATTCACGTTTCTGGCCATCAGTTGCTAAGTCCCTAACCATCACCCCTTCCTGACTGTCCTCCTGTTCCAGAATTAAAGTGATGGAGTGACAAGGAGAGCAACGCTTGATTTTGTTGAGCCCTGTGATGGGCTTCTGGTATACTTACGACTTTAACCCGTTCCCGTACTGCCCAATCTGGGTGGACTCAGGCGTTCGCTTGGCCGACTTCCCGAACTGGATCACGCTGGCAGCGTCACCTGAAGGGGCAGGCGAGAGAGAAAGGGCAAAGTGCGCTTCTCTTTCCCAGGCTCTCAAGAATCAATCCAAGGGGGACTGTCTGTCTACTGAAAACCTCTGCCAGGAAATTCACAACTGGGAGGCAAATGGAGGAAACCTCGACTGGCCCGTCAGTACCACCATCACAAGGTCCTGGTTCTATTACTAGAACGCAGTAACTCGGCTGGGGCAGGCCACCACAGTTCCAGCTCCAGGATGTTACGCAAGCCAATGCCAACAGACAAGTAGCCTGACGGACTTACGGCTGCCATTCAGATCCTATCTCCCACATTAGGACAAGACCTGGCAAATCCGTGAGTGGAATTAAGCCTGAGATGTTGCAAGAGACTGCCCTCGCCCTTCTAGTCACAAGAGTGAGGCAACAGAAAAACAAATTAACACAATAAGCATTTTACATAAACGCTTAGTTACATCCTCCCCAAAAGAAGCAATCAGCCCATCACTTACTTGGATCCATTCCCGCTCCATCATCCAAAAAACAAAGCATAAATCCTCCTCGAAGGTCCTCTCGCCTTTCTGTGAAAAAAGGAGCTGCCATTACTAGGCGGTCACTCACCAGAGGGGAGCGACTTGGGCATGACTGGAAGGTGGATCACTGTGGAGCTGGGTCCAAAAAGGTCTTCTCCTTCTAGCAATGCCAGCAGGGGAGAGGGAAATGGGAAAGTTTGCTTTTCTTTCCCAGGATCTCAAACACCTAAGGTCTGAGCTTCATTCAACCCCAGATTCCCCATCCCAGGAGCGAGACCGCATGGCGTGCAGTGAGAGCCGCCTGGTTTCCCCCGCACCTGCTCTAAGGGCCTGGGAGGAGGGGCAGTCACTGGACAGCGAGACACAGCGCAGCTGCGGCCAGGCATCCTGGCTGACGAGAAGGAAACCCCACAGACTAAGGCCACCAATCCGAGGGAAAAAAGAACCCCACCCACCCCCCGCAGCGGCCGTCGCTACAGCAGCAAGTGGTCCCTCAGAGTGGTCTGGGTCCAAGCACACCGCGAACGCCACAGAAGTCTCCCAAATAGGGAAAGGGCTGCTAAACGAGGGTTTCCAAGGTACCCTTCGACTCCAGCGATGAGGCTACATGGGCAGAGGAGGACCAGCACAGGTCTTGGAATCAGGAGACCATGTGCACTAAAAGTAGGAAGGCCAGTTTACGGTGCTACAGGGCTAAGTCCAAACTGGCTTTGGAGACTAGTTCCTAACTGAGGACATTTCTGTCTCCACCAAGCTAGTTTACCAACTTTATACAACTACCTACGAATCTCAGTTTAAAATGCACTCTGTCCTCCCCTCAGGCCAAAGGTTCAAGTAAATTATAACTGCCTCTTAAATGGGTTAATGTAACTTAAAATGATATTTCAAAAGTACAATAAGCCACAGAGATTTTCACATATCATTTGCTGTTCAGGAAGCTGAACTTCCAGTTCAGTTCAGTCGCTTAGTCATGTCCAACTCTTTGTAACCCCATGGACTGCAGCATGCCAGGCTTCCCTGTCCATCACCGACTCCCGGAGCTTACTCAAACTCATGTCCATCACGTTAGTGATGCCCTCCAACTATCTCATCCTCTGTCGTCCCCTTCTCCTCCCGCCTTCATTCTTTCCCAGCATCAGGGTCTTTTCAAGTGAGTCAGTTCTTCACTTCAGGTGGCCAAAGTACTGGAGCTTCAGCTTTAGCATCAGTTCTTCCAATGAATATTTAGGACTGATTTCCTTTAGGATTGACTGGTTTGATCTCTTTGCAGTCCAAGGGAGTCTCAAGAGTCTTCTCCAACACCACAGTTCAAAAGCATCAATTCTTCGGCGCTCAGCTTTCTTTATAGTCCAGCTCTCACATCTATACATGACTACTGGAGAAAGCATAGCTCTGACTAGACTAGCTTTGAATTTGTTGGCTAAGTAATGTCTCTGCTTTTTAACATGCTGTCTAGGTTGGTCATAGCTTTTCTTCCAAGGAGCAAGCTTCTTTTAATTTCATGGCTGAACTTTGCTAAAACATTAACAAATGCTTCTTGATAGTTCAAGCATAAGGACCTTCCTGGAAGCCTGACTGGTAGATAAAAAAATTTCTCCTTGTGGCAGAGCCTTTATCAGTCTGGAGAATCCAAATGAGATCTAGTAAGCAGAAGCAAGTGCAAAAAAGGGACAAAATCTTCAAAGTTTTCTTCTGGAAGAAGCAAAGTGTCAGATGGAGACTCAACTGGGTCAGGGGCAGAGCATGGTACAGGAAGTGTTCTAAATGTAGCCAAGAGCCATTTGCTGGATGATTTAGCCTAAGATGCACATGAAGACTCTGCTTTGGGAGCTAGAAAGTGGTTCAAGCTAAGTGCATCTGAAAAATCTCCAAGGATTACTGGTATTTCTTGAACACACCTAGGAAGTTGCTTCCAGGCCCTTGCGTTTGGTAGAATAGGACTCACAGGCTGTTTTAACACACATTCATCTCTTAACACTGGGTCTGAGATCCCTTTCTTGCTCAAGGACTTCATTTTAAATCTTTTTCATACCGTTTAAGACACACACCTATGGAGGGTCCTGCTGGCCATATAAACGACCCACAGCCTGTGAGTGTCTAGCAGTGTTCAGGTCCACGGTCATGTGCAGCCAAGACAGACTAGCTGACATAGCAGTAACTCCTTCAGCTTCGTAAAAAAAACAAACAGGCAGTGTGGCATCTTCATGATGCTTCACAGTCACTCATTTATTTGATGTACCTGGCCCTGTAATGAAGGTAATAGCCAAGAACAATGCCACTATGACCACTGCCTTCAGGGAGCCTCCAGTCCAGTGGACACTATCCCTTGCAGCACATGGTTAAGGAAGAGGGTTTAAGCAGAAGAAGACAGAGAAGAGTGTTAGCTTTGAGCAAAAGCAGTGTGCGTTTAAGAATCACCTGAAGAGCTTGTTACAACAAATTCTGGTCTCCACCCTGGAGGGTCTGAGGTCTCCATCTGCATTTCTAAACTGCTCCCAGGTGATGCCAATACTGTCCATTACTGGACCACTCTTTGTAAAGCAGAGCTAGAGTTAGCAAGAACTAGAGGAGCCCCTTCCTGCAACAAAACCCCCAGACATTCCAGCAGTTAGGACATGCATTCCTCACACCTTCTACTCATTTTAATCAATCAACTGAATGACATCCGAAGCCTCGAGGAAAGGATTTTATGAAGCTGGTGGGAGTTCTGGACAGAGGAGCGGGTCTGGGCAGCTGGGGACTGTCTGCGCCCCCATCTCAGCATACATCCTGGAGGATGACAGAGTCAAACTGCCTTCTGTGCAGTTGTGCCTCAGGCCCTGGTGGCAGCTTAGGACGATCACAGAACCGTGTGGGAGGCTGCCCATCTAAGCTTCCCCTATATGACCAAGTCTGGCCTCTCCCAATTCAACATCCCTCCCTCCAGCTCCCACTGGGGAGAACAGGAAGAAGCTGGAGATGTAAAATGGAGCTTTAAGTCAAACATCAGAGGTGATAAGATAACGCTGTCCTCAGCAAAGGCTATAACAGAACGACCGTCAAGTTCTTCATCATACTCTGCAATCTGAACAGTATTCATTCAGCTACATTTGCTCTTAAGTTTCCATTTACTAACCACTGACCTGGCATCACAAAAGGAATCTTTCTTTGAGGCACAGCAGTCCCTATCGAAGGAAGTCCAGAAAATCAATAAAAACAGTCTGACAGGCATGTTCTAGTCTGGCCCCATCTAACTGGAATGCGTTGGGTACCGGAGTCTGGTTTCTTTCTCACCCTTCTTTAAGCTATAATGTGAATTTGTGGCAAATTCAAACTACATCTGATGTTTGGGAAGATTTCTAAGTTCAGGATCAAGCTACTTTCAGAAAGGGAGACAGGAAAATACTTTCCCTGATATTTTAACAACAAAAACTTCATAGTATATTATTAATTCTGTTATCCTTCATAGTTTCTGTCCTTTATGGACTAAACTAAAGAGCCTCTTGATGAACGTGAAAGAGCAGTGAAAAAGCTGGCTTAAAACTCAGCATCAAAAAAAAAAACAACAAACGAAGATCATGGCATGCGGTCCTATCACTTCATGGCAAATAGATGGAAACAATGGAAACAATGACAGACTTTATTTTCTTGGGATCCAAAATAACTGCAGATGGTGACTACAGCCATCAAATTAAAAGACACTTGCTCTTTGTAAAACTATGACAAACCTAGAAAGCATATTAAAAAGCAGAGACATTACTTTAGCGACATAGATCTGTAGAGTGAAAGCTATGGTTTTTCCAGAAGTCAATGTATGGATGTGAGAGTTGGACCATAAAGAAGGCTGAGCACCAAACAACTGATGCTTTTGAACTGTCGTGTTGAAGAAGACTCTTGAGAGTCCCCTGGACTGCAAGGAGATCAAACCAGTCGATCCTATAGGAAATCAGTCCTGAATATTGATTGGAAGGACTGGATGCTGAAACTGAAGCTCCAATACCTTGGTCACTTGATGCGAAGAACTGACTCCTTAGAAAAGACCCTGATGCTAGGAAAGACTGAAGGCAAGAGGAGAAGGGGATGACAGAGGATGAGATGATGGGATAGCATCAGCAACTCGATGCACATGAGTTTGAGCAAGCTCCAGGAGTTGGTGATGGACAGGGAGGCCTGGCCTGCTGCACTCCAGGGGGTCACAAAGAGTCAGACACAACTGAGCAACTGAACAACAACAAATTCTATTATCCTACTTGTAAAATGAGGTAGCTTTTATTTCTATTGAATGTGTTAATATAACACTGAGGTATGAGTGTGAAGTTGGGGCACCTTAGTCAAGATTCCCAATCTTAAGGTACTCAGAGTAAATTAAGTCTTCTAAAACACTAGAGTGCTTAGTGCTTCCATCATACCATTTAATCCTTAACCACCTTGACAGTTCCCTCAAGATCAAGTGATTGTTTCCTAATCATCTGTGGAGTGCTAACTGCCTCCGATTAACAACTGAATTCTCTAATGGCAATTCAGCAAAGGCCCCACCTCATCCTCTCTGGACTCCTCCCTAAGTCCTCCCAAAGCACAACAGTTAACACTGAGCACACCATAAAAGTACACTGGGCCATTTTCCATTTAAATTGAAATCCAACTGCTCTGTTGCATTCCAAGTGAAACCACTGCATTTCTTTGTTGAAATCCACCCACTGAAGGTGGTAAACGACTTAAAGACTCAACTGAAAGGTGAAAGGTGGTAAACAGGAGCAGAGATGATCTCTTTTGAAAAGCTTCTTCCATGAATTCCCTGGCTATGCAGTGGCTAGGAATCCTCGCTCTCATGCTATGACCCTAGGTTCAATCCCTGGTCAGGGATTCTTCCAAAATAGGATGATTTTTTCCCTTCCACATCACTTGCAGTGGAGGCCTATTCTCTGCTTTGCCATCTGTGTGATGATTTAAACAGCTTTGACTTCCTCCAGAGGTCCTCCTGCTCCTCACTGAAGCACTCTGGGGTGGAAGACCTACTGTGGTGCAGGAATGACACCTCCATCTGGCCTAAGGGTTATTAAAAACCATCTTCTAACTTTCTTATGCTATGACCCATTCTCCTGTTATTCTCTTCTAAAAAGAAAAGAAGTCTTATTTTCACCACTTGGCAGAGCCTTTTGAATAGAGGTTTTTAGACCTTAAGCAGGATAGCTGATTTTTAACTGTTCTGAGTATTTTCTTTGCTCCAAAGTGTATCAGGCAGAAGGAAATCATATCTGGGAATACTCTTTACAATTATATGACCCTTGAAGTTCTAAGAATTACTTTCTATTGAGGGCTTATTCCCATTGATCAAAATGGGTCAGTAAAGTGAAAGAGGGATTATATGATAACCATATATTCCCATAAAAACTCAAGTTTTTCAAAAGTGAGGCAATGCCAGCCAAACTGGATTTAAAAGCCATCTTTCTCTGTTCCACTTCCAAATTTCTAGCACTCAAATGAGAAAAAATGTGCTGGCACAAACACTGAATAGGCAGAAAGCAAGCTGTTTATTAAAAAGGGAGTAAGGCAACGACAATGACTAAGATTTCTGTCACTGCTGTACACACTCCATACAAAGAAAGGACCTTACTGCCAAAAGAGCAGAGCCAATCAGGCAAAAATAATAGACGTTGTCAGTATTATTAAATTCTAAGCAAAGCAGCCCTATTTCCTACTTGACTCCTCTGCTGAGAACATCTCTGCAAACCTCAGTGCCAATCCAGTTACACAACTGTTTTGTACAACTGACACCAGCAGCTCTTCAAGTTGGGATTTGTCCTCACCAAGATTGCAGAGGGCTAAGACGGCCTTCAACAAGATCTTTCTTTGGCTGCAGAAACCACCAACTCCACAACCCCTGGCCACCTGCTAACTCCAATCAAGAAAATCAGTGGTACCTGGTCAATTCACTCTGCATCAACCCAAGTAATCTAGTGGCTTTCTTTAAATAGATACATAGGTCTGGAAAAGCTCTATACAGTCAGCAAAAACAAGACGAGGAGCTGACTATGGTTCAGGTCATGAACTCCTTATTGCCAAATTCAGACTTAAATTTAAGAAAGTAGGGAAAACCACTAGGCCACTCATGTATCACCTAAATAAAATCCCTTATGATTATACAGTGAGAAATAGACTCAAGGGATTAGATCTGATAGACAAAGTGCCTCAAGAACTAGGGGTGGAGGCTCGTGACATTGTACACAAGGCAGGGATCAAGACATCCCCAAAAAACAGAAATGCAAAAAGGCAAAATGGTTGTCTGAGGAGGGCTTACAAATAGCTATGAAAAGAAGAGAAGCAAAAAGCAAAGTAGAAAAGGAAAGATCTACCATTTGAATGCAGAGTTCCAAAGAATAGCGAAGAGAGATAAGAAAGCCTTCCTCAGTGATCCATGCAAAGAAATAGAGAACAGTTGAATGGGAAAGACTAGAGATCTCTTCAAGAAAATTAGAGATACCAAGGGAACATTTCATGCAAAGATGGGCACAATAAAGGACAGAAATGGTATGGACCTAACAGAAGCAGAAGATATTAAGAAGAGGTGGCAAGAATACACAGAAAAACTATACAAAAAAGATCTTTAAGACCCAGATAACCACAATGGTGTGATCACTCACCTAGAGCCAGACATCCTAGAATGTGAAGCCAAGAGGGCCTTAGGAAGCATCACTACGAACAAAGCTAGTGGAGGTGATGGAATTCTGAAATCCTGAAAGATGATGCTGTGAAAGTGCTGCACTCAATATGACAGCAAATCTGGAAAACTCAGCAGTGCCCACAGGACTGGAAAAGGTCAGTTTTCATTCCAATTCCAAAGAAAGGCAATGCTAAAGAATGCTCAAATTACTGCACAACTGTACTCATCTCACATGCTAGCAAAATAAAGCTTAAAACTCTCCAAGCCAGGCTTCAACAGTGCATGAACCGTGAACTTCCAGATGTTCAAGCTGGATTTAGAAAAGGCAGAGGAACCAGAGATTAAATTGCCAATATCTACTGGATCATAGAAAAAGCAAGAGAGTTCCAGAAAAACATCTGCTTTATTGACTATGCCAAAGTCTTTGACTGTGTGGATCACAACAAACTGTGGAAAACTCTGAAAGAGATGGGAATACCAGACCACCTAACCTGCCTCTTGAGAAATCTGTATGCAGGTCAGGAAGCAACAGTTAGAACTGGACATGGAACAACAGACTGGTTCCAAATCAGAAAAGGAGTAGGTCAAGGCTGTATACTGTCACCCTGCTTATTTAACTTATATCCAGAGTACATCATGAGAAACGCTGGACTCGGTGAAGCACAAGCTGGAATCAAGATTGCTGGGAGAAATATCAATAACCTCAGATATGCAGATGACACCACACTTATGGCAGAAAGTGAAGAACTAAAGATCCTCTTGATGAAAGTGAAAGAGTAGAGTGAAAAAGTTGGCTTAAAACTCAACATTCAGAAAACTAAGATCATGGATGGCATCCAGTCCCATCACTTCATTGCAAATAGATGGGGAAACAGTGGAAACAGTGAGAGACTTTACTTTGGGGGGCTCCAAAATCACTGCAGATGGGTGACTGCAGCCGTGAAATTAAAAGATGTTTGCTCCTTAGAAGAAAAGTTATGACCAACCTAGACAGCATAAAGCAGAGACATTACCAACAAAGGTCCATCTAGTCAAAACTATGGTTTTTCCAGTAGTCATGTATGGATGTGAGAGCTGGACTATAAAGGAAGCTGAGCGTCAAAGAACTGATGCTTTTGAGCTGTGGTGTTGGAGAAGACTCTTGAGAGTCCCTTCGACTGCAAAGAGATCCAACCAGTCCATCCTAAAGGAAATCAGTCCTGAATATTCATTGTAAGGACTGATGACACAGCTGAAACTCCAATACTTTGGCCACCTGATGTGAAGAGCTGACTCATTTGAAAAGACCCTGATGCTGGGAAAGACTGAAGGCGGGAGGAGAAGGGGGCAACAAAGCATAAGATGGCTGGATGTCATCACCAACTCAATGGACATGAGTTTGAGTAAACTCCAGGAGTTGGTGATGGAAAGGGAGGCCTGGTGTTCTGCAGTCCATGGGGTTGCAAAGAGTCAGACATGACTGAGCGACTGAACTGAACTGACTGATAGATCTGGGCACCTTGTAGTAGTTTCCTTAATACCAATATTCTTGATTTCTATTTCACACCTGATCAGGGCTACCCTGTCCTGCCTAATACCTGGAGTAATCAGGCTGTCTACCCAGACTCCAGAAACCAGTTATCTCCCACACATTTATTTTTAGGCACAACAGTAAATTCTTCTGGGAACTGGGCATGAGAAGGAAGACTGGTATCTGTCTTACCTGCATAAATATCAATTCTCGTGGCATCAGCATCTCTGCAAAGTTGGGGAAAAAATCAATATTCAAATGAGAATATGAAGTATAACCATGAAGATGCACAGTATTGAGTGGGATACATACTATTTTGAATCTATTTTCAGGAAATCATAAAAGAAATTCTATATACATTAAAGATATACTTTTACATTTGGTAACACACTTTTCCTTATATGTCTGTGAAGCATCTCTGGAGCTTCAAATTATTTAAAACCACCACAAGATACATAGGGTCTGAATACACTTTTTTAAAATAAAAATTTCACAGTGAAAACAGCTAGAGGACAAATAAGAACATTCCTTTACACACTAAATGACTCCAATCACTCGTTTGACGCAATCATGAACAATATCTCATCCATTGTTCTTTCTCACCAAGATTTGAGAAAAAAAGGAAAACAATACTCTGTCACAAAGCCTAAGAAAATTAGGTCTTACAGTATACACACTACAGTCAGTATACTGACTCATGAGCCCATAATTTTATCCTCCCTAAACCTGAAAGGAAGTCTGGGGCACCCCATTAGGCTCCAGTCATCAGCTGAAATAAAGGCTCAGTCATCAGTGAAGTCTTCCATAAAGGCTTGAAAGTCATCTAGCCCAATTCTGCCAACTGTAGGCAAAGAAAATGAGGTGCTGAGTTTCACTGCTTTTAAATGCAAAATCCATTCAAATCCATACAACTCTACAGGTACTTATTCCCAAAAACATAAAAACATTTCAAAAATAGAAGAGATTGGCAAAGTATGTGTATGAGCAGGAACATAACACTCCCAGGCAACCTCCAGTTCACAGTATATACACTGTAGTATCACTAAACAAGTGGCAAATTCAAACACAGTTCCATCAAGCTACAACATTTTTAAACATAAAAATTATGAGTCAACCAGGATTGAAACAATTGAAAAATACTGAAAATGGGACTTTTCATGTTAAACAAGTTGTTAACTAGTAAATAAAAACAATAAAAGTATAACAGTATAGATCTACGGTAAAGACATAAGTAGACATAATTACCATTATGTCATTAACTGGAGATCTGTTTAGAAAGTACTTTTGTCAACTTTTATCTTCTCCATTAGTCATATTGGTCAATAAACACCGTGTCTGAATTTTACGTTTGCATTCAGAAATCTGTGATATAATTACAGGCAGGTTTTGATTAGGGACTTCACTATCCCTGAACCAATCCAAACTTCTCAGTCTTGCACACTAACGTTTAGAGGCTTCTATCACTAAGAACTCGGTATAACACCGTGCTGAAGGATTTCTTCCAAGCACAGTTGTTAACAATGGAAGATGCTCTGATCAACTAGTCTCATTTGACAACAAAATACCCTCACTCCTTAGTATCCGCCAGGGACTGGTTTTAAGACCACCAAGGACCAAAATATCTGCAGATGCTCAACTGCCTTCTATAAAATTGTGTAGTACTTGCATATATAATCTATGTACATCCTCCTGTTTACTCCAAATCATCTCTGTTACTTATGATAACTAACACTATGTAAATGCTATGTAATTAGTTGCAAGCAAGCAGCAAACTCAGGTCTTGCCTTTGGAACCTTCTGGAACTTTTCCAATACTTTCGATCTGTGGTTCCTTGAATCCACAGAAGCAGAACCTGCAGATACAGAGGGCTGACTGGACACTTTGGGAAGGCACAGAACACTGAAATAACTTTAAAGACATTAGATAGTTTACTGTCCTGGTAGCACAAATTAAAACACAGTTTGTCCTAGTAATTAGATCCTTAAGTTTTCATCTCAATTCCCTGTGTTTCACAACAATCATCTTGTTCTAATACACCGGGAAGGTAACTTTGGAGGCTGTAAGTTCACTATTTTTAGTCTGCAACATAGAAATGAATGGATTATCAACCAATGTGCTATTTAAAGTACTTTTTTGAGAAAGACGCCTCCTAGGAGTAAGTCACATATGCAAAAGAACTGCCTTCCTCCCAAGTCTTCAGAGATCACAAAGACCCAAAAAGTTTTCAAGAACAGACTGCACACCTGAAGACTACATACCTTGCATTATCAACTAGTTCAGCAAGAGCACCAAACAAGAATTCATGAGTGGTTCTGAAATGATAAATATTAAGAATCAGCAAAAGAATTATGAAGTAAGCTATAGTTCCTAATAAAATGTCGAGATTATAAAATATTAAAAGGTTTTTTGGAGAAAAAACTAAAATTGCTACTTGCATCAATTTACACTATTCAAGTTTTAAACTTCTCCACAATTCAAGTCTTTCTAGAGCTCAGATGTACTACTGCTAAAGCAATGTTTTTTCACTATTCATATTCTACCTGGAAAAATATCTATATTTCATTTATCATTGCCTTTACCAGCTGTCAGTTTCTGTGTATCTCTAAGAACACTCAATGGAGAAATCATTACCATTTAGCTTTACCAATACCTTTGTGATGATTTACTGGTGAAAAACCATTCAGTCTTGTGCAATTTATATGCAAAAATACTCCACTTGAAGGTGGGGAGAAAGGAGAAAATAATCCAGTTTTTGATGCTCCCTGATTTTGGCCAAAACCAAAACTTTCTCCACATAAAGGAATCTATAATACTCTTGAACAACCCCTTCCTAAGAGGAAAAAGGTTTGGTGTGGTCTCCTAGGGTCCTTGCTCAAGTCAGTCCCTTCCAGAAGGATAGCCAATGGTCATCTTCTCCTCTAGGAGGCTACTCAAAATTTAGGTAGGATAAATTCACAATTACCATATTCACAGCACAATAAAGAGGGTATTTATGCAAGTTTTCCTCTATTAACACCTTTAATTTGTGCTATTTCCCATAATAGTCCTCATTAGATATAAAAGTAGATGCATTCTAGAACCACCTAGAAATTTTTTTTTCTGGCCCTGTGGTGCAAACATATGAATCTTAGTTCCCTGACAAGGGATCAAACCCATGCCCTCTTCAATGGAAGAGCAGTCTTAAACCACTGGACTGCCAGGGAAATAATGAAACTCTTACTTTTGTAAGCATTAACCCACATAATACATTACTATCATAATGTAAAAAAAAAATTATTCCAGTCAATTTTTTTGTATATAAAGTTTCAGCCAATAAAGTGAAAATTTCTATATATATTTAGAATATACCAATATTACATAGCCAGCATCTAGGATTTGTGAGTACTTACTGTATTGTTCAAAACAAATTGTAAAACACTTGTTTATAAAATAAATACCCAAAGCTCAACTGTCCAGGAGCAGTTTTTTCCTCAAATAAATCTTCAAATTTTTATAAATGCAATTTTTTAAATTAAAACAACTAGTCTTGGAATTTTAGGAAGAACTTTTTCCCATGAGAACAGTGAATATATCTGTTGCTGATCCAAATGAAGAACCAAGCTTTCAAAAAGTAGAAATCTAATCTCCAATTTCCCTGAAAAGACCTCAAATTCCTCTAAATCTAATTCTTAATTATTTTACATGAAATAAAATTTTCGCAAGGAAAAAAACCTGCATAAAACATCCATATCTTTAATTATTCAAAAAATTTTGTCTCTAAAATTATCACCCTAAATTCTTCGAATTATCTACTGAAGAAACAAAAAATTTTCTGCATATTACTTCATGTATTAAATTGGGAGAAATGAGCTGGAAGAGTAAATAAACTGACTTGCTGAAAGTAATACAAGTAAAAACTAGTATTTGCTCTAAAGCTTTCAACCAATCATTTTCCCGTCTGACTTTGTAGTGACTAAGTAACTCATGAAGTGAATTAGTTTTCTAAACATTAAAAAAATTTCTGAAGGTTAAAATGTAAAATAACAAATTCCACTGCAATACTTCCCATTTCCTTGAATTCAAGCAATCTCGGAAATAAGCTCCTAGGGTAGGGGTGGAGGACACAAGAATACAATCTGAGACTACAATTTGTGTGTAGAAATAAAGGAAGAATGAAGTATCTACCTATGGTAGTGACACTGGTGAATATGAATAATCTGGAAAACTAATTCTGATACCTCTGCCATCCAGGCAAAGAAAAAAAAAAAGATATAGCAATGGCTTCTCACAAAACCTATTTTTTGTCACTTTACATGAAAAATTAAAGGCATTCAGAATTCAGTTAAGATCTCAAAAAGGAAAAGACAAAGCACTTCTGGCTAAGTTTTCACTGTTTTCTACACAATTAGAAAACTGCTTTGTATATTTAGAATCTAAAAACACTCCAAATGTTTTTATTGTTCCACACAGTATCAATGCTGTTCCACAAAACAGATTTCAGGTTAAGTGTAGCTAGGGGTGCTTTTATGATGGGCACTGACACATCATACAGGGGGCCTTTTGTGACAACTGTTGCTAAAGTCAGAGACACTCAGAATCTTCTCCAAACTTTCAACTGATCCTACTAATAAATGCTCAAGTTCGAAATATCTCTCAAATCATAACAAAAAAAAATACCAACTATAAAAGATCTTCCCTTTTTTTCAAATAATATACAAAGAGATGCACTAATTGCTAGCGAGCAGTTTAGAGTTATTTATATACAGTTTAGAGTTATTTATATAAGGATCAAAAGAAATCCTTTTCTTCACAGACCTAAAGATTCTTTACATGTAATCCAAGAAAGATCAACCATCTGGAAAAAGACAAAGATTTTTAACGAACTCTTTCACTTTCAACTGATTGTGGCTTTTATACCAATTTTGCCACAATCAAAATAGCTTTGCATCTCAGCATTTCCAATGACAAATTCAAGTGTAAATCTACTCATTATGTAAGGAAAATGATCTATTTATATTCAGTCTGAATTTAAAGCAATAGAATATTTATAACCCCATCACACAGTGATAGGTTCTACTGAGTTATTAAATACTCGGTCCAGAGTTAATTGCCTTAACTGCTAGAAAATAAAGCTGAAAAATTCCAGGGCAACCATTTTACATTCAAAGGCTTTAATAAAAATATTTAGTGTGAACCCATATTTCAACAGGATTATAAATCACAAGAAATGTAAAGTTGAAAGCTTCCTCTACCTTCACTTCCCATATCAATAAAACAACTCTAAGATATCAAATGGCCGAGACAATAAGCTTTTAAATATGCTGACAGTAGACATACACAGCAGGCATCTTATACATAAGCACCTTGCTCTATCCAACCACTTAGCAATACTGCAAACAGAATGACTTAAGATATGTACCTTCTGCCAAAGGAATAAGGTACCACTATTACTCCATCTTGAATCTGGCACCTAGACTGCTCATNAAAAAAGATATAGCAATGGCTTCTCACAAAACCTATTTTTTGTCACTTTACATGAAAAATTAAAGGCATTCAGAATTCAGTTAAGATCTCAAAAAGGAAAAGACAAAGCACTTCTGGCTAAGTTTTCACTGTTTTCTACACAATTAGAAAACTGCTTTGTATATTTAGAATCTAAAAACACTCCAAATGTTTTTATTGTTCCACACAGTATCAATGCTGTTCCACAAAACAGATTTCAGGTTAAGTGTAGCTAGGGGTGCTTTTATGATGGGCACTGACACATCATACAGGGGGCCTTTTGTGACAACTGTTGCTAAAGTCAGAGACACTCAGAATCTTCTCCAAACTTTCAACTGATCCTACTAATAAATGCTCAAGTTCGAAATATCTCTCAAATCATAACAAAAAAAAATACCAACTATAAAAGATCTTCCCTTTTTTTCAAATAATATACAAAGAGATGCACTAATTGCTAGCGAGCAGTTTAGAGTTATTTATATACAGTTTAGAGTTATTTATATAAGGATCAAAAGAAATCCTTTTCTTCACAGACCTAAAGATTCTTTACATGTAATCCAAGAAAGATCAACCATCTGGAAAAAGACAAAGATTTTTAACGAACTCTTTCACTTTCAACTGATTGTGGCTTTTATACCAATTTTGCCACAATCAAAATAGCTTTGCATCTCAGCATTTCCAATGACAAATTCAAGTGTAAATCTACTCATTATGTAAGGAAAATGATCTATTTATATTCAGTCTGAATTTAAAGCAATAGAATATTTATAACCCCATCACACAGTGATAGGTTCTACTGAGTTATTAAATACTCGGTCCAGAGTTAATTGCCTTAACTGCTAGAAAATAAAGCTGAAAAATTCCAGGGCAACCATTTTACATTCAAAGGCTTTAATAAAAATATTTAGTGTGAACCCATATTTCAACAGGATTATAAATCACAAGAAATGTAAAGTTGAAAGCTTCCTCTACCTTCACTTCCCATATCAATAAAACAACTCTAAGATATCAAATGGCCGAGACAATAAGCTTTTAAATATGCTGACAGTAGACATACACAGCAGGCATCTTATACATAAGCACCTTGCTCTATCCAACCACTTAGCAATACTGCAAACAGAATGACTTAAGATATGTACCTTCTGCCAAAGGAATAAGGTACCACTATTACTCCATCTTGAATCTGGCACCTAGACTGCTCATGGACTTTTCAGCAGCAGTCACAAAATCCACCACACCAAACAGCAGTAAAAGCATAAACTATTTTTATTCAAAAACCCTAATTTCAATCATCTCGTATCACCAATTTGCAGTTAAAAGAAATTCACCTAAGACTTCCATGTTAGAATTTCCCAGACCTGCCTCAAATCCTAATGCTGATATAATCAAGTTAATGTAGAACAATACCAAAACAATAATAATTCCAAGCAGGTGTTTATTATCTTCAACAGATGCTCCAGACTTTATTAAAAATTAGTCTGCCTAGCAAACATCAAGTTGCTCTCACACTGACCAACTTTTGGTTTATGTGACCTAATATTCTTCTAAGTAGAACAAATAACTGTCATTATTTGATATTTAACTATGAACTATGTGCAATCTAATTATCTTATAAACATTATTTTGTACAATCCTCATAAACATTGTCAGACTAGTCCTATTTTGTAAATGATGAAACTGAGGCTCAGATAAGTAGACCTACCCAAGAACACAGCCAGGAAGCAAACAGAAGCCTGGCTGGCTCCCAAGCCCATGCTGTTTCTACTGCATCACACTGATTTCTACTCTTCTATCCTGGATTCTGCTAAATGGGTGCTAAGGAGTCATTTCTTTCACAATATACACCATGGCAATTTATAGATATCAGACACCCTAAAATGGCCTTGTGTTTTTTTAATTATAAAAAGGGAGAAGGAAAACCCTCCCTTTTCTGAAGGTTAACACCATACCACTTAACCCAGTGGACACATCTACCATCATTACCAAGTCACATTTTCTGAAAATTTTAAAATTTGTTTCCTCTAGAAATGAACTTCCAGTCAGGTCACAATAAAGGTCTTGAAACTGGTTACAAACCAAAAACTTATCTAAGTGTTCTGGGCTTCATATTTTCTTCTGGTAGAACTGGATACATTCAAAAGTAAACAACTTCTAAAGTCTGATTCAGATAATAAATTCCAGATTTTCCAAAATGATACATCCGACTCTCAAAAACATTTATGCAAGCAAGTGGTTCCAGTTCAACACAGTAAGTCAAATTGCCAGAAAATTCTCCAATTTCAAACAAGAGACTTAACTGAGGTTCAGTTCTTTCCCTTCACTCTGTTCTATTTTCAATAAGCCATAAAATAGCAACAGAAATGAAATATCCCAGAATTCTCAATTTAAGAGGTTCACTGAGATAAAAATTTATCTCCTAGCCAGAATACTGGCGTGGGTAGGGAGCGGGTAGCCTCTCTTCTCCAGGAGATCTCCCCAACCCAGGGATCAAACCCCAGTATCCCCAAATTGAAGGCGGATTCATTACCAGCTAAGCCACAAGGGAAGCCCAATCTAAAATTGAAGACTTTCAAAATGGAAAGTAAACCTTCTGGCATATATACAAGGAAACAACCCTTTAAAAGTAAAACTGATTACAGCTGGTGTTGCCTAATGGTTAAAACCACTAATTATGTGGCCAGATAAATCTTTCCACTTTGAAGCGGTGCCTTGGTGCCTTGAAGCTGTGTAACCTCTGGCATGTAATAATCTTTTAACGTCAGTCTTCTCAAATGTAAAACAGGAATAATCCTTACTCTAGTACGATTGCTAAAAAGATGATTTTTGACCATGTTTAAATGTGACTGGCAGAAGCCACAGTCCCTGGTAGCTCAGATGGTATGGCTCAGATGGTAAAGAATCTGCCAGCAATGCAGGAGACCCAGGTTCCATCCCTGGGTTAGGAACATCCCCCAGAAAAGGGAATGGCTACTACCCCCTCCAGTATTCTTGCCTGGAGAATTCCACGGACAGAGGAGCCTGGTAGGCTACAGAGCATGCGGGCGCAGAGTCAAACGTGACTGAGCAATTAACACTTTCACTTTTCACTATCATTTTATTATCAAATACAATCTTTCGGTAAGCTAAAACAAGAACCCAGAATCAAAAGTCTCCTTCAATGGTCTTCCAAGATCCTCACATAGTCTGTCATTCCAAATTTGGTCCCTCACTCCAAAACTCAGAACTCAATTTATCAAACACAATCTGTGAACATCTAAGTGGCCTTCAACTGCTTGTTCTTAATGAGGCACCTCAAATACAAACAAGGATACTAAAGGTTCTGCTCATGGCTATGCTACGAGCAAGATGGGTATAACTTTTGATCAGAGGCATTATCTAGTTGGATTTCAGATTCATCAGGCTGCAACATGAAACTACACCTAGGTGACCTCTACAATCCCTACTCTAATACTCCAGTTCAGTAAGAACCTTCCTCAACAAAACCAGGCTCTCATTTGGCAATTCACTACTCAGAAAAATTTTATTTCCTTCATAGTTAAAACAGCGAAACAAAAAATTAGACATTATCACAAATACGTGGTTCTTTTTGTAAACGGTTATTGTATTATTGTACTATTACTTGACAACTAAAGTTACTGTACTATTACTTGAAAAGTAGTCTATATTCTCAATCCTGAAGGTGGTTCTTCTGATCTCTGGACCATTCATTAAGCTGCTCACCACTTCTCCAGTACTAAAATGAGAAACTTACCTTCTTCTCAAAAATGCCGGATGAATGTACCAAAAGACTAAACAAGGATGCCCTCATTGCATCAACTCCAAGTGGGAATAAGGATTAACCTTGAAATAGTCCAGATCAGTGGAGTGATGGCAATCTCTTCACAAACTCAAAGAACTACGAACACAGCATTTATTTAATGATTTATGAAACTTTGGGGGAAAGGCTATTTAAATCATGGATTTAATCAAGTTATCACTTCCTGCTTAATATGAAAAACTATATTGGATGAGGACAAATTTCCCAGAAATATAAAGCAAACTGTTTTCTAGGGGGAAAAATAACTTCTTCTCACAAGTTGTTATTTAAATGTCTTCATTCTTTTTTCTTTTTTCCTTCTTAGAAAAAAAAAAAAGACTTGTTATTACCCAACTGTATTGGCTGTTGACACCAAAGACAAGGAGTTGAATAGAACAGTCCAATTTTTGGCGATCCAAAAAGAGTACTTGTTGCATTCCTATCAAACACTTGAATGAAACTCAATACACAGACTCCAAGGAATTAGTTTGCCTTCTATCAAATAAATTTTGATCCAGTAAAGGAAGATCATATTCTTCTGGATTAGCAACAAACATTTCACTGATCTCAGTTCTTCCATACAGAGCTCAAGACTCCTCCAGTGACACATCCCAAAAAGTAAAAATGCGAGACTTCCTGGGAAGAAGACTTCCATATGAATAGTGAGCAATGAGTTATCAGTGACCTCAGAGGCACCTACAGAATACTTACGAATTTGTGTGTAGATATTCAAAGGTTAGCTGAGCTCGATTCAGACTGCTGTAATTCGTGAAAGCCATGAGTGCGGTGATGTCTCTCCAGTTCTTTAACCACTAATTAGGAAATACAAGCTTACAATGGAATAGATTTTTCAGGACTCCTTCCAGTAAAGAGTTGGTAAATCTGTGCTCTTCAGTTAAACAAAATTATCTAGTTATCCACCTAAAATATATTCGAAAAGACGTCTAAAACAAAAACTGGTTTCTTCCTTAAATTTTTTTATTCTCTCAATGACTACGATGTAATACTTTGGAATAAACTACGTCATAAATCTGTAGTCTTAAGGAACATTAGCATGAATTTGCGATAATTCACTGAGTGGAATGTGGTTCGTCCTAGAGTAGCTGATTCTGGAGTTGGCGATTTAATTACTGCTCCATCTTCGCGTTCTTCCAAGTTTTTTGTTGTTGTTCCTCTAAATTTCCTGTGAGGAAATTCACCAATCCGGAAACTTACCAATCCGGAAGTCTAGCAACTTCAGTCATAAAACTGGATAGCCACGCATGTCTTCGCCATCAATGATCCCAGGATCCTTAAATAAGCCCCAGACTGGTGATCACGATGTTGCTCAAGTGCATATGGTGTTAGTTCCGGCTTCACCACCTACCAACTGAAAGACTTCCTAAGCGCTGAAGACCGATTTCCGTTTTCAAAGCCCAGATCAAACCTAGCTTGCTGTGCGCCCCAATTTCCTCAGGGTAGTGAGTCAAATTACCTCACAGTGGCCCACTACGTCGCCACAGACTTGACCCACCCAATCAACTCAGGCGGACCGCGCCCCTCCCCCTTTCCCTCAGACAGCGGCCTCAGCCTCTCAGGCCCTCCCTGGGCCTCGGTGCCGTGGTCTCCTCCTCACGGAGACAAGTTAGTGCCAGTTTTCAAGGCCCGGATCGAGGGCAGTGGCGAGAGCACCACCCGACCGGGCGTTGCCCGGCTCTCACAGCTGCCTTTGTCCCTCCCCACGGAATTGGAACCCAATAACCGCAGGGCGCTCTTGGAACCATGTGCTGCCGCCACCTCCGCGTCCGCCGCCGCCGCCGCGAGACCAGCCGCCCTCGCGCCGCGCTAGATGAGATGGTGACTGGACTCAGCACTACAAAATTCGGCGTCTAGGGCTGCTCCGCCGCTGCCGCCACCGCCACCTCTTTGTCTCCGCCAGTGCACACAACCCGGGCCGCCTCGCACACTCTCCGACGCCCCAAGTCCCCGAGGCCTCCGCGGCGCATTCCGCCAATCACAGAGCCGCAGCTCCTCCCGCCCCCGCCCTGATGCGACGCCTCCTGATTGGTGGGTAGCGTGTCTCCACGTGACCGGATTTTGTTGCCGGGCCCGCCCCTGTCACGTGAGTGCGCGCGCCTCTCTTCCTGCTTTCTTGACCCTCTCCGCCATTTAAAGAAACAGTACCGGGGGCGGGCCGAGCGACGCAGCCGGGACGGCAGCTGCAGCGCGGACCGGAGGAGCCATCTTGTCTCGTCGCCGGGGAGTCAGGCCCCTAACTCAAAGAAGCCCTGGCGCGCCCTCCCCCCCTTCCCGGTCTGGTAGGGCGAAGGAGCGGGCGCGCGGTCGATCGAGCGATCGGTTGGCGGCTCTTTCTCCTGCTCTGGCATCCAGCTCTTGGGGCGCAGGCCCGGCCGCCGCGGCGCGCGCCCGGTGGCCGTTGGCGCTCGCGCCGCGTCTTTCTTCTCGTACGCAGAACTCGGGCGGCGGCCTATGCGTTTGCGATTCGACGAGGAGTCGTCCGGGTGGTTGGCGGCGGCGGGCAGCTGCTCCGCCCCGCTCCCGGGGAGGCGGCGGCGGCGGGATTTGGCGCGGCCGGGGAAGCTGGGGTGGCCGGGGCCGGCCTGGAGGCCTGGCGCCACCCTTCGGGGCCTGCAAGGACCCAGTTGGGGGAGCAGGAGGGAGCCGGGGGATGGTTGGTGGTGGGCTTTCTACTTTGCCTTTTCCTCCTTATGCCGCCTTAGTGAGGGGCGGGAGCTCTGGCGGCAACTCCGGGGTGGAGAAGCGAGCTCTGGAGTCAGAAGAGCGGTGTTTGCTTCCGGGCCTAGCCACCAGCTGGCCGAGTGACCTTAGGCAAGTCACTCAGTAATTTGTCTGCGCCTCAGTTTCCTCCTCTATCAACGTTTGTGGGATTGAAAGCGCTTTGTAAACCATAAAGCGTCGGTGGATGAAAGGAATGACTATTGTTCGTTATGGTTGGCTTTTTTTTTTTTTCTTTTTTGGAGTTGTAAGAAAACTTAGAAATCCCCAATCCTTGGATATTGAACCTGGAAACATTGGATTGGAGATGGAGATCCCCAAACTCCCTGAAATTGTGTGCAGAAGTTAGTGGGAATATGCAATTTAGGGAAATGAGAATCCATCGCCAGCAAGTTTTCAGAGGGGGCTGTGACCCGGAAGAGTTAAGAACCACAGTTCTTTTGCTACAAGGAGGAAACTGAGGCTTAGATGTCATTTGGGACCCGTCACAACCAAGCTGAAGCCCCTGTTGAATCCCTGGGATATGTGAGCTGTTCTATGCATAGTGGATATTCGGGGTAACAACACTCCACTGCTTGGCTTCTGTTCTGAGTCCTTTCACTATGGGCTGCCTGAAGGGCGGCTGATGCTTATGGTACAGTGACACCCAGTATAAAGCAGCTGAAACTAGGAGTGGATGTGTTCTCTAATGTCAAGAAGCCTATTCAATCTTTGGCCCAACAACTTTTTATTTTCTGGTGCCTGACTACCTTTCTGACTCTTTCACTGATCATTTTCCATGACCATGGTTGCCATCCATTACTTGCTCTTGTTTTATATTCTTAGCTCCTTGTGGTTGGTAGTGAGCAGGCTTATTTTTAAATGGTGCTGCCAAGTCCAGCTAATTAATAGTGCAGGTGGGTTTTTAGCAAGCTGTCTCACTGGAATAGACTGAACTAGACATGGAATTCCTGAAGATGTTTGTTTTTATTAATTGAAATTGACATTCTCTGATAAGTTTTGTTAGAACTTCTTCTGAACCTCAAAGTCAGTAGTTTGGAAGTGTTTCAAACCTTAACTTCCCTCCCCGCCTGCTTTGTATTCTCCTTGCTTGCAAGTGTGTTACTAAGATGGCCAAAATGCCAGTTTTTGCTTCTTTGTTAATCGTCAGCTGCTTTTTATCAGATTCCAGGCCATTGTCCAGCAAACACTATAGAAATGTTTGAACACTTGGATTTCAAACATTTTCGTTTTGTGGAGTGGTGCTTACTGTGGTACAGCTCTTAAGTAAGCAAATGCAAACACCTAAGTGTTTGTCTGTTAGGTGTTAGCTGGTTCTGCTATTTCTTAGAAATGTCTGGAGAAAATCAATTGACTGTTCCCTTTACCTGGAGGGCAGAGACAAATGATCTCAATTCCAGAGAAATGACTGTTTTGGAGACAAATGTGTTGGTCTTTTAGCTCTTTTGTAATTAAATCTGGATGTACCTCAAAAGAATCTTGAGACTGTGGTGATATGATGCTTTCCTCAGGAGAAAGGAAGAGAAAACCAACTGGAACTCAAAGCTTGAAATTCTGTGACAAAACATGAACTGTCCAGAATAGGAGGTTGAAAGGGTTTCACTACAGCGTTCTGCACTCGCTGGAACCAATGTCTTTCAGTGTAATCACCACTTGGGCTCCAGATTTCCAGAATTTCAAGAACTGGATCTGGGACCTGGAAGAAAATACCAGGGTGTGACAGGAACTCAGGAGCTGGACGTTTTTGTTTTCGAATTTGAGGAGTGTTGTCCTTGTTTTGAAAAAGAGACAATGACTGAGCAAGCACTGCCACCAGCGCTATTACTGGAAATTCGGAGACCTAAGTCTTCACCAAACCCTCAGTGCAAACTCTGGCGATGCTCCATCCAAAGTGAACTACGGTACTTGCCATTTTCCAAAACGCCTGTTTCTTTACCATCTCTGCACTTTTGTTCATGCTCTCTTCTCTATCCTGGAATACCTTTCTCTGCTTCTTCATCTGTCAGAACTGCCATTTCCTCAATATCCAACGCAGATGCTGTATTCTCCATGAATCTCTTAACCTTAGGCAGAAATTAACCTTTTTAAAGTTTTTTAATTTCTTTTGTGTATCTTTTATTTATATACAGTAGCTTATAAAGTACTTTTTTGTGTGCATTGCATTAGTTCTCTACAGGTAACAGCCCCTTGAAAGCAAGGGCCTTGTCTTGGGAACTTTTGCCCAGACATGTTAACTACATAGATGATGAAGCTTTAGTAGAAAGAAGAAATTTAAATGAGACCAGGCTGTCACCAAATAAGCACTCAATATTTGCTTAGTTGCTGTGTGATAACCTAATTATTATTGAAAAAGTCACTAATTATGGGCCATATCTCTTCCTTTACTTCATTTTTATTATGTTTTAATTCTAACTTTACAAAGGTTTTAGGAACCCCTCAAATGTGAAGAGAAACAGCCATATTGCATAGGGTACAGTAGAGGAGGGCAATGATTTTATTCCCTATATACCTTACTGTCTCCTGCTCAAGATGGAAGCATTAAAATTAAAGTTAAGGATAAGTTTTACAAGCGTTGATATGAGGTTATAAGACAGTTTGTGAAAGGCATTGGAAAAGAAAGAAGAGCAGTGTGTCCTTTGCTTTGTTGTTTGTATATCAACTTAAATCCAGTTCTCAGACCACCTGGGAGACACTTTGTTCTCCCCCACCAACCACTGCCCAGGAATCTGAATACAGATAAATTACTCCCCCGGAGTATGAGAATTGGAGCCATTCCTATTTGCTGCTTCCCTGAAACAGTTTGTCCTCACGAGTCCAAAAACAGTCTTTGCCTGAGAACTCTCTGTTCTTATCATCACTGATTATTAATCATAAGCTCCCCCTCGCCCCCAGCATTTGTCAAGAATCAGTATCCATCAGGCAGTGTGTGTGCTGACAGCAGCCCCAGCCCAGGGTCCTGTGTTTCTAATTCCAAGCATTTGTTATCTCATATGTTTTGTCACTCTTCTCTCCAGTCCTGTGCCTCCTGGTTGCCGAGTGTTCACCTGGATCTTCTGATCACCTTTGTGCTATTCCATCAGCCTACAGATCTGGTACCTGGATTTTTGCCTATGGTGATGGATTCTGCCACCTCAGTACTGAAGAAGACATCATTCCAGTGGACCACTGTGATCTAGGAGGCGTATCCAATGAATCATCATGATGTGGCCTTCACCTCCACTCCTGTCCTGTTCTACCCAGATTCAACACAGCCTTTTGTAGTGAAGTTCAACTTCTCAAGCCAAATAGCTGAAGCTGTTTTATCACAACAAAGGTTCAGCTTGTTCCATTAAGTGTGCATTTCGTTTCTCCAGTTAAAGCTTTCAGAGACACATAATAAATTTGGACCAGGGGATTTTTAGTTATCAGCACTGTCTGAAGAATGGCAGCATCTTTTTGAGAACCATATCGGACCACGCCCCACTGTCTCAAATGATTGAAATTCAGGAATTGTCTAATCTGGACCCCATTCTTTTTCCATTTCAAATCTGTAGTAGCCAACTGAATGAGCAAGCAGATATTCTGACCCACTGGGATTAAAGCAAAGGCACAGTGAACTCACAACATCTTCTTTGGGATACTCAGGAACCAGAACTTTTCATACAAATGTAAGGAATTCTACCAAGGAATCCCTTTACCTAACAGCATCTCACAAAGCTCCAATCAGATTCCAGAAAAGGCCTCTTGATACATCCAGGTAGAACCTATATGGTAATCCCTTATATTTATATAGCACTTTACAGTTTCAAAGCACTTTCACTGGCATTAACCTTAGTTACCAAATAACACAAATTATAATCCCTTTTTTCAGATAAGGAAATGGAAATTTAAAAGTTATCCAAGGTTACACAGCTACAAAATGGTAGAAGCCAGGCCTTCTGACTCCCAGTCCAGTTCTCTCTTTGGAATTAACTTAGCCTCTATTTTATGTGCAGTGTTAAAATAACTGGAGATTGGGAACCCCAGAAAAGTTTTCAACTTCCTGATCTCAATCAGTGCCCTCAGTCAGTTAGGATGTCAGAGATGTGATTTTGTGATAGTTGTACCTAGACCTGAAGGCATCTCTGAGGTTTGGCAGTAGTAGACTGTCTTTATGGTAGTATATTCATCTGACAACAAGATTACCCATTAGAAAACACAAAGCTACTTTTAGATCTTTCATCCATCTTTGTGGTCTTCCCAAAGATGGCCTAGTTGATTGGGGATCCCTGTTGATTCCATGTCTTCCTTTTTCTTTTTTTTTTTTAATTCTTATTAATATTCCCTGACACCAACTCTGTGGTCCTCTATCCCCAAATTAATATTTACATAGAATGAGCCATCAGTTTTTTTTAGAATAGTACTGTTCATATGTCTGTGTATGTATATATTTGATATACACATGTAATATGTATCTCATATAAAGAGCTTCTGTAGTCCAATAATGTGGTAAAATACTGTAAAATGTGTCCCCTTCCCTGATTGTTAATACAGTGTAGTGTATTAAAGGATCTCAAAAGGCTTACAGTAAAGAGCCTCATTTAGTTGTTTGGCCCAGTGTGTCCTAAGTTTAATCAAATACATAATGTTATTTTTGTAGCATTTCTTTTAATGGAATGGGAAAACTTCTTTAAAGCAATATAGCCAGTGTTTCCTGATTGCCAGCATAATTGCCCTGGAGACCTAGAAATAAACTGTATCTTTGAAACTCTTCCCCCCTCCCCTTTTTTTCTTACTTTGGCAATAACTTCTTGAATTAGTATGTCTTCATCATTTGAGAACCCTACATCTTTACAGTTAGCTTTATTTTCTGTCAAAGAAACCTCTAGAAGATTTGTGGGGATACATGGGAGAGGAGTGTGGGGAAGTTAATTCTGCCAGAAAGATAGATTAAGAGTAAAAGGGAATGGGTGAGAAGGAGATATTTTCTTAGGATTTAAGTTGTGGCCCATTGAAATCTTACAATACTTGAAGTCATCCAGGCAAGGACTTCTTGAAATAATATTTACAAAGAAACTAATGCATTTTGCAGCCATTTGCTGACTGCAAAAAAAACCCAGTGCTATTGTCACTTAAAACCAATAGCCTTGCCCTGATAGTCACTTAAAGCCCAGTCAGGCAATCTGAGTTTGTAGCAGACTGGAATGTTAACTTTTTCATTTTGTAATGTGGCCCACATTAGAGAAAGAATAAATAGAAAAATGCTTTGGCTTACCACAGGCTTTGCTCACAGTTTCTGGTTTCTGTGACCTATTTTTTTTATTTCAGCATTTTGTGAACAACTTACTCTTAGATCATTGGTTTTCCAAAGGCTTTATGGCCATGAAGCCCTTTGAATGAAAACTTTATGGAAGCCCAGAGTAAAAGTGAAGCTGCTCTGGAGAAAGCAGAAGTGGGGGGCCTGAAACCTGCCACAAGCATCTTACTTTACCATCATGGTGACACCTAAGGAGACGTCTTTACAACAACTAGAATTCTTCAGAACACAATTTGGAAACCACTGCCCTAGACAACAGTATATTCGACCTGAATCGCATTCTGTTTTGTACCTCTACCCAACATGTCGGTGTTCAGTTGATAATGAGCATTCTTAGGAATACTCAGAGAAGTGCAAGAAGATGGACATATCTTTTCCTCCAAGATTAGTCATATGGGCTGAAAGTAACATCAAATGGACCTAGAGTAATAGCCCTCTAATTTAGACTTCCAGTGATTCCTGAATGATACAGCCAGAGAACAATTTGTACATTACACTGACAAACTCCCTTATTCAACTTCTTCCACAAACACCGGATGCTCTAGTGGTACTTAAAATGCATGACCTTGAAGTCTTGGTCCTCCTTGAATACAGTAAACACCAATTATTGAAGTTGGTGTTAAAGTTGATGCCTCATTGAGGCAGTATTAGACCAGCTATACATTTGGACCTCCCATTCTCAGCCATGGTACTCTACTTCGTGTGCAAGAGATAACCATAAACTATGAAAGCAGAATTCAGAGAGCTGGCAACATTACCTGAAAGGGCACCTGATGATTATTCATCTTCTCAAACTACATCACTATTACTCAGCCATTGGCAGTTACACTACTACTTGGTTTTTATTCAGTTTAACTGCTGTTTCCAGAATAAAGAAGCAAATAACCTTTGAAAAACTACTAAAACAATTCCTCCATCACTGGCATATCTGCCTGTTCTGCTCAAAAATTAGGAGTACTCAGCTCTACATGTAATACCTGATCCACAAGAGACAGTCTTTGAATACCCTTTTCTTGTGTGTATAATTTTAAATGTGGCCATTGTAAAAATTTTCTTCCAGCCAGTGAGAGAGTTTAAGATGAATCTTTTGATGTCTGTTACCATCAGTTGATGTTAATGATGTTTAGAGGTAGGCCTTTGGATCAGGCCTTGATAGCATACTTGGTGGACATCTCAAATTGCATATCTACCTTTTTCCTGGAAATGTAGACTTAACGTGGAAGGAAATCTACAAAGCCTGCAACTAAAGAGTTTATCAATAGACTCAAGCTTCTTGAGTCTTCCTAATGTCACAAGACCACAGTCCCTTATCCTTGTGGGTGTTTCCATGGAATTTCATCTGTTGTTTTAACTGAATCACAGTGGCTGACTTCATTCCTTGTCATGAAATACTCTCAGGCATTAAGACAACTTGTCTGTTCAGGAGGGATTTGATACATGAACTCCCAGACCAGATCATGTAGATCAAGTAGACTTTAATCCATGCCCTGAGAAAAAAATCTTATTTCTTCAGAATCGACTTAAGGGCCAGCTGTCCTCAACTACTTTAATGAATGCACTGGTTAAAAGTTGGGAATGTTTCTTTATATCTTTGTCTCTTATCCTCTACACTAATTGTGATTATGTGACTCAGTGTACAAATCATCAAAGCCTAAGTCTGGTTATTCTATACTGCCCATCTTCAACAAAATCTGATGACTAGCCTGCTTGTGTATATACAACTATTATTTGTAAAGGAGAAATTGTCTACAAACTCGGTTTTTTCACTACCTTCATAATGTCAACTCGATTTTCTTTTTCTCCTGGACTTGACCGGAAGATACATTGATCTATCACACCCTGTTAAAATGAGAGACTTAAAAGATAAAAATGATCATCTGTTCAAGAGTCTAATGTATGCTGTGTATAAGAATTGATGGTGGAAAAAGCCGAAAACACAGACCTAGTAACTAATCTCCATGCCTCAGATCTCATCTTGCAAGCAGTACCATTCAACCAGTCTGAGGCCTTGACTTGTTGATAAGATGATTCTCAGAGATGAGCTGAATTACAGAAGATGGAGACTTGATTACCAAAGAAAGTAGGGCCAACCTTGATGAACCTGGCTCTCCCAACCCTATCACTCCCAGATGTAGCATAGACTCCTAAACAGAACCTCAAGTCTGGATTTAAGAGATACCCTTTTCCTGAGCTGAAAGTTCTTGGGCAGATCAGCAGGAAAGTGAAAGTTGCTATACCTGACTGGCCCTTTAAGATCAGAAAAATGTAAACCATATGGATTAACCCTGGAATACTCGGGGTTAAAGCTAATTTACAGAACTTCAACATTAAACTGCCAGTTTTTCCAGATCTTAGCCTGGCTACTGACTGGCCCTGCTGAAGGTACCTTACTTCCTGTCTATTTACCTGACTCAGCCATTGCCTGCCTTTCTGACATGTTGCTGCAATCAGACATTGTCCTTCAGAAGACTACAGCTGATTTCGGCTATCTTATATCCAGTTCCACCAAGAAGTTTTGAACAGAAGCAATCTGTACTTTTGTACTCTATGGGATTTAATGTTCACAACAGGAAGGAGCATGCTACATACTCCTTGACCAGCAGCTTTTTTTTTTTTTTTTAACTGCAGAGTAAGCCTCTATGCCTATATATATTAGATCATCATTTCCAGCACTTGGGACCATTTCTGCCAGATCTGAAGGAGCAGAGCAGATTAAAAGCACTGTCCATTCCTCCATTCTATGGTCATACAGAGATGAATCTGATTTACCAGTATTCACAGAAATGTACCAGTTCAACTTGGCAAAAGACTTAAAGGAACATAAAACTTTTCCACTGAACTTAAAATTTACCACTGACTTGAGGAAGTCTCGCAGAACTATTTGCCAGTTGGAGGCTGATTGTCCTGTTTTATGTCAGCAAGACAGTTGGGCTCTCAGACTCATGACGACTGAGTTTACTTACATTGAAACTCTTGTATCATCCAGATATGCTATTGGACATGATTATTCCATTCAGATGGATTACAAGCCTCCTGAGTAGAAGACAACTACTCATGATTTTTCTGAGAATATTTTTATCATCAAGGAAGGAACAATGCCAGTGATTACCATTCAACTTTATGAGCAGAGCTTAAACTTTTTCACTATCTGGTCTTACCACTGACGTCAGTTGTTTTTGATTGACCAGCCTCCATTGCATTCCTTTGTAACGACTCCCTGATGTTTCTTTGGACCTCCTCTCCCTTTCTTCAGTTCACATGGTTCAGTCTGACCTAATCTTAGGTTTCATGGATGGACATGTAATTCAAGCTGATCAATCAGCACAGTCCATCTCCTTGACCATAGTGATTGGTTCAGGATTGGTCATGTGATTCAAGTTGGTCCAGTGATTCTCAACCCTAAGAGTTTTAGTGAACTACGAAAGAGAAGCTCTTTACTAAGATTGCTTAGCTCTGTAGGATGAAAGCTCAAACCAACAGGGCCCAACATATCAAATGAGCCAGTCGGAGAATGAAGCCAGTACAGAGGAAAATGGATCCAAATGATGGAGAGACTTGAGTCCTGATGACAATGTTTGTGCCCCTGGATCAAACCGTGCCTGAAGCTAGTATATCCCCTGGACTTTTCAGTTATGTGAATCAATAAATGCCCTTCTTTGCTTAAGTTACTTTGAGTTGGGTTTCAATTACTTGAAATTGAGTCCTAAGATACTTGTCTACCAATATCAGAATCTCTAAGTATTAAACTAGAGGTCAAGGCTACACTGTTATTATTTTCCAGTCCAGAAGATAGAATGGAACAAGAGCTGACATATTTAAGTTACTACAGAAGCATAAAAATTAATTACATGGTAGAAGAATATAGTAAAAAATCTAAGTGTTTATCAGCAAATAATTTGTTATAACCACTATAAAACACCTGGTTCAACCATATAAGAACATTTACATGTCTGTTGTAAAGAATAAAATACATTTATTACATATTGGCATGGAAAAATGGCCATAATTAAGTGAAACCATTGCTAGAAAAATGTGTAGTATGAACTCATCTAAAAATCTGTGTTTATGTTCATAATGCATAGAAAGTCTTAAACTGTAGATTACATGACTTTCAACTTTATAAATTTCTGTATTTGAATATTTTACACTACTCACATTTAAACTCTTATTTTAAAATAAAGAACTTTTAAAATACAATGCTTACTGTTCAACCTTGACAAGTTACTTAACACTGAGCCTGTTTTGTCAAATAATTTAAAAAGACCTGCCTTTATATTAGTGAATATTTAGATAAATATATTCATCTATTACTCAATCTGATTACTCTTGAACCTTTCTGAGCTCGGTAACTTCCTTAACTTTTAATGTCTGAGTGTATTTGGCTTATAAACTTTATAATTTCGGTGTTCATCAAAGATTATTCCAATCCTCAACCAACATTAATCTATTTAAGACCTCTTGCCATGTTCACACTAGGCAGAGAGAAGGATAAAGTCACATTTTCTTTGAAATCTTTGAGTGTTCTGATCTTGCTGCAAAGTCAAAGTCAATAATGGCCTTCTACTGCTAAATCCATTACATAAACATCTGAATGTTCAGCAGCACAAACAACTCCCACAGCATCCTGACTCTTGAAGTGTCAATTTTCTTCCTTCCCTGCTGGCTATTGCTCCTTTGTAGGTTCGGTTCTCTGTATTGGTATAGCAGACATCCATTGATTTTTGTCTCCTATCCCCGCCCCTTTTTTTAATGATAGATACCCGTTTTTCCTTCGGAACGCTACTCTTTTCCATTCTGTGGGGATGCTGTAAATGACAGTATTTTTGTGTCACGCCCGCTGTCTGACTGAGGTTGGATTGTGTGATCCAAGCTTGTACAATCTAAATTCCCCTCCCACCAAGACTTTTGAGTCTTAAGAGAGGTGACACAAAATTATAGGAACTGAGTCCTGATTGTAGTGTCCCAAGGAAATCATAGGAATTACGTGAAGACATCCCCAAAGATGCCCTGGTTTCTGTTGTCAAAACCTGATTATCCAGATTTTCCATTGTTTCTGAGACCACCATATATCTTCATTGTTTTGTCAAAGTGGGGTTTTTTTTTTGCTTGTAACCAAATGACTGGTTACAGACATTGATAATAGTTATATAGTAGGCTTCACACCTTCAGAAGCATGGGGGATCTGAAATTGACTATTGCACTGATTGAATTAAAGGCAGCAGGAACACTTGCTGTCTATGGACTGGGGTGAGGGTGGAGGACAATGAGCCATTTACAATGGCAAAAAAGCTGGTAGAGATACTCCCTGTGTCATTGGAATCTTGTACCTATTGAGAAAACATCTGGATGACCAGGTAGCTGTTGATAGTAGAACAATCTGAAGTGGATAAGGAAGGTTAAGACCACTTGAGTTAGGCATGCTTAATTATAAACTAAAACTTGGAGATTGATTCCACAAGTTGCAGAATTATGAGGGTAATTTGCCATATTACTAAGATCTTTTGTGAAAAGACAGTTTGAATAGAGACTGACTTATGTAAATTGGTATCTGGGAAGATTCAAAAGACTTGGAAATTTTCAACCCACATATACCTCAGGAATAAAAATGTAGGTCTTCCCATTAGTCAAAAACTCTTGACTGAAGGAAAAATACAGTGTATAGGCAAGGAAAAAGAGAATGTGCAGTTGGCTGTCTACAACCATAAGTGCTGCACCTGGATTCAACCAACATGGATCAAACTTGACAGTTAAATATGGGGATGTGGCACCCATGGGTGCAGAAAGCCAACTGTAGTATGCCATTTACCTAAGAGACTTGAACATCCTGAGATGTTGGTATCCCCTGGGGTCCTGGAACCAGTCACCTATGCATACCTTAGGAGAACTACCAGCTCTAGCCCTGTGACTTGGGGAAATAAGTGTATCGCTTCTACCCATATTTCCTACCTTGTCTTTTTATCCCTCTCGTCCATTTCAATACTTTGCCCCTCACATTTCCTGGCTGAAGTTTGAGCGTGATCCAAGTTACCCCAATCAAACTTTCCTCCGTTGGAACTGAGCCATTCTGCTGGCAGTGTTCCCCCAGACTAATACATATGGGTGTGCTGGCGATGATTATATACCAGTAACTCCATAGATTGTAGACTGTCAAGATGGGGTTAAGATCTAGGGGAGAGTGACTATCACCCAGAAATCTAGATTTGACACTGAACGTGATAACTAGAAATCATTTTAGATTATTTCCCCTGAGAAGATGGAATTCATTTTCTCCTGTATGTTGAATGGAGTCATTTATAAAATTGTTCTAAAGAATGCATGTACTGGAAAGCCAGGGGTAGACAGCTGCATTTGCCTACTCGGTGTACTTTCCCTCCTTTTTCTGAGAATAGCACCTCACCTTTCCTTTGGGAAGCTAGCCAGCAGATGATACGTAAGAGGCATGTAAGTTCCTGTTACTTAGATTTCCTCAGTTCAGGTTCTTTATTTTCTTGAATGTTAAGCTGCTCTGATTTTTGAGAGCTGCCTCATATTCCTCCAGTAAATTACACTGCCTGAGAAGACTGTTAACCTATCACTGTACAAGGTACCTCCTGTACAACCATATGCAGAGGCTCAGTTGCCAGAGTTGAGTTTTGTCCTTGCAGTTCAAGAACGCAACCAAAGCAGTGGCCCTCCTGTGTCTTAGCTCTTCTTGCCCTATAGATGGTCTGAGAAATCTCATCCAGTTTCATAGCTTTGTGGTTTCCGACTGTATGTTGATAAATTTCAGATTCCTATCTTAAGTCCAGGCATAGTTGCTGAGCTCCATGTCTGAATGACCACCTGTCATCTGGATATTCCCCTACTTGTTTAACATCCAGATACCTTGTGGAGTAGGAAATGGCAGCCCACTCCAGTGTCCTTGCCCAGAAAATCTCATGGATCGAGGAGCCTGTCAGTCTACATGGGGTGACGAAGACTCCACATTAGGCATAGGCACACCAGACAATGCTAACCCCGCCGTTTCCCTTCCACCTGCTCTTGCACTGTTTCCTTATCTTGATAAATGGCACCCTCCTCCACTGTTTCTCAAACCACAACACAGAATTCTTGACGCTTTCTTCTCTCTCACCCCAGATATCCTAGTCAGCCATTAAATCCCATGACGTGTCACTTCAGTACACCCCGCCACCATCTCCACGGCCATCGCCTTTGTCCAGGGGAAGCGTCTGTTGCTGGGACTTGGCGCCTTTCTAGTGGTGTCACTCCCAAACTGTTGTCTTCCTTCAGCCCGTTCTTGGAGGAGCTGATTGTGTCACTCCTCTGCCTAAAATCTTTTAGTCATTTCCCCCATTATTTCACAATAAAATCTAAGCTTTTATTATAAAACTTTATCCTTGTTTACACTCTTCCACTTTGTAACTTCATTATCTTTCACCATGTCAAACAGTAACAGCCAGTTTTGTATCTTGGAGTTTCCTATAATATTTCATGTGAAAAAGAGAAGGGGAAGAGTCCATTAAGAGAAAAAAATTATTCCATTAAAACTCAGAACTACCCAATTACTGCCACAAATACTGTAATTTATTTTCTTCCAAGTTTCTCTCTTCATGAAGTTTCTCAATTAAATCTGATATGTGAAACTACTATACAAACAACTCCAGTAAGATGCCAAGAGAACAACCAAATCCATACCTCACATCATACACATAAAATACCAGAAGGACTACAGATTTAAATGCTGAAATGAAAATTATTGGAAGAATTTTTAGGAGACTATAATTTTATAATGAGAGATCATAAGCACAACAAGAAGCCTAGAAACCCTAAAGGAAATTACATATTTAACTACATAAGCAGAAATTTGGGGAAACCTGCAAAAGATGCATGATAGACTGGGGAAATATTTCCCACATAAATGACAGATTAAGATTAATATAGCTAATATACAAAGAGTTACCGCAAACTCATCCCTACGAAACAATCACACCAATAGAGAACACCCAATAGGCAACTCAACAGTAATAGTCACCAACCATTTATTTAGTACTTGCTATGGACTAGATAGAGTTTTGGATACTTTATAAGTATATCTCTTTCAATTCTCATAACTTACCCTATGAAATAAATAATATCCTTGTTTTTCAGCTAAGGAAATAGGCTCAGAGGAATGAAATAACTTGCCCAAGTCATACAGTGGGTAGTCACACATCTTAAACCAGGACACAGCCTTGGGTGGAGTGACTCCAGAATCCTTGAACCATTATGCTTGTCTGCATTTCAGTAAGCATATGAAAGAGGATCAAGTGTACCTGTGGTCAGTAAGATGTAAAGCAAAGCAACAAGGTACCATAAGTCACTGTCAATCAGATGGCAACAATCTGTCAATCAGAAGAGCAGTGACCTCTGGTACTGGCAAGAATTATGGTCAGTGAAAACTTCCATACTTTATGGGTGGGAATGTGATTTGTTTCAGCGTTTTTTTAGAAGGTAATCTCATCATATTGATTAAAATTTTTTAAATGCATCTTGTGGCTCAGCTGGTAAAGAATCCGCCTGCAATGCAGGAGACCTGGGTTTGATCCCTGGGTTGTGAAGATCCCCTGGAAAAGGGAAAGGCTACCTACTCCAGTATTCTGGCCTGGAGAATTCCATGGACTATAGTTCATTGGGGTCGTAAAGAGTCAGACACGACTGAGTGGCTTTTCTTTAACCCAACAGTGCTACTTCAAAGACCCCATCTCAAAGAACTAAGAGCACTGAGATATAAATAAGGACATCCATACAGCAGGTTTACTGCAACATGCCTATGGTAACAGAAGAATGGAAATAGCCCATCAAAAGGAATGCTTGAATCACTTATAGAAGAACTATATTCTGGAGCATTATGCAGCTGTTAAAATGAGTCACATATCTAGCTCTTTATCTCTGGCATGTTGATGATGTATTTCTTAAGCAAAAAGGAGTTTTCAGAGTTATGTATATCAGGATAACCCATTTTTGTGAAAATGAAACATACAGATGTGTTTAAATGATCATGAAAGAAAGGTGGAAGGACATGCAGCAGGCTGAACAGTGAAAGTGAAAGTCACTCAGTAGTGTCCAACTCTTTGTGAACCCCTTGGACAATACAGTCCATGGAACTCTCCAGGCCAAAATACTGGAATGGGTAGCCTTTCCTTTCTCCAAGGGATCGTCCCAACCCAGGGATCAAACCCAGGTCTCCTGCACTGCAGGAGGATTCTTTACCAGCTGAGCTACAAGGGAAGGCCAAGAATACTGGAGTGGTAACCTATCTCCTCTTCCTGACCCAGGAATCTAACCAGAGTTTCTTGCATTGCAGGCGGATTCTTTACCAAGTGAGCTATCGAGGAAGCCCTGCAGCAGGCTGCTATGGTTTAAAATAAAGGGTTTGGAGAAAGTACTTTATACATATTGGCATTGTTTTAGTACTTATTGAAAACACATTTTAAAAAAATGTAAGAACATACTCATTTCTAAGAAAAATAATGTATAATTTTAAGAAGCAACTAGAACTCCCCTTGTGGTCCAGTGGTTAAGAATCTGCCGCCAGTGCAGGGAACATGGGTTTGATCCTTGGTCTTGGAAGATTGCAGATGTTGCAAGGCAACTAAGCCTGTGAGGTGCAACTCCTGAAGCCCATACCCCCTAGAGCCTGTGCTACGCAAGCGAATCCACTGTGGTGAGAAGCCCACACTCACCACAGGTAGAGAAAGCCTGTGCGTAACAACCAAGACCCGGTACAGCTAAAGATAAAATTTTTTTTAGAAAAAGAAGAAGCAGTTGGATTGCAACTGGACTTTTTCGTATTTGAATATGCTAATAGAGTGGCGATCAAAAAAGACAGCCGCAAAGAGTGCCGGTTGCTTGCGTCCTACATGTTGAGGGCTGCCCTTGGAAGGTGCTTGGCTTCCAGGTGAGTAGTCTTCAGCCATTGGTTAGGCCACTGTCTGTAGCAGAAAAGGGACTATCCGACGCGGTGCCCGTCCGACAAAGACCTGTTGTCTCCCTGTATCTGTTCTTTCCAGAGTAAGCACCACTTTTCCCAGCCTTCCTTGCAGATCGAACCCACTGATTCAATTTTTGCTTGTGGGGTATGAGCAACTTCTGGGATCGTCCTTGAAAGAGTATGTTCCCATCTCCTGCCTTCATTCTGCAGGGTAGAATGTAGGCTCGATGGCTGGAACTTGAACACATCACTTGATCCGTGAAGAAGGAGCTATGTGTGAATGGCGATGGAGCCACAAATGAGAAGGAGCCTGGGTGCATGATGAACATGGAGCCACCATACCAGGCCTAACCCGTTTACCTCTGGACTTGCTTTAACTATAAATAAACTTACATCCTCTTTAAATAATTGGTACTCCAGGTTTTCTTTTCCTCACAACTGAACCAACTTGCCCACAAATGCTTTGATGGACATATTTCTTGCTTCTCGGAAGTTAGGCTATGACAAACCTAGACAGCAGATTATAAAGCTGGGGCATCACTTTGCTGACAAAGGTCCATATAGTCAAAAGCTAGATTTTTCCAGTATCATGTACAGATCTGAGAGCTGGACATTAAGAAGACTGAGCACTGAAGAATTGATGCTTTTGAACTGTGGTGCTAAAGACTTTTCTTGAGAGTCCCTTGGACTGCAAGGAGATCAAACCAGTCAATCTTAAGGAAATGAACCCTGAATATTCATTGGGAGGACTGATGCTGAAGCTGAAGCTCCAATACTTTGGCCACCTGATGCGAAGAGGTGACTCATTGGAAAAGACCTTGATGCTGGGAAAGATTAAACGCAAAGGGAGAAGAGGGCAGCAGAGGGTGGGATTGTTAGAAAGCATCGCCGACTCAATGGACATGAATTTAAGCAAACTCTGGGAGATAGTGGAGGACAGAGAAGCCTGGTGTGCTGTAGTCCATGGGGTCACAATAAGTCAGACTTGACTTAGTGACTAAACAACAACAAGTTTCTTAGAAACACATAATTCCATCTGTTCTGATTTTATGCTACTAAAACAACCTGCTCCTAGCTGGGCTGACACACAGGCAGTGCTCTAGGTGGGTGTCTAGTTGGATCATGAACCAGGCATATATCTCCCATCATAAATTAATAATTTGACCCCTTGCTTCATTAGTTAGGTGCCCCTTCTTTATATTCTCAGAACTCCCCACTGTTGCCTTTGTCTCCCCAATATCCATCCCCACTTCTTTTGATAACTGCACATCAATTGCCTGCTGGGTTTTCAGCCCTCCGGTTTTATCCCTCTGCTGACTACCCATGGCTCCAAGGTGAACACATGATGCAGATTAACCTGCCAGAGCCCTGTAGCCCCTTAGCCAGGGTGGTTAGAAAGGAATGAGTATATGATCCAAGCCAAACCAGTCTTAAACAAACCGAATTTTGGCAGAGTGGTGAGCGAATGTTTTTAAACAACAGCACAAGGCATTTCCTTTTGGTTTTAATTTGCTGAACTTAGAACTGGAAGGTTACAAGCCTGGCACTGTTGGCAACCATCTTGCTACCACAAGATTGCCTCTCTGAGAATGGAACCTACATGGCAACTAAGGAACAGAACCCCAAAGACATTTTTGTTTGCTGGATCCAGCCATGCCTGAAGCAAAACCAACCCTGGACATTTTTTATATTAAATCCACTTTCTGCCTATTGAGTTGTCATCTCTTCACGAAGTGGACAGAGTCCTGACTAAACCATTCCAATTGACCTTATTACCAGCACCTGCCACGCAGTATGTATTTAGGAAATATGAGATCACTTTGTAAAAGGCAAGCTAGAACCTGTTAACTCTAGCAGACTGAGCTGTGGAGTTTCTGCACTGGCAAAGCTGAGGGTGCTGGTGAGCCACTTACCGTCTAAGCCTGCTTCTTTATAAAAAAGAGGGGTAGCAACAGTCCATTCCTCAAAGATTGAGTATTAGGAGAGAATGATGTGCACATAGCACTGAACAGAGGGCGAGGTACCTAGTAAGTTCTCAGTAAATGTCAATAATGGTGTTACTAAGACAACAATTCTCTGAAAGCCTCAACTCGGCTAGACAACCATTCTCTTGCTACCTTTTTAACCTCAATATGCCAATGTTCACAGAACACACTGTTACTCCAACTCTTTATGAGGAAAATCAATTCCTTATTTGCCCTATCACCATTGGAGTGCTGGTATCAGCAAAACGTCACATTCCATTCCTCGTGGGCTGAGGTCCGTGGACGACACCTGGGCCAGTTGGCCTGTTAGCAGATGTGGTAGGAAGCCTGGATTAAGGAGGTCCAATTCCTGTTCATAGAAATATGTCCTCCTTCATCCATATCAGATCAGACAGCCAGCCTGGGAGCCTGGGCACATTCCAGAGGGTTGGCCAGATCAAGAACCAGCACTCTCACTGCTCCTTGTGTTTAAAATATGTATATTTAATATACAGAGTCAAGACCCTGATCCTTAACATAAATAAAAATAAAAGATGTTTTCCTATTCAGGTCTAATTCTGAATATCTCAGAAGCCTTTGCATCTCCTGCATTGGTAGGTGGATTCTTGACCACTAGCAATGCCTGGGAAGCCCAGGAGATGCAACAGACTCGGGTTCAATCCTGAAGATCCCCTGGAGTAGGAAATGGCAATCCACTCCAGTATTCTTGCCTGGAAAACCCCATGGAGAGAGCAGCCTGGCAGGCTATAGTCCATGAGGTCACAAAAAGTCGAACTTGACTGAGCATACGTCCTGAAGACCTTATGACTTTATCCCCTTGCCATCCTTAACTACCTTTAAGTCTTAGGAAAAGTAGGTGATATCAGACCTAGTTGTTAGGCCTGGGAAATAGGCCGAAGCTGACTGCATCAATTGGCTAGTTCTGTGGGCCTTGGGGCACCCCAGGCTCATCCTCTTCACTCGCTGAGGCAACCACAGCAGAACAGAAACACCCCAGTCATTGATTCAGCGTCTGGCCTCGCCCCTCTGGACAGGAGCTCTGACTTCCTGGGTTTGGAAGGAGCCTGGGACTGTTTGGAGCTGGGAAGAAGACAGTTCCCCCAGAGAAAGTATTCAAATGCAGACACTGTTTTAGGACTTCAGGCATACACAGATGAGGGTTTCAAAGCCTTCACAGGTTGGTAGGGAGGGAAGGCAGGACAGGATGACCAAGGAGCCCAGACTGCTGACATGCTTAGAAGACAGCGACAACGGTCCTCACCCAGGTGGCGCTGTGGTACAGAATCCTCCTGCCAATACAGGAGATGCAAGAGATGCAGGTTCAATCCCTGAGTCGGGAAGATCCCCTGGAGAAGGAAATGGCAGCCCAGTCCAGTATGCTTTCCTGGGAAACCCCATGGACAGAAGAGCCTGATGGGCTACAGTCCATGGGGTCACAAAGAGTCAGACACGACTGAGCACACAAAAAGATAGCAACAACAGTCCTCAAAACATCCCATCTTCAGAACACATCATTCATGGTGCACTATGAGTTGACATTTTAAAATAAATATCTACTTCTCCACAACCAGCACAATTATACCACAGTATATTCTGTGTATTTTACAGCATTTGTTTTCCAGTGTGATCATTTGTTTTATACAAGTTTTGAAGAGAATATGACAAAGCAAGCATGAAATCAAAGTCCAGGGACACACACACACACACACACACACACCACCACTGAGCTGATAGCCCAGGGAGCCAGCCCCAGAGGCAGGCCCTCACTGGGGTCTCCATGGCAATGGGAGGGGATGGCCCTCTTCAAGAGCCCTACAAAGGAAGTAGGTATCTTCTTCCCATCACTTCCTGACAAGCCCTTCAACCCTTTAACCACTTTGGGTGGTTTCATCATCTCTAACTATAGGAAAACCTGCAATAATCAAAAGTGACTATAGAAGAATTTCAAGAAACCTCAAGTCTTTAACAGGCATCCTTGGCTTGGGCCGAAAAGCAAATCGATACCAAGTTGTTCTTAGCACTTTGCCAAATGGGATGCAGTTTCTTTATGCCTGGGGCGCCCAAAAAGGGAACGAGGGCTCAGACTGTGTTTATGGCTCTCTGCCTGGATACCTCTCTGAGTTCCCTCTTTTAAGGTGAAGAGCTCTGCTCTAATAGCATTCTGTCCCCCAGAGCCTGGCCTCGCCTGTGTGAACCTGTTTCATGATAACTAGATACTGTTGGCTTCACTTTCTGTGCTTGTCCTTGGGCCTACCAGCTTAAGGAGAAGTGGAATCTGCTTTTGCCCCTCCTCCCGTTTCTCTTATTCCATGCTCTACCTTCCACTCAAAACTCGAGTCAAGCCTCCACGTGCCCCACACGTGGGTCTTAACAGGAAACCACGTCCTTTTATGTGTCTGCACATGTCAGGACTATCCTGAGGGTATCTTGAACACTGTCTCCAGCCCTGGCTCCTTCCCCCTTCTCTAGCCCTCGAGTGTCCACCTTCTAACCCCTGCCTTCTGAAATTTCATATTCAAGAAGGCACTCAAGATGTATCAAGACTCATACAAGATAGTGACTTCCCTGGCAGTCCAGTAGCTAAGACTCCTCACTCCCAATGCAGGGGGCCCAAGTTCAATCCCTGTTCAGGGAACTAGCTCCCACACGCCGCAATTAAGAATTCGCATGCCACAGTGAAAATCAAAGATCCGTGCCGCAACTGAGACCTAACATAGCCAATTTTTTTTTTTTTTTTTAAGTAAAAGACTCCTACAAGATAAAGGGATATAAGAAATTTGGACACTTCACATGAAGATGGCTCCTAAGAACCTGAGTCAAGATGTAATATGACAGAACCAGTTACATAATTATGGGCCCAGTGCAAAACAAAAATTAAGGGGCCTTTGTCAAACCTTAGGAAGAATTTCAAGATGGTGACACCAGAGCATTGAGCCAAATTTGAGGGCCTCCTGAGCGTGGGGTTCTGAAGTATGGGGCCCCATGACTGCACAGGCTGCATACCCAGGAATCTGGACCTAGTGATATATTTCACCCAAATACCCCTTCGTTCCCAGACTAAAACACATCCATGCCACCCAGTCTGCCACCATTTGGTGTCCTTATTACAACACATGGTAATAACATTTACTAGAGCTGGGAATGGAGCTAAGCCCTCTGCCTTTAATAGCTCAGGTAATACTCAAGAGTACTCCAGCCATCACAAAGGAGGAAAACCAGGGTCCCTCAGTTTGTAGAGACCAAACCTCATCCTTCAAACACCAGATCTCTCAGCCTCAAAAGGAATGGGACCCACGACAGTGGACAATATGAACAGAGGTGTTATAGGTACTCAAACGCTCCAGGAGATTCTGATATAAGAGAAAAATAACTTCGTTTAGCAAACACATACACACCAGGCTCTGGGCCCTGCAGTTTACAGGCACCTTCTCATTTGACAAGATTCTGGTGTGAATTATATTCTATAGAGCTAGTACAAGAAGCTTCCCATACTTTATTTCTGTAGGTCACTTGACACTCTCTTGAGTCCAGTAGCACACACATAGCCCTACGCCCAGCCATGCTGTCCTTGTGATGCCAGAAAACGGAGGCCCCTGCATGGCAGGCACCACGTGGAGGCCACTCCACCTGCTCATGGACAGCCTGGCCAAAGACGCTTTTCCTCCTGGTGTCCAGGAACACTGGTCCTCAGATCTGTATCTGGGCCTTTGCCTTCTCCAGGCCCCCATGGTATAGTTCAGCATTCCCCAAAAGGAAACATGAGAACAAGCAAGACCTAAGTCACCTCCATGTTTGAACAGCCCCCAAACCTTGTACCCCTTCTGATTGTGAACTTCTCCATGACCTAGACAGGTGGGGAGAGGGATATAAGGTATTCTAGCCTCCTCTTGCTGAGGCTGGACTGGGAAGAGGAGCTGCTAACACCAGTGGGTGGGTGGGTTGGTTGGTTGTTTCAGGGGCAGTTTTGGCCACTCTATGTGGCTTACAGGGTCTTAGTTCCCCAACCAGGGATCAAACCTAAGCCCGTGGCAGTGAAAGTGCTGAGTCCTAACCACCAGACCACCAGGGGAATTCCGCAGAGGATGTTTTTTATTTTCTTTTAATAACTTGACAGATTTCAGCAGATGAAAGAACATTAACTGGAAGGAGGAGTCCATAATCTAAGGCCCCATAGCCAGCAAGTGGGCTGGAATTTGAAGCTGCTGGACTCGAACCATCAAACATGAATGACATGCTTCAGCATTGGAATCACCTTGGGAGGGATCATGGAAAGTTCTCAGGCCCCACACTGGCCTACAGAAGGATGATCTCTCAGAATAATCTGCATTTTTACAAAAATATCCACATGTTACTAGGAGCTTCTGGAATTTCTACTTGGAATTCCAGCCACCCTCACAATGTTAAGTGTGGCTGATGGACTCTAAGCTGCCGTTACTGTGGTCAGTGGCCACTGGCATTGACACGAAGTCCAAGTTGGCTCAGGCAGCCATAACAATATCACAGATTGGACAGCTCTAATACTCCAATGTATTCTCTCAAAGTGCTGGAGGCTGGACATCCCGGATCAGGGCACCAGCCCATGTGGCTTCTAGGGAGGCTCTCTTCCTGGCTTACAGGTGGCTGCCTTCTCGCTCTGTCCTCCATGTGTGTGAAAGGAGAGAAATCTCTGGAGCTTTTTCTTATAAGGACACTAATCCTATGAGATAAGGACCCCACATTTACAACCCCATTTAACCTTAATTACTTCCTTTAGAATTCATCTCCAAACACAGGCACTCTGGAGGTTAGGTCTTCAACATGAATTGGGGGGAGGGATACAGACATTCATCTCATAACACCACCTTCAGGTAATCCTTTCCCCTGAAGTCAGACATCCCCCTGAGGTGGGACTTGCAATTTACTTCTAACCATTGGCATCTGGCCAAGAGGATGGGACGTCATTCTGTGACTGTATTACATTGTATAAGACACAGTCCCCCATCTTGGGGACTTGCCTGGTGGTCCAGCAGTTAAGATTCCACCCTCCCAATGCAGAGAACACAGGTTCTATCCCTAGTCAGGGAACTAAGATCCCACATTCAGTGCAGTGTGGCAATTTTTTTTTTTTTTTTTTAAGATGACGCCTTGCTTGCTTCCCTGGTGGCTCAGATGATAAAGAATCCGCCTGCAGTGCAGCAGACCCAGGTTTGACCCCTGGGTTGGGAACATCCCCCAGAGAAGGAAATGGTAACTCACTCCAGTATTCTTGCCTTGAGAATCCCATGGATAGAGCAGTCCATGGAGTTGCAAAGAGTCAGACATGACTGAGCAACTAACGCACACAGCATCTTGCTAGCAAACTTGCTCTAGAGGCTCTTCTTGCTGGTTTGTTGAAGGAAGTGGCCATATTGGGAAAGCCCATCTGGCAAGAAACTACACTTGGCCTCTAGAAGCTGAGGGTAGTTTCGAACCAAAGAAAGAGCAAGAGACAGGGGCCCTCAGTCCTACAGACCTAGGAAGTGAAATCTGCGAACTCCCTGAGTGACCTTGGAAAAGGTTCTTCCCCATTCTAGCCTCCAAATGAGAAAGCAGCCCGGTCAACACCTTGATTGCAGCCTTGTGGGCCCAGAGAAGGGGAGTTATTTAAGCCATGCCTGGACTGCCAACCCCCAGAAACTAAGATAATAAATATATACTGCTCTAAGCCGTTCACTCAGGGGTCTTTTGTTACACAGCAATGTAAAACAAATGAATGCATCAGACAGTCCCACAGTCTCCCAAAGCAAGGCTGCTGGATTGTTCCTCTTCTTATTAATTCTATCTAGAAGCAAGTCCTAAACTTACCAACAGGACAAAGGACATGTATCAAACCGCCTGGGTTTTTTTCATTTTTTAAAGATTTCTTGATTATGAAAAGTGAAAGATGTTCACTGTAGAAGTTTTGGAGGCACACCAAAAAGAAAATAAAAATTACTGGGAATAATTTCCTCCCACCCCCTGAGATAACCACAGATAACACACTGCCAAACAGCCTTCCTTCCCCAACTTGGTTCTATGCAGAGAAGCTGAATAAAGTTACGGAGAAAGCTCTGTACTCTCTGTACAGACTGTTTTGTAACTTGCCCTTTCCACAGCATCAGCCCATGTTTTCTAAAGAATTTGAAGCATCAGAAGGGTGAATTTGTTCCTGGTATTTTGGGATGTTGCCAGATCCCACTTATAATGACCAGGTTTTTCCCAGGCTGGGCTTTGGCAAAAGAGACTCATAAAGGAAATTGAGGCAACACAGCCTGTTGTCACCCAGAAATTTCTTCCCCTCCAACCTCCTCAGAACATTGTAGTTGAGCTGCTATTTTCCCTAAGCTGTTACCTTTGGAATTATTGCCAGAGTTCAGTTCATGTAAGCCGCAGTCTCACTCATGATGAAAGGGGCCTAGAACAGGGGAAACCCAGCACCCCTCTGCCTGAGACCTGGGCAGCCCACCACCATGGAGCCTGATTCTCCCTGGCTCCCACAGCAGCTGAAACTTGATTCCTGGAGCAACATTCTAGAATTTTAAGGGTTTGACTTCTTTTAAATGTGAATAAGAAGATAGATGGGAAAAGGAAGGCAGGAATCATTCATTCATTCAGTGAACTTTATCAAACCTCTGAAATCCAGGCCTGTGGAAGTAAGTACAACATGGTCCCAATCCTAAACCATACTTCTGTATTTGAGTGTGATACAATGAACAGGTGTTACTTCTGTAATGGAAAAATAATGTTTAATGAAGATTTTTTTTAAAAGGATGTCTGAGTTAGTTTAACATTTATAAACTGTGTTATTGTTCCACTGGTCAGAATGGCCATTATCAAAAAAGTCTCCAAACAATAAATGCTGGACAGAGTGTGGAGAAATGGGAACCCTCCTCCACTGTTGATGGGAATGTGTACTGAAGAACCTATGGAGAACAGGATGAAGGTCCTTTAGAAAACTAAAAATAGAACTGCCATGTGATCCAGCAATCCCAATCCTGGGCATTTACCCAGAAAAAAACATGACCTGAAAGGATACGTGTACCCCAGTTTTCACTGCAGCACTATTTACAATAGCCAGGACATGAGTTCAGTTCAGTAGCTCAGTCGTGTCCGACTCTTTGCGACCCCATGAACCACAGCACGCCAGGGCACCCTGTCCATCACCAACTCCTGGAGTTTACTCAAACTCATGTCCATTGAGTTGGTGATGCCATCCAACCATCTCATCTGTCGGCCCCTTCTCCTCCTGCCTTCAATCTTTCCCAGTATCAGGGTCTTTTCCAAGGAGTCAGCTCTTTGCATCAGGTGGACAAAGTATAGGAGTTTCAGCTTTAGCATCAGTCCTTCCAATGAATATTCAGGACTGATTTCCTTTAGGATGGACTGGTTGGATCTCCTTGCTGTCCAAGGGACTCTCAAGAGTTTTCTCCAACACCACAGTTCAAAAGCATCAATTCTTTGGCGCTCAACTTTCTTTATAGTCCAACTCTCACATCCATACATGACTATTGGAAAAACCATAGCCTTGACTAGATGGACTTTTGCTGGCAAAGTAATGTCTCCGCTTTTTAATATACTGTCTAGGTTGGTCATAACTTTTCTTCCAAGGAGCGAGTGTCTTTAAATTTCATGGTTGCAATCACTATCTGCAGTGATTCTGGAGCCCCCCCAAAAAATAAAATCTGCCACTGTTTCCATTGTTTCCCCATCTATTTGTCATAAAGTGATGGGACCAGATGCCATGATCTTAGTTTTCTGAATGCTGAGTTTTAAGCCAACTTTTTCACTCTCCTCTTTCACTTTCATCAAGAGGCTCTTTAGTTCTTCTTCACTTTCTGCCATAAGGGTGGTTGTCATCTGCATTTCTGAGATTATTGATATTTCTCCCAGCAGTCTTGATTCCAGCTTGGGCTTCATCCAGCCCAGCGTTTCTTATGATGTATGCCGCATATAAATTAAATAAGCAGAGTGACAACATACAGCCTTGACATACTCCTTTTCCTGTTTGGAACCAGTCTGTTGTTCCATGTCCAGTTCTAACTGTTGCTTCCTGACTTGCATACAGATTTCTCAGGAGGCAGGTCAAGTAGTCTGGTATTCCCACGTCTTTAAGAATTTTCCACAGTTTGTTATGATCCACACAGTCAAAGTCTTTGGCATAGTCGATAAAGCAGAAATAGATGTTTTTCTGGAACTCTCTTGCTTTTTCAATGATCCAGAGGATGTTGGCAATTTGATCTCTAGTTCCTCTGCCTTTTCTAAATCCAGCTTGAACACCTGAAAGTTCACCATTTACGTATTGTTGAAGCCTGGCTTGGAGAATTTTGAGCATTACTTTAGTAGCATGTGAGATGAATGCAGTTGTGCGGTAGTTTGAGCATTCTTAGAGATTGGAATGAAAACTGACCTTTTCCAGTCCTGTGGCCACTGCTGAGTTTTCCAAAGTCCTGGTTAGAATGGCTATCATCAAAAAATCTACAAAAAATAAAAGCTGGAGGCAATGTGGAGAAAAGGGAACGCTCTTGCACTGCTGGTGGTAACATAAATTAATACAGCCACTATGAAGAGTAATATGGAGATTCTTTTAAAACTAGGAATAAAACTATCATATGACCCGGCAAACTCATTATTGGGCATATATCCTGAGAAAACCATAAATGAAAAGACATATACCCCCAATGTTCACTGCAGCACTATTTACAATAGCTAGGACATGGAAGCAACCTAGATGTCCATTGGAAAATGAATGGATAAATAAGATATGATACATATATACAATGGAATATTACTCAGCCATTAAAAGGAATGTTTTTGAGTCAGTTCTAGTGAGGTGGATGAGCCTAGAGTTTATACATGAACCTAGAGCTTCAAGCTTGTACAGCATGAAGTAAGTCAGAGAGAGAAAAACAAATTTCGTATATTAATGCAAATGTATGGAATCTAGAAAAATAGTACTGAGGAACCTATTTGCAGGGCAGCAACAGAGATGCAGACCTAGAGAACGGACTTTGGACACAGAGGGGGAAGGGGAGGGTGGGCCAGAGAGAGTGTTACTGACATAAATACACTATCGTTTGTGAAACAGATAGCCAGTGAGACTGCTGTATGGGCACAGGGAGCTCATCTTGGTGCTCGGTGACAACCGAGAGGGCTGAGACGGGCTGGGGAGAGCTGCAGATTCGGGAGGGAGGGGACATACGTGTACTTGTAGCTGATGCGCATTGTTGTACGGCAGAAGCCAACACAATATTGTAAAGCAATTATCCTCTAAAGATTTTTTAAAAGACAAACACACACAAAAGAATAGATAACAGGTGTGTTTTCCTCAGATGTCTTTTTTTCTTTTTCCTACACGTAATTATCACTTTGATTGAATATTTTCTTAGAGACCAGGTTTTCTCAATTACTTTCTTCTAGAGGGTTTGGGTGTTTTTTTAAGTATTTATTTTTACTCATTTATTTGGCTGCACCAGGTTTAGTTGCAGCATGGGGGATCTAGTTCCCTGACTAGGGATTGAACCTGAGCCTTCTGCATTGGGAGCATGGAGTCTTAGCCACAGGATCACTAAGGAAATGCTGAGGATTCAGGTTTTAAACTCTGTTCAATAAGTTTTTTAAATGTATATTGTGTGTTTATTGTCTATTTAGCCATCATACTTGTTTTCTAATTTTTATTCCACAAGTGACAAAATTTTATTACATGGAAATTTAAAGTTACACCAACTAAAAGTTCAACCAAATACAGAATGTTCCCATCTCTTACTATTTCACAATCACTTTATAAATATAGAGCAATTGGGAGAGTGTTGAAGGAAGATTTTGGTTTTACTTCCATTCTTTTTATTCTGTTAAGTTCTAGGAAAAGAAATTAAAATATTTTGAGAAGTTGAGATTCAGTATCTCATGCTGATGAATTAAGGATGACTTTTAAATTTTCACCTTTAGGCATTATGCTTTTTTATACATTTCTTTAAAAACTTAACCATGCATATGCATTATTTTTAAATCTGAAAAACATTTTATAAAAGAAAGCCAAATATATATGGAAAAGGATATTTATGATATTGTTCATATAATAAGAAATAATGACAGACAACTAAATAGTCTGTCAACAAGGGAATGGAATAAATTATGATACTCCTTTAAATGATGTAGCCATTTGAAAAAAAATCAAGGTAGACATGTGAAAGGACTTGGAAAAATATTGAAGAAAGCAAATGGCAGAAAAATAAGTTCTCATTTTTGTAAGGGAGGAAGAGTTGTTTATTATTATTTTTGGAGTGTAGTTGCTTTACAATGTTGTGTACCAGACGTTCTAAGAGGAAGAAAATGTCACCAGCAAAGCCCATTAACAGTTCCTAGGAAATAAAACTAGAATCTGGGTAATAAAGTCTAACCTTTTCTTTTTCCTTTGTACTTAGTCTAGTTTTACTTGCTTATAGCAGGGCGGCACGCAGCAGCCCGCACCCACACAGCGCTTCAGACAAGAGTTCCGAGGCGAAATGGCTGCCTCAACATCTCAGTTCAGCAGAAGGGCCGCGCGCCACAGGCAGTTCAAGATGGCGGCGGCCGCGTGCGAGGCTCTGCGCCCGACACTCGGAGCCCTGAGCCCCCCTTCCCTACAGATAAGAACCCTAGAAAGCATTCCGCTCACAGCCTGAGAAGGAGAGGAGCTATGTACTCTTGAGTCCATGCTCCTAGCTCTCAATTCTCTGATGGAATTATAAAGCTTTCCTTTGCTTCTGAATGGAATTCGATCTCTTTTTGGCTCCGAAGACATCAGGCCTCCGAGGACAAGTACCCTTGTTGGGAATGACTCAGAAGAATCAGTGAGAAAAGCCCATCAGTTAACAGATGCTGGGGAACAGACTGTTACTTTTAATGCTTACCAACATAATTCTATGTTGCTTGAATTTGTTAAAAAAGTTTTTGTGAGTTCTATGTATTTTTCAAATACAGGAATGTTATCCACATGTGACTAATGACGGATAGACACACTTCTCATACACAAAGAATTTTCTCATGTCATTATAAAACAGTACAAGCATTACATAATTTTACCAGTGATTTTATGGTGGTAGCTGCGTTTTCTTCATTTAATTTTAGACTTAACTGCAGGGCAATAGTGCATAAAATAGTAAAAGAAGATAAATCAAACCAGAAACAAGTAAACAAGAAACTAAAAACATTAATATATGGAACTCAACGATTAGCATATCTGCATGCACAAGCCATACAAAACATACAGCTATTAAATACTAACTTCAGATTGTTCATTTGAATTGAATTAAACTGAACTGAATACTAACTTCAAATGACTGAAATGACTTAAAAGAACATGGCACATCATCATATTGTGTGTTCAATTTCTTATAATGATTAAAAAATGGAGACATCAACTATAATTTTTAACAACCAACAAGGACCTACTATTCAGCACAAGAAACTATATTCAACATTATGCAATAACCTATAAAGGAAAAGAATCTGAAAAAGGACATATATTTTATATCTGTATATATATGTATGAATTTGTCAAATTTATACATAATTTGTTAATTATAAAGTTGTCTTTATTACTTTTCTGTATATAGTCACATAACACTTCTTTGTCACCACGCCATGTGGCTTTCGGGGTCATACTTCGTGGACCAGGGACAGAACCCCGGGTTTGCAGTGAAAGCACTGAGTCCTGACCACTGGACCAGCAGAGAACTCCCGCGTAACACTATTTTTCCCTCTTTAAACTTTTCTTTCTTTCCCGGTTGTGCTGGGTCTTCGTTGCTTTGCATGGGCTTTCTCTGGTTGCTGTGAGTGTGGCCCATGGGCTTTCATCACAGTGGCTTCTCTTGCTGTGGAGCACAGGCTCCAGATGCGCCGCTTTCAGTCGCTGCGGCTTGCATGCTCCAGAGCGCAGGCTCAGTAGTTCTGGCACACGGGCCTCATTGCTCCGTGGCATGTGGAATCGTCCTGGACCAGGGATTGAACACATGTCTCCTGCGCTGGCAGACAGATTCTTATCCACTGCACCACCAGAGAAGTCCTAACACCATTTTTAATGGCTGCATAAAATAGGACAATTAAATCCTTTCTAATTTTTTATAATTATAAACAGTCTTAAACATTAACCCTTGTTCATTTTTCCATTTGATTCTTCTAGAATTCATCCTAAGTTGGGGGGGGGGTGGTAGGAGAAGTGGGGACATACACATCGTTTGGCAGTTTTCAGATGGCTCAGTGGTAAAGAATCCACCTGCAAGTGCAAGAGACGCAGGGGACTCCAGTTTGAACCCTGGGTCAGGGAGATCCCCTGAAGAAGGAAATGACAACCCACTCCAGTATTCTTGCCTGGAAAATTCCGAGGACAGAGGAGCCTGGCAGGCTACAGTCCAGGGGGTTGCAAAGAGTTGGATATGACTGAGCAACTCCACGTGCACACATGCACTGTTTGATAATATTTTTGTGAGAATAAAATAAAATAATGTTCAAAAAGAACGTTACTTCCATAATTCTTTTTTGCCACTGGGTTCAGACCAGATCTAAAGAACCCTGAGGGTTCAACCAATTAATTGCCAAGGCTTGGACTGACCCCTGAATGGGGCATGAACCCTGACCCTGACCTCAGGGAACTCACAGTCCTGAGGGGAAAATGGACACAAGTAATTCCCAAAAATGCACCTCAGGTCACAATGGAAGGGCAGGGTCAGAAGTGGTATATGACACTTCTCAAAGTCCAGCCTGCACACAGATCCCCTGTGCATCTTTTGAAAAGTAGATGTAGATTCAGTAGGTCTGGGATAGAAATTGAGATTCTACATTCCTACCAGTTTGGGCTTCCCTTGAGGCTCAGCTGCTAAAGAATCCTCCCGCAATGCGGGAGATCTGGGTTTGATCTCAGGGTTGGGAAGATCCCCTGGAGAAGGGAAAGGCTACCCTCTCCAATATTCTGGCCTGGAGAATTCCATGGACAGTATAGTCTATGGGGAAAGTCGGACACAACTGAGCGACTTTCACTTTCACTCACTCACCAGTTCCCCAGTGATATTCCAAAGTGTGGTCATTTGCAGACCACATTTTGAGTAGCAAGAGTATAAACAGAAGATAAGCAAAGCTTTCCAGATGCCCGAGCAGAATTTTAAAAGATAATTATGAATTTTCCAGGCAGTTAATGAGGGGAAGGGTACAACCCAGCAGAGAGAACAGTCCGTGCAAAGGTGCAAAGACATGAAAGAGCATGGTTTGTCTCAAGCACCAAGTCCAAAGTGTTGGGGACAGGTTAGAAAGATCCCACCCTTAGGAGCAGCCATGGTGATGAGAGGAGGAAGAGACATCAGGGTTAATTCACAGGCTGGATAACTGACCAGATATGGGGGGAAGCAGAGGCGGGCACGCATGATAGGGGAAAGGTTGCCCCCTCCAAAAGAGTAAATAAAGAATTCAGTGGAGGTTTGAGGAAGAAAATAATGAGTTCAATTTGAGGTTCAAGAAGTTGGAGGTGGAGGAGTAGGAAGCAGTGAGACGCTAGTGAAGCCCTCTGGGGAAAGACCAGAGCAGGAATGGCCAAGTGGTCAAAGCCCTGGTCTGGGAGTGGAGAAGGATTTTCCAAGTCAAAAGAACAGTCCCTCTGAATCTCAGAACCACTTTGCTGCTGTTCAGTCGCTAAGTCGTGCCCAGCTCCTTGTGACCCCATGGACTGTAGCGTGCCAGGCTCCTCTGTCCTCCACTGTCTCCCAAGTTTTGCTCAAGTTCATGTCCTTGAGTCACTGATGCTACTTAACCATCTTATCTTCTGCCACCCCCTTCTCCTTTTGCCCTCAATATTTCCCAGCCTCATTTCGCATCAGATGGCCAAAGTATTGGAGCTTCAGCTTCAGCATCAGCCCTTCTAATGAATACTGGGGGTTGATTTCCTTTAGGATTGACTGGTTTGATCTCCTTGATGTCCAAAGGACTCTCAAGAGTCTTCTCTAGCACCACAGTTCAAAAGCATCAATTTTTTGGTGTTCAGTCTTCTTCAAATTTATATATATATATATGTTATGTAATCCTGGAAAAGGAAATGGCAACCCACTCCAGTATTCTGGCCTGAAGAAGTCCACGGACAGAGGAGCCTGGCAGGTTACAGTCCATGGGGTCAGAAGAGTTGGACACAACTGAGTGATTATCATTCACTCGTGTTATATAATGGGATTCCCAGGAGGCACTAGTGGTAAAGAATTTGCCTGCCAGTGCAGGAGATAGAAGAGACATGGGCTCGATCCCTGGGTCAGGAAGATCCCCTGGAGGTGGGGGCATAGCAATCCACTCCAGTATTCTTGCCTGGAGAATCCCATGGCAAGCTACAGTCCATAGGGTTGCACAGAGTCGGACACTACTGAAACAACTTATTTTATTGTTATTATATAACAATAGTATTTGTTATGTAATAAATGTGTTTAATATGTGTATATGTTATATATATAGAAAACATTTTTCACGCTCTCAGCTGAGAGGGCCTAAAAGAAATGACACTCCAGAAACCTTAAGAATCTGGCCTAATGCCCAGATTTTGGATTCTAATGCCATTCCCCAATAAAAGAAACCAGGGCTCCTTAGAGAAATGGCTGATTCTAGGACTGGAGTAGGAAATATACACGATGAGTCTGGAGCAAGCATCTTGTACTGCTCGAAAGCAAGGAAGTGCTCCTATAATACTATCACAGGAACCAACTGAAAGAGCTTTTAATGACCAAAGCTGAAACAATTTGAGAAAAAGTTAAAGTAGCATTGGATTGTGACTCAAAGTAAAAAAATAAATATCCATTAATTCATAATGATATAAATGATTGAATAAATTAACGAGGGCCAGAGATGAGATATCCCACATTGGATGGAGTGGCCTAAAGGTGTGTCCCCAAAGCTCAGGTCTCCTGGAAACTCAGAATGTGGTTTTATTCAAAAATAGGGTCTTTGCAAATGTAATTAGTTAAGGATCTCAAGATATACTGGATTCAGGGTGAGCCCCTAATCCAATGATTGCTGTTCTTCAGGGAAAAAAATTTTTTTTGGCTGCAACGGGTCTTATTTGCAGCATGAGAACTCTTAGTTGTGGCATGTGGGATCTAGTTCCCTGACCAGGAATTAAACCAGGGCCCCCTGCATTGGGAGCAAGAAGTCTTAGTCACTGGACCACCAGGGAAGTCCCGACTGGTGTCCTTATAATAAGGACATAGAGATACACAGAGAAGGCGGTAGACTGGAGTCCCATTGCCACAAACCAAGTGATGCCTGAGGCCACCAGAATGCTGGAAAAGGCAAGGAACATTCCTTCCCCGGTCCCTTCAGAGGAATATGGCCCTGTAGACACCTCGACCTCAGACTTCTAGCCTCCAGAGCTCTGAGAGAGTACATATCTTATTTTAAGCCATCTAGTGTGTGGTAATTTGTTATGGCAGCTTGAGGAAACTAATACACAAAAGAATTCCAAATAATTCATGTAGCTACTCTAGCCTCAAGGCAGGGGAGCATAACTCTCCCCTTATTAGGCCCAGCCTGTGCACTGGGACTTCTTTTCAAAACGTACAATATGGAGAGAGGAACAAAGCATAATCTGATGATGGAGAAACCTAAAAAACACTACGTCAGCCAGGTGATCGAGGCCAACATCCACAGTCATCAATCACGTTGATAGCCCGTGTGCTTGATACGGTGTCATGGAAAATGGAGAGCTTTGTGGTTTCTCCCCACCCCTCCCGCCCCCCGCCCCGATATCCTGGTTTTATGAAAAAAACACTGGACAAATCCAGGATCCATTTTGGAGCAGACTCGAAAAGACTTGACTGGTTCTTCTCAAAACTGCCAAAGTTGGGACTTCCCTGGTGGTCCAGTGGTTAAGACTCTGTACTTTCAATGCAGGATGTACAGTTTTGATCCCTGGTCAGGAACTGAAGTTCCACACGCCGTGTGGCAAGGCCAAAAACTTTTAAGAAACCTGTCTAGGTCGCAAATTCCTTGGCAGTCCAGCAGTTAGGACTCCAAGCTCTCACTGCTGAGAGTCCAGGTTCAATCCCTGGTCAGGAACTAAGATCCCATAAGTCATTTGGCTCTGACAAAAAAAAAAAACCTGTCAAAGTCATCAACAAGGAAAGTACAAGAAACTCACAGCCTAAAGGAGCCTGAGGAGAAATGACAATTAAATGGAAAGTGGTCTCCTGGATGGGATCCTGGAACAGAAGAAGGACTAAGAAAATCTAAATAAACTATGGGCTTTGAAAAGTGAAAGTGTTAGTTGCTCAGTCATGTCCAACTCTGCGACCCCAATGACTGTAGCCCACCAGGCTCCACTGTCCAAGAGATTTTCCAGGCAAGAATACTGGAGTGGGTTGCCAGTTCCTTCTTCAGAGGGTCTTCCCAACTCAGGGATCTTCCTGACCCAGGGGTTGAACTCAGTTCTCCCGCATTGCAGGCAGACACTTTACCATCTGAGCTACCAAGGAAGAGCTTTAGTTAATAGTAATGAATCAAAATGGCTCATTAATCCTAAATGGTGTACAGTCAGGGGAATTCCCTAGATAGTATCCAGCTGGATCATAATTTTTTACACATTCTGCCAGTCTCTTTTATTTGGTATATCCACACCATTTACATTTAAAGTAACTGTTGATGGACTTCCCTAGTGGTCCAGTGGATAAGAATCCGCCTGCCAGTGCAGGGGACTTGGGTTTGATCCCTGGTCCAGGAAGATTCCACATGGCTGTGGAGCAGTTAAGCCCGTGAGCCACAGCTACTGAAGCCCGTGTGCCCTACAGCCTGTGCTCTTCAAGCAGAGAAGCCACCGCAGGGAGAAGCCTGGGCGCCACAACGCTCCCCACACTCCTCCCGCAGCTCCAAAGACCCAGCGCAACCAAAATAAATACATAAAAGTCTAAAATTGTTTTAAAAATTAAAAGTAGCTATTGATGTGTTAAGGCCTTATACATATTTCTGTCTTTTCCTTCTATTTCTCATCTGTCACTTCCTACTGCCTTCATGTGGATTACCTAAGCATTTAGGTATTATTTTTAGAGTTCCAAATGTGACATATTTATAATATTTTTAGTATACTGCTTTTATAGTAAATGTATGTATAAATATACATTTATATACAAATCTATGTATGAATGTATACATAGGCCTTTTTTCCCTAATTCTTGTTCTAGGTATCACTGTGTAATCCATCACAGTACACTGGTGTCGTTGCTTACCACACTGTGTGCAATGTAGAAACCATTCTTTTTAAAAAAATATTTATTTATCCGGCTGCTCTGGGTCTTAGTTGCAGCACTCAGGATCTTCAGTCTTCACTGTGGCGTGTAGGATCTTTACCTGCAGCATGAGGGATCCCTCAGTTGTTGCATGTGGGATCTGGTTCCCTAAGCAGGGATCAAAACCAGCCCCCTGCCCTGGGAGCCCAGAGTCTTAGACACTGGACCACCAGGGAAGTCTCTGGAAACCATACTTTGATTTAGATCCCTGGAAACCGTACTTTGATTTAGACAAGGACCACAGCCTTGTCTAACTCAATGAAACTAAGCCATGCCCTGTGGGGCTACCCAAGATGAGCGGGCATGGTGGAGAGGTCTGACACAATGTGGTCCACTGGAGAAGGGAATGGCAAACCACTTCAGTATTCTTGCCTTGAGAACCCCATGAACAGTATGAAAAGGCAAAATGATAGGATACTGAAAGAGGAACTCCTCAGGTCAGTAGGTGCCCAATATGCTACTGGAGATCAGGGGACAAATAACTCCAAAAAGAATGAAGGGATAGAGCCAAAGCAAAAACAATGCCCAGTTGTGGATGTGACTGGTGATAGAAGCAAGGCCCAATGCTGTAAAGAGCAATATTGCATAGGAACATGGAATGTCAGGCCCATGAATCGAAGTAAATTGGAAGTGGTCAAACAGGAGATGACAAGAGTGAACATCGACATTCTAGGAATCAGAGAACTAAAATGGATTGGAATGGGTGAATTTAACTCAGATGACCATTATATCTACTACTGCGGGCAGGAATCCCTCAGAAGAAATGGAGTAGCCATCATGGTCAACAAAAGAGTCGGAAATGCAGTACTTGGATGCAATCTCAAAAACGACAGAANGTCCATCTAGTCAAGGCTATGATTTTCCAGTAGTCATGTGTGGATGTGAAAGTTGGACTTTAAATAAAACTGAGCACTGAAGAATTGATGCTTTTGAACAGTGGTGTTGGATAAGACTCTTAAGAATCCCTTGGATTGCAAGGAGATCCAACCAGTCCATCCTAAAGGAAATCAGTCCTGGCTGTTCAATGGAAGGACTGATGTTGAAGCTGAAAATCCAATATTTTGGCCACATGATCCAAAGAGTTGACTCATTTGAAAAGATTCTGATATTAGGAAAGATTGAGGGCAGGAGGAAAAGGGGAAGACAGAGATGAGATGGCTAGATGCCATCACTGACTTAATGGACATGAGTCTAGGTAAACTCCTAGAGTTGGTGATGGACAGGGAGGCCTGGCGTGCTGCAGTTCATAGGGTCACAAAGAGTCGGACAGGACTGAGTGACTGAACTGAACTGAAAGGGTTTATGAGTTACAGAATTTCTCTTACTTTCAAAACTGACATGGCTGTTACTTCTCATATCAGCCTGTCTACATGCCATAGATCCAGCATATCAAGTGACTGAAGTTTAGATGGCTGCACACACACATAAAGTACTCCCCAACCCACTGCACAGTCTTCTCTGATGGCTCAGTGGTAAAGAACCCACCTGCCAATGCAGGAGACATGGGTTCCAGCCCTGGACTGGGTTGGGAATATCCCCTGGAGAAGGAAATGACAATCCACCACAGTATTCTTGCCTGGGAAAATTCCATGGACAGAGGAGCCTGGCAGGCTACAGTCCATGGAGTTGCAAGGAGTTGGATGTGACTTAACAACTGAGCATGCACACACAACTCCCTACAGAGCAGTTCGAGATGGGCAACCCTGAAGAGTTTGCTGAAAATATCAAATGCAAATATGATTATATAAGATATAAGAAAAGCCTGCTGCTGGGATTAACAGATACAAACTACTATACATAAAACAGATAAAAAAGATTTACTGTATAGACATGGGGTTATATTCAATATCTTATAGTAACATATAATGGAATATAATCCAAATATATATATATAACTGAATTGCTTTGCTGTATACCTGAAACTACCATAGTATTGTAAATCAACTATACTTCCATTTTTAAAAAAGTCTGCTGCAGATTTTTCAAGTGAACACTAAGGGATTCCACGAAGGGATTCCACGTTGAGTATTTTCCAGCAATTAGTAGTTTACAAGCAATGTGGCTAATTAGCTCATCAGTCTTCAATGGAAGTGTTTCCATAAACATTCTGCCAATTACAAGACAACACGCATGCATGCTAAAATGTGTTTGAACAAGAGTTCATCATCCCCTTTCTAATGAAGAATAAACAGCAACTTCTAAAACACACTATACTTGGTTGAAAAGATTATTGTATTTGTGACTATATGCTCATCTAAGAATACTCTTGAGATATAATAACAGTTAAATACACACAACATCAACATAGCAATAGATGGAAATAACAAGGCAGCAGCTGTTGCCTTTGAAACCATATATAGGCTGTGAGTAAGTGGTGGTAAACACCAAACATTTTATCTAAGTCCTAACTGCAATGTTGTTGAGCAGAGTGGATAGAGCTAACCTATTACTTAGGGATGGTTAACTAAAAATGAACTGCTATTTTCTTTTGTTAAAAAATGTCCCATAGATATGAGTTTCAAGAGATAAGATCTTTCAACTCAGGTGACCCAAAATGGACACTAATAAATTTCTTAAATATCTACTTTCCATGGGAAATCATTTATTTTCCTATACCAAAAAAAAAAAAAAAGGCACTGAATGACCAGGAAGTCAATAGGTAACATTTTAAAGGTTCAATATTGGAAATTCTATAATGGCATTTGTTGTTTGAGTAAGTACTCAAGTATTTTGATAGGAAGACTAATTACACTTTCAAGATACCATCTTCCAGGAATAATCATTTCTAGGAGTAATTGTCTTCTCTGACTAGTATGGATGATAGTAAGTTTTCATTCCTAATTCCTGCTTGGGGAAATGTAAACCTAGGGTCTTGAAAATCATAAAGATAAAGAACTATGGAAATGTAGAAAGAGGGAGAATTTTTTAAATACCCTAAATACATATATTATGCACAAGAAGAATGTGTACATTTTACCTGTTTGCTTCTCACTGGAGGGAGATATTCCCCTAGGTACAAGTCACATCATATTTCCTGCTAGAAATACTCATGAGCCAGCAAAGTGGGGCAAGCTGTCAGCTGCTGCTGGCCTAAGCTTTACAAACATGCCGTTAGTTGGGAGGCTCCTGCATCAGTAGACCAGAGAGCGTAGCATTTCTTTTAGTATAAAATACCATAGCCCCATATTTGAGAAGAGCTATATATTAATTAGAGTGCCTCTGGTGGATTAAAAAGCTCATCATTTATTGGCTCATGGTGGCCTTGGTGGAGGCCCACAATTAAAAATAGATGGGGAAATATTTTAGCAGTGGCAGGATTCCAACATATTTGCAAGTCCTCTCCCATTTGATATATGTAAACATGAAGGCCATAATACATGTTTCCAACTGCTGGCTTTGGTAGGCTTAACTGCCAAGACTACTGGTGTTAAACAACACTTTTCAGCTCCAAAGAAGTTAAACCAAAGTATATGGGGATTTGATAGGTGTTGTACACCACTTCTGTACGCACCTTGATTTGTCTGGCAGTATACAAAAGAGTTAAATCTTAACATTTCTCTGAACACTCTTGAGATCTCAAATTATCCCTTTACACATTAAGGAGGTACCTCTTTTATATCTAAAACTGTGTAATTATTAAGATAAAGTAGTTAACGCTTACATGAGAAAGCTAAATATTATTTTTAAATATTCTAAGGAAAAAGACTCTGATTTGACTGACAGATCTTTAAGACTTTTGCTAAACCCAGATCATTAGTTATCCTTTTTTCCAAACAGCACAATTAATATCTTTAGTGTTTATCTCAAAAACTTATTATGATATTTCATGATGTTAACAAAACTTCAAAGTATAATTATCCCAGTCACTACAATAGACCATGTATCACCACACATACCTTTCTACATATGAGAAAANCTTACTCCTTGGAAGAAAATTTATGACCAACCTAGATAGTATATTCAAAAGCAGAGACATTACTTTACCAGCAAAGGTTCGTCTAGTCAAGGCTGTGGTTTTTTCAGTGGTCATGTATGGATGTGAGAGTTGGACTGTGAAGGCTGAATGCCGAAGAATTGATGCTTTTGAACTGTGGTGTTGGAGAAGACTCTTGAGAGTCCCTTGGACTGCAAGATCCAACCAGTCCATTCTGAAGGAGATCAGCCCTGGGATTTCTTTGGAAGGAATGATGCTGAAGCTGAAACTCCAGTACTTTGGCCACCTCTTGAGAAGAGTTGACTCATTGGAAAAGACTCTGATGCTGGGAGGGATTGGGGGCAGGAGGGGAAGGGGATGACCGAGGATGAGATGGCTGGATGGCATCACCAACTTGATGGACGTGAGTCTGAGTGAACTCCGGGAGTTGGTTATGGACAGGAAGGCCTGGCGTGCTGCGATTCAGGTGGTCTCAAAGAGTCAGACATGACTCAGCGACTGAACTGACTGACTGACTGACCCTCTCACTTTTTAAATGTAATTGTCTTAAGCATTTCTTCTATATACACTGCGGCAGAACCACACTGACTCCCCTTTGTCAGTTCCATCTTAGACCCACATTTTGTCAGCTCACCCTTCCATGTGAATGAACTATAGCCTAACTCACCAAGGAATGTGCCCAAACCAGAGGAGTCCCCATGCGCTCTTACCCTTGCTGTCATCTGACTTGAAACCTGGAAGTGTGCCTTTCACTAACACACATGGTTAACGGTCAGGAGCCTCCAAGCGGTAGGAAAACCCCATGGTTCCCACTGCTGTGACTGTGCTTCTCGCTAGTGGTCGTGTTTCACTTTTACCTTTAGCCTCTTCAAATTTCCAGTACCCCTCAGTGGCATGAAATATAGCTGTGAATGCTTCTGGATCATCCATCCGCTCAATCCTTTCTACCCATATGCAAGTTACTCACAATAAACTTCATAATTACACTTTACAGAGTTGCCTACTTCATTTTTCAGCCTCAAAATGCCTTCTCAGTGTGGAGGATATTATTCAATATCTCTGCCTCCCAACACCACCACATCAGATGGCATTATAAATTTTGCTTCAACCACAAGATATGGTTTAAAATCGTGAGGTGAAGAATAGGTTTCTTCTATTTTTACCCACTCCATTGTTCTTTCGTTTCTAAAGGCTTCAGACTTCTTCTGTGATGATTTTCTTTCTGATGAGAGAACATACTTTAGCCATTTGTCCGTGGCAAGCCTGCTAGCAAGAAGTTCTCTTAGTTTCCATTCATATGAGAATGTCTTTATTTTCCCCTTCACTCCTGCAAGATAATTTCACTGGATCCAGCTCATTTTCTTCAGTGCTGGAAAAATGTGCCATTTCCCTCCTGCTTCCATGGCTTCGGGCGAGAAATCTGCTGTGATCCAAGGTGATATTCTTGTATAAGTATGCGTCATTTCTCTCTGCTGCTTTTAACCTTTTTTTTTTGTCTTTGTTTTTTAAAATGTTTAAGTATGAGGTATCTTGCTGTGGCTCCCTTTGACTTAATCCTGTTTGGGATTCACTTGACTCCTTGTGTCTGTATTTTTATGTCTTTCACCAAATTTGGAACATGACCAGATATTATTTCCTTGAACATTTTTTTATCCTACACTTTCTCCTCTACTTCTTTTAAGAAATATTTTATTTATTTAGCTGTATCAGGTCTTAGTTGTGGCATCAGGGATCTAGTTCCCTGACCTGGGATCAAACCCGGGCCCCCTGCACTGGGAGCGCAGAGCCTTGGACACTGGACCACCAGGGAAGTTCCTTTCTCCTCTTCTGAAACTCCAGTAATACAAAGGTGAAGTCTGTTGTTATTGTCCCACAGATCTGCAAGAGTCTATTCAATTTTTTTAATCCTTTTTTTTTTTTAAAGAACAGTTTTAGCTTCGAAGTAAAATCAAGATGAAGGAACAGGGATTTCCCACATATTTCATGCCCCTACACGTGCACAACCTCCCCTATTATCAACATTCCCCACAAAATGGTACATTTGTTACAACTGGTGAGTCCACATTGACACATCATAATCACCCAAATCACACAGTCACTTTTTTGTTTCATGCGTTCTATGAGTTTGGACAAGTGTATGATGACATGTGTCCAAATTATAGCATTATTCTCACTGCTCTAAAAATCTTTTGTGCTCTGGCTATTCATCTCCCATCCCCCAACTCCTCATGACCACTGATATTTTTATTGTCTCCATACTTTTGTTTTTTCCAGCATGTCACGAGTGGGAATCATACAGTACGTGGGCTTTTCAGACTAGCCTCTTTCACTTAATATTATGCACTTAAGTTCCCTCTATATCTTTCCTGACTTGATAGCTCATTTCTCTCTAACAGTGCATAATATTCCATTGTCTGGGTGTACCATATTTTTTTATCCATTCTCTACACAAGGACATCTTGGTTGTTTCCAAGTTTGGGCAAGTATGAGTAAATCTTCTAAGAAAAGCTTTGTATAGGTTTTTGTGTGGACATAACTTTTCAGCTCCTTTGGGTGAATACCTAGGAGTGTGATCGCTGGATTGTGTAGTAAGAACATGTTTAGTTTGGTAAGAAACTGTCATGCCGTCTTCCAAAGTCGCTGTACCATCCTGCAGCCCCACCAGCAATGAATGAGAGTTCCCGTGGCTTCACATCCAGCATTTGATGTTGTCCATGTTCTGGATTTTGAACATTCTACTAAGTGCATAGTGGTATCTAACTATTGCTTTAATATGCTTTATATGTAGACATATGTTGTAGAGCATCTTTTCATATGCTTATTTGCCACCTTTATATATTCTTTGATGAGGTGTCTATTAAAATCTTTGGCCTATTTTTTTAATCAGATTGTGTTTGGTTGGTATTTTCTTCGTCTGTTTTTGGGTTTGGGGTTGTTTTTGGTTGCACAGCTTTTGGAATCTTAGTTCCCTGACCAGGGATTGAACCCTGGCCCTCTGCAGTGGAAGCACAGGAGTCCTAACCACTAGACCACCAGGGAATTCCCGGTCAGGTTGTTTTCTTATTGTTGAGTTTTAAAAGTTCTTTGTACATATCGGGTAAGAGTCATTTATCAGATATACTTTTCCGTATATTTTCAGTCTTTATTCTCTCTGTTGTGCAGATTGAATTTTATTGACACATCTTCAAGTCACTAATTCTGTTCTTTGTCATCTCCACTGAGTCTATCGAGCAAGGGTTTTATTTTAGTTACTGTATTTCTCAGTTCTAGAAATGCTATTTGGTTGTTTTTATAATTTCCATTTCCTTGTTGAGATTTTCTGCTTTTTGTGAGATTAGCATCTGACTTGTTTGCGTTTATTTCCAGCTGTGCTGAGTCTTTCTTGCTGCACAGGCTTCTCTCTAGAGGCGGTGCACGGGCTTCTCATTGCGGTGCCTTCTCTCATGGAGCACAGGCTCGGTGGTGCGCAGGCTCAGCAGGTCCCCAGGCTCTGGAGCACAGGGTCAGTAATAGTGGTGCGCAGGCTTAATTGCTCCAAGGTATGTGGGATCTTCCTGGACCAGGGACCAAACCAGTGTCCCTCATTGGCAGGCAGATTCATTACTACCGGACCAACAGGGAAACATGAGATTTTCAATTTTTAAATTTGTCCCCTGGGACTTCCCTGGTGGCTAAGTGGTGAGGGATCTGCCTGCCAATGCAGGAGACATGGGTTTGATCCTGATCCAGGAAGATCCCACATGCCCTCTCCCCTAGCACCACAACTAGAGAAAAGCCTGTGTAGCAACAAAGACACAGCAGAGCCTAAATAAATAAATTTTTAAAAACTATTGTCTCCAGAGAATTTGTTATTATTATCAAAGCCTGTTTATGATGACTGCTTCAAAATCCTTATCAAATAGTTCCAACATCTACTCCATCTTGATATTAGCATCTGTTGATCTTTTCTTATTCAAATTGCAATTTTCCTAGTTCTTGGTATAAACTATGATTTTTTATTTCATCCTGGACATTTTGGTTATTTTGTTAGGAGATTCTTGAGCCTATTCAAATCTTGTATTTTAGAAATCACCCTTTTTCAGCATAGGTTCTGGACTATTTCTGTGGTCTTCAGTTCCAATGACAGCTTAATTTTTCTGAGTCCTTGTAATGATATTGTTATCTGTTTCATTCTTCTCGTGATGCTGGGACTTCTGCTCAATTTCTTTTGGTGCCATAGGTAGGGGAAGACGTGCTATTCTGGGTCATCTGCTGTCATTGAGGACCTTGTGGCAGACGTCAGGGTGGGCAGAAGCTGCTGAGCCCTGTAGGTATTCATATGCCACCTGCTGCTGAAGATCCCCTGGAGAAGGGAATGGCAACCCACTCCAGTATACTTGCCCGGAGAATTCCATGGACGGAGGAGCCTGGTGGGCTGTAGTCTGTGGGGTCTCAAAGAGTCAGACACGCCTGAGCGACTTCCATGTGCGCTGCTGCCGCCACTGTGATGGATCACCCAGCGGTGCCTGGGTGACCACCCAGCGGTGCCTGGTTGTGGAATGAGAGCTACGGTGGCCTCTCGCTTTGCTGCTGCTGCTGCTGCTGCTGCTGGCAGATCAGGCTCTGCATAGACCCCAGCTGTGGACTGAGTTTACCTCACTTTTTCAAAACTCAAATATATATATTACCAATTTAAACTCACCCTGGGAACTCCCTAGCAGTCGAGGGGTTAGGACTTCCACTTTCACTGCCAGGGGTTCAATCCCTGGTTGGGGAACTATGATCCCTCAGTCTTCATGGCCCTGTGGACTGCAGCCCATCAGGCTCCTCTGTCCATGGACTCCTCCAGGTCGCCATTCCCTTCTCCAGGGGATCATCCCAACCCAGAGATCGAACCCATGTCTCCTGCATTGCAGGCTGATTCTTTACCATCTGAGCCACTAAGGAAGCCCAAGATCCCATAAGCTGCATAGTAATGACCAAAAAAAATTAATAATAATAATAATAATGAAATCGGGACTCCCCTCGTAGTCCAGTGGCTGAGACTCCAAGCTCCCAATGCAGGGACCTGGATTCCATTCCTGGTCAGGGAACTAGATCCCACCTGCCACAATTAAGAGTTTGCATGCTTCAACTCAAGATCCCACATGCCTCAAAAAACAGCAAAGGTCCCATGTGCTGCAACTAAGACCCAGCATAGCCGAAATCAATACATAAATTTTTAAAATAAATCTTAAAAAAAAAAAAAAAAAACTTCCCTAAAACCAACAGCCATAATGAAATCACGAGTTTGGATGTCCAGTTTTAAAATTTTCCTCTAAAGCACATGAAATGATAGGGGGAACGTGTTTTTCCTTGTTGAACCTGAAATCATTTCGTGGACATGGGAGGCCAGTTTGGGACATCACCCCTCCAGCACACTGACTCACTGAGGCTTGGTGTGCCCTGCTGGAGGGCAGTGAGTAGGCTTAATCTCCCAAACAGCCTGAGGCTATTCTGTGCTCAGAATACTCCAGAGTGGGTCTTCACCTGATGACAGGCCGGATCCGCAATCAGACTGAAGTCCTGAAAGCAACCTTGGCACATACCAGTGCCGTGTCTGGAAGATGTGTGTCTCTCGTTGAGCACACATAAATGCTCCCATGTTTGTGCACATACCCACTTACACACTGACGAGGCTGCACAATCAGTTTTGTGTCCACTGACTCTCTACAGCTACACACTTACTCCCTGACCTAGTTACTCAATTACACGCTATAGTCTTACCAGCTTGTGTGTTTACCTCCTTACATGCTGCACGCGTACCTTCTCGCCTCGTGTCTTGTACGTGCTTACCTCTCAGGTACTAACACAGTCACATACTCACCTGCTCATTTGCTCACTCTCCCTCTTATCTGTGTAGCCACTTACACAATTACACACTCTGACCCAATTACACGTTATGACCCACTTACATATGTCCAGACCCAGACCCAATGGAGCCTCAGCTGCAAAGACATCCCGTTAACAAGGAAAGAGAGTTGGATTGCAGGGAAGGAAGGCTCTTAGTTCCCAGCAGCCAGGCCCGCTCTCGTCCCTGGCTCCTGCCTCCTACCAGCCAGTTCTCATAAAAGCCCCTGTCTACACGTCTGACAGCTGCCAACATATTTCCTCTGGTCTGAACATTTAAGCGCATGTTGAGTTGGAAGGAAAGCAAGCCACACTCAGGGCACTTGCGCGTTCCCAGCCTTGCACGTAGTGCCCTATGTACACGCCCTCCTAGGCTCCTTTGTTCCTGGCCTGGGGGCTTAACCCAGGGCAGTCTGGGGTGAGTCAGGGCTGATTTGCAACCAGTGGATGCTGGCTTCACAGGTGGCCTGTAAGGGATCTCCTCCAGGGAAGAGCAGCCTGAGTATGGCTGGTGGAAGGGGAAGAGCCCTGGACCAGGAGTCCACAGGCCTGAATTCAGTGTCCAGATAGGCCTCCTCCGAGCTACGCGGCCCTGTGCTCAGCCGCTCAGTCGTGTCCTACTCTTTGCAACTCCATGGACGATATAACCCCCCAGGCTCCTGTGTCCCTGGGATTCAACAGGCAAGAATACTGGAGTGGGTTGCCATTTCTTTTTTCAGGGGATCTTCCCAACCCAGGGACTGAACCTGAGTCTATGTATCTCCAGAATTGGCAGCCAGATTCTTTACCACTAGTACCACCTGGGAACACGCATGAGACCCTGGGGATATACACTTACGCTAAGTTTCTTTCATATGTATATATACACTTTGTTTTTTTAATGTGGACCATTTTTTAAGTCTTTATTGAATTTGTTACAGTATTGCTTCTGTTTTATGTTTTGGTTTGTTGGCCATGAGACATGTAGGATCTTAGCTCCTTTACCAGGGATTGAACCTGCAACCCCTGCATTGAAAGGCAAAGTCTTAACCACTGGACTACTGGGGAAGTCCCCTCCTCTCTACATCTCTGTTTACTTATACAAGAGAAGTGAGTAACTGAGGGTTTTAGAAAGGCAGAAACTGGGTACTTCTTTGTCTTCTATCCCTGATCCTGGTACAGGACAGATCAGTGAATGTTTTCCACTTGGACGAAGACGTCATTCATACTTCACTGAGCCCTAGAAGAGTGGCACAAAAGCCACGGAGCACCGTTATCAAACTGGGGTTCCCCCCCACCTGCATCAGAATCATTACAGTACTGATTCAATACAGATTCCTGGGCCCTGGCACCTCTAGGGATAGGACCCAGGAGTTAGCAATTTATTTAACAACTTGTGTAGAAAGAATCACTTGCATAAGGTGTGCTAAACAACTTCCACCATCCTTTATCTACGCATAATAGGTTCTTATTCATCCTTCAAGTGAGCACTGATGTCACCTCCACCATGAAGCCTTCCTAGACTCACGCCAGATAAAATTAATTGCCTCATCCTCTGTGGGCTCACAAATAAACTATCTTATTCAACTTTGTGTCCCCCAGCACCAGCCCAGGAGCACATAGAGGATGCTTATATTTTAAATAAAATCAAACCTCCCTCCCCTGGCCTAAGAGGCCCTCAATGATCTGATCCTCCCCATCTCTACCTGCCTTCCACACCCAGCTCAGCTCACTTCTCCCTCCTCTGCCCCTTACCCTCAATGCTCCTGCCATATTTCCTTTGTTCTGTTCTTTAAACAAGCCAAGTTCCACCCATCCTCTTATCCTTTGCTCTCACTCTTCCTCTGACCATTCTTCCTTCAGGTCTTTGCATGACTGGCTCCTTCCTGCTGAACATTCAGATCAAATATCACCTTCTCAGAGACATCTTCTCGGCCCACCCAACCCAACCTGAAGAAGTGCTTCAATAACCCCTATCTTCTCATTTTAGTTTCATCATACATTGATCATTCTATGATAATTTCTTTTTTTTTTTTCCCTCAGCTGTGCCACGTGGATGGTGGGATTTTTAGTTCCCCGACCAGGGATTGAACCTTGTGCTCTTGCAGTGGAAGTTCAGTCTTAATCACTAGACTGCCAGGGAATTCCCATTCATTTCTTTTTTCCAAAAAAATATGTTTGTTGTCTTTCTCTTTCCCAGGGAACGAACACAAGCTCATGAGATAAGAGGTCTTCATTAGTTAAGCTCAGTACTTCATAACCAGGGCCAATTGTTATCCCCAGGGGATATCTGGCATCGGCTGAAGACGTCTTGTGCTGTCACAACTGGGCAGGTGCTCCCAGCACCTTGCGAGCCAGCGTTGGGAATGCTGCTGAGCGTTCGACAATGCGCAGGACGAACAAAGAAATATGCGGCCCCAAAAGACAGCAGAGAAACCCTTTCTACCTCATCTCTGAAGCCCCACAGCCTGGACCAGCACCTGGCAAATCTTATTCTGCTCAAACATTTTTGCAGTGTGAATGAATAAAATGTTTAAATTAAATGTTGGATTTAATTTTAAAGCCTAAAAGGTCCTTAGAGAGCAATTAAATCATGAGTTTTCACACTCAGCTTCTGGAAGCCTCAGGCTATGGGGCAGAGTTTTGGGAATTCTATATACTCTAAAGAATTTTCAGCTCAACCCTGAAGACATAAATTTCCTGACTATGGTCTGTTTTATATATTGGGGTCCCAATTGTCTGACAAGCTCTCCTGCTTAAAAAAAGGGGGGGAAACCACTACTCCAGACCAGCCTCTTCATTTCTCCGAGCTGCAAGCCAGGACTCAGAGAAGCTGGGGGCTGCTCAATATTATTCCACGGAGAGCCAAGCTTGAGTCTCCTGATGCCCAACTGGCCTTAGTCACAGACTGCCCATAGCTCTGTCATGTGCCAAAGATACGATTCAGGAGCAAAGATGATATGATGTAACAATTAGGAACACTAGAGTCATATTGAGTGGGTTTTCATCTTGGCTCTGCCTCCAGTCAGCTGTGTGACCTTAGAAAAGCCACTTAACCTCTCTGTGCTTGAGTTTTCCCTGAGGATCTGTAAAAATGGAGATACTAATAGTATTTACTTTATAAGGTTGTAATGCAAATTAAAGCAGTTAAAATGTGAAAAATGTTTAGAACAGTGTCTGGCACTTAGTAACTGTTGTGTAGGGTTGGTGACCAACTCATCTTGGTTTACCTGGGATGTTCTTGGTTTTAGCCACTGAAAGTCCTGTGTTCCAAGAAACCCCTCAGTCTGAGCAAAGAGGAATAGTTATTTATTTCAGTCGTATGTGTATGCTTGACTTTTTAAATTGTCTGCATTAATCTTTGTGCATGCTAAGTCTCTTCAGCTATGTCTGACTCTTTGTGAGCCCATGGACTCTAGCCCACCAGGCTCCTCTGTCCATGGGATTCTCCAGGTGAGAATACTGGAGTGGGCTGCCATGCCCTCCTCCAGGGCATCTTCCCAACCCAGGGATCGAACCTGCATCTGTTATGTCTTCCGCATTGGCAGGCAAGTTCTTTACCACTAGCATTAATGTTTAGTAACTGTCTATATTAACGTTCACTTTGACTTTTCACTGCTAAATACTTTTCCTACTTAGTCCGTTACATATACCGAGCATATACATATACCGTTACTGACAAATTAATTACACAGATGGGAGAGCAGGGGACATCTTTAGCCTACTTTTTTTTTTTCTCTCCTTAGAGTGTTCCACATGCTGGATAAGATAATACATTAGGGAATTTTTTTTGATTGATTTATAGGAGTGATATTTCTTGAGTAGTGTTTTTTTTGCATTTTAATATTATTCCCATTTCCCCCTTAGTTTTATTGAGATATGCTGACATTCAGCACTATATAATGATTCAACTTTACTTTCTTTTAAAAAAAAATAATAGCCTCTCTTTCAGATGGTCTTTTAAAATGTATCCATATATATATTTATTTATTTTACTTTTTTGATTGTGCCGGGTCTGAGTTGCAGTCTGAAGGATCTTCCATCTTTGTTGCTGCATGTGGGATTTTTTAGTTGAGGCACTGGGGTCTAGTTCCCTGACCAGAGATCAAACTCAGGACCTCTTGCATTTGGAGTACAGAGTCTTAGCCACTGGACCACCAGGGAAGTCCTCCTACTTTCAAATAATGAAGTAAATGGTCATTTTTCTATCAGCTCTTGAAAGGAAGCCCACAGCACCTCTACTTGGAGGACGCTTTTAGAGCAGTGGGTTTGTTACGTGAGCTCCTCAAATAAGAAAACTCTGTTTCTTTTTTCAAAAAGTCTATACTCCAGCAGTTCAGCACTTCAGACTAAATTTTACCCAGTCACACAGAATTTTGGAACTGGAAAGGTTAGGAAATATTTAGTACAACTGTGCCATTTCCCAGATAGGAAAACTGAGTCCAGGGAAACCCACTCCCTCACATGAATCACATGTGAGGACCCCAGGGCTCGGGCCCAAGGTTCCCAAACTTCTGAGTCTCAGAGGTTCTCAAACTGGGCTCCACACCCAGAGGCAAGTTTAGAGAGATGTGGGTGTCTAGGGAGTTAGGAGGAAGCCATTCCGCTGTCACCCCACTCGTCCTATCCCAGCAGCTCCACCTCTACCGTTTGGACATTGAACTTCAGCTTAAGTCGCCTCTGCAAAAGGGTTCATGGTGAAAACATATTTTTTGAGAGCCACTCAGTTATATCACAAGATTGACATATTTTCTTCCCTGGAAAATTTGCTCCCATGGAGAAAACTTAACTGTTTGTTTGACATTTTTTTCCCCCCTCTAATAGATTTTCTGTGGTCGGAAAAACAGATGCAAGGGCCCTTTAAAAGCCAGCCGTTAGGATGAAAGGCTCATTCACTCACTGGAGCGGGCTGGATGAGTCAGGACACAAGATGTGTAATCTCATGCCCATCACTGAGAAAATGCCACTTAGGAAAATGCAGCAACTTGCGGCCACTCCGTAGAAGCTTAGAAGCAGAGCTCCGTACAGCCCCAAGGGGAAGAGTCGCCAGGAAGCAAGATGGATGGAGGGTGGGGAAAATGGCTGTGAAACCATCTAGGTTAGCACCCAGGATCAGGTGATGACACGGGCAGGAACCGCTGGCAACTTATGCCCTCCCTACCCCCTCCAACATGAATTTAAGCCAAAACAGACACGCCTGGCTTTGGAGGCAAAAGTGCACCCTGGGTTGACCCCCAAGCAGGAGAAAGACAAGAAGAATGGCAAAGCGATATGCGTGCAGCCTTTGTCCATGACAGCGCGCAGCTCTCCCTCGAGGCAGGCAAGGCTCAGAGGAAGCGCAGGGAGACATGAGCTGGTTGCCCCAGGCAGAGAAGCTCAGGCCTCCACACTCAGCAGACCTGGGTCTGAATCCTGGCTCAGCCACTCACCAGCTGTGCCACCTCAGGGGAGTTTCTTCACCTCTCTGAGCATTTTCTCATTGGTAAAACGTAATGGTACCTACCTTACAAGGCCAGTGAAGGATCAGAAAAGAGGAGGTCCCTGCCCCTTACAAGGCTCCTGTGCCAGTGCCAAGAAAACAGTTGCAGCTGCTGTTTATTAAGCACCTACTAAGTGCCCATCTCGGGGTGCCAGAGTTCCAACTCCTAGCCACATAGCCTATGGGGCCTCTGCCTACTGAGGATTCTCCTTAATACTGGAGAAGTTCAGAGGAGGGCTGTCTCCATCATAATTTGGAGCCAAGAGTTTGGGGTCAGAGAACATCCTGGGAGACTTAGAGCTCATCAGTCTTTGCCGTGAATGATTGTGTTTGGCCAGCCCTCCCCACATAGTAAGGGGTCAAGAAATAGCTGTTGAATGAGTGACTCAGTGATGGAAGAAATTAATGAAAGACCAAATGTTGATGAATGTCTCCTTCTGGATGGAGGGAAATTAAAAAAAAAAATTCAAGAGTTCATAACATAATGTGGAATGAAATAAGCCAAATACAAGAGAATGTTCTGTGTGATGACATTTGTATAAAGTTCTAGACCAGGCAAGATAAATCTATGGTGATAGGAGTTGGAATAATGATTCCCTGGGTACTAGAGGAAACAAAGCTGTTCCCTGTCTATCCTATATCTGTTCCCCTCTCCCTTACCACTAGTGTAGCTACTTGACAAACTTCTGGTCAATAAGATGTAAGCGGAACTGTCTGGAGATGGTGGGGAAAGCCTTCAAGGACTGATTCATATTCTTTGCCCTTTTGCCCCCTCTTCCTCCATGTTCCTTTTTGAATATAGATGTGACAGCTGGGTCCCTGGCTGCTCTGTGGGATTGTGAGGATTAGAGCCATATACTAAGGTTGGAAGAGCTGGTAACTAGATCCATAACTACTCCACAGAGCTGTCACATCAGCCCTGGATTTCTCGCCTGCTTATCTCTAGAGGTGACAGAAACAATTCTTGGGTAAGCCACTATTATTTGGGGATTTTCTGTCACATGAAGTTTTCACCTACTTTCCCTGCCCAACAGCCCTATGAGGTTGGTATTGTTACTGTTGTACAGATGAGGACATTGAGCTACAGATTACATCCTTGCCCAAGGTCACATGGCTGGAATAGGGAGGACCTAGAGATAAATACAGACTTCCCTGGTGGCTCAGATGGTAAAGCGTCTGTCTACAATGCGGGAGACCTGGGTTCGATCCCTGGGTTGGGAAGATTCTCTGGAGAAGGAAATGGCAACCCACTCCAGTACTCTTGCCTAGAAAATCCCATGGATGGAGGAGCCTGGTGTCCATGGGATCGCAAAGAGTCGGACACGACTGAGCAAGTGAGGGCTGTTGAGGGCATTCCTTCCCTGGAGGCTACTGGGCACATGCCACTGTCCTCCAATACGCAGGTCCTGGGGCAGATTAGCCCATGATCACAGGATCAAGACAGTCAAAATCATAGGTCCCAAAATGGAGCCCCACCCACATGACATCACTGACATCTCCCCACTGACTATGGGAGATGGAATCATGTCCCCATTTCACAACTAAGAGAACTGAGGCTGGAGGCACTGAATTTAGGCTAGAGGCACTCAGCCTCACAGAGCTAGGAAACAGGGAGCTGGGGTTTAAACCAAGGGTCCTTACTAGCAAAAATCCGCCACATTCTCAGCCCCGCAGCCACACGGCTGTCTTAGAAGCCATGCGGCCCAGTTCCTTATCAGTTTTTTTCTTTTTTTGGCCACACTGGGTCTTCCTTGCGGCGTGTGGGCTTTCTCTAACTGTGGTGAGCTGCTAGTTGTGGTGAGCGAGCTTTCCTTGTGGAATGTGAGCTCTAGAGAATGTGGGCTCAGTCACCATAGCTGGCTGGCTTAACTGGGTGAAGCGCACGGGCTTAGTTGTCCCACAGTATGTGGGGTCTTAGTTCCCCAACCAGGAACTGAACCATGTCCCCTGCATCAGAAAGTGGATTCTTAACCACTGAGCCACCAGGGAAGTACCCACCCCCATCAGAGTTTGAAAATTTCTTTATAGCCCTTGCCACATGGCTGGCTAGTCTCTGAGTACCCTCAGCAACTGAGAGCTCTTTACCTACCTGCCCTGCAAAGGAGAAGTTTAGGAGGAAGTGTTCTAGTCCCTACAGAAGCCTCTGCCTCCTCCTTCCTGGCCTCGGCCATCCTGGAACTGCCCTGTCCTGGGGACTTTTCCCCCGAAGCAGCCTTTTTTCTCCTTGTCCAGTCCCTCAAGCTCAGTGGGTAGGGTGGGGAGGGTGATATCTTTACAGTAGATTCTCTCTCTCTTTCATCATTTCCTGTTTGTTTGAAAAGAAGGCAAGATTATCCCCGGGGGTTGGGGGGAGCAATTTGTAAAAATGTAAACTGTACATACCCTCTGACTCAGCTCTCTCCTCACACACGTGCCCAAAGATGGGTGCAAAGAAGCAGCTCAGAGCAGCAAGGTTTGTGAGCTTGGAAACATCCTAAGTGTCCACAGATAGGGGACTGGTGATAACATCAGAATGTGTCCCGCCAGTGGAGGACACCACAGCGCTTTAAAAGGCTGGGAATATCGTGTCCACCCAAGAGACATGAGAACACACGCCCACACAAAGACTTGGGTGCAAACATTTATAGCAATGTTATTCCCAATAGCCCCAAATTGGAAACATTCCAACAGTCCATCAGCTGGTAAATGGATAAGCAAAATGTCTGTACAATGCAAAGTATCTGTACAATGTCTTTAGAAAGCAAAATATCTATACAATGGAAGAGTAGCCAAAAAAAAAAAAGACAATATACTCTCCAGGATGGATGAATGTCCAAACAGTTATGCTAAGAAGAAAAAGTCAGATGCAAAAGACAATATGTTATAGGGACTTCCCTGGTGGTCCAGCGGTTAGGACTCTGTGTTTCCAACACAGGGTCTCGGGTTTGATCCCTGGTGGGAGAACTAAAGATCCCACGTGTGGCCCAAAAAAAAGAAAAAAGAAAAAAAAAATCAAGCAGGAAAAAGAAAGAAAAGAAAGCAAAGGAGAGAGGCCAGAAGCTGCATGCACTCCATCCTCCAACACCTCCTTTTACAATTATCGGGCCCAGGGATTTAGGAATCGGCATCTGTAAGCCGTAAGTTGGAAGAGTCTAGACTCAGGATTTGTGGAGTGGTCTAGTCCAGTTTCTTTGCTCTATCAGTGGAGAAACTGAGGCCCAGGGAGCACCTGGGTCGCTTCCAATGGCAGAGCTCACTGGGCCCGGGCCCCGGGCTGAAGTCCAGGCTTCGGATGGAGCTCCCAGCTCTGCCCCCGCACTGCACTCTGCGTACAAATTGCTTCATGGCTCCAGGAAAGGGGAGTTTATAAATTTGGCCACATTTTGGAACAACAGAGCCATAAATGGACATGCCCGCGGGAAGCTGGGAGATACCTGACCTTTGAGGCTGGGAGCCGGGAGAGACAGGGAGCGCAGGGGCGGGCGGACCCAGCCATGGCCCAGATTCTTGCATTCAGGGGAAAATAAAACTGGAGAAAGGAGCTCGTCCGGAGGAGGCTGCCGATACAAAGTGGAGGACCTGGTTCAAAATGCCCGTTTCGCCCCTGTCTGGCTGGGTGACCTTAGGCCAATGGCTTTATTCTCTGAGCCTCACTAGTCACCACACTCCGTGAATGACGAGAACACAGAGAAAAAGTGAAAATCAGATGGACCAGGCCCAAACTCTGACTTACAGAGAGTCAGACTCTTCCAGGATGAGGCCACTATATTTTCTAGAAGTATCCTGATGTCTGCATCGATAGAGAACTGCAGTGCAGGAGCTGATGACATCTAAGCTCTTAAAACACTTCCCAAAGTGATTATTTTTAGAGGTATTCCCTGGTGGTATAGGGGTTAGGACTCCACACTCTCACGGCTGAGGGTTCCGATTCAATACCTGGTCAGGGAACTAAGATCCCAAGAGCCATGCACCGAGAAAAAAACAGATTATTTTTATTAGATTCTGTTGCCTATGGATGAAAAGTCAGGCTACTTAGCATGGCATTCAAGGCCTCCACGGCCACAGAACAGCTTTGTCTCTCACTTCAGCCACGCACATCCATCTCATTGTTTAAACAAGGTGGAATGTCCTCCCCTGCTGCCAGGTCCCAGCCTTTCCTGGGCGTCCAAAGCGGGAATAAATTAAATTCCACACTCCATAATTCTCTTCCTTTTCCAAACACATTCACTATCAGCTTCCAAACCTCTGCACTTCCTTCTAGGTAGACAACCTCCTCCACCCCACCTGGCTTTCCTTTTGATGGAAAGCCACCTCACATGCCCTCTTCTGTGAAGTTTTCTGCACCTCTCGACTGAATCACTGTTCACTCAGGGCTCTCCCCTCCAAGTGGACAAATGCATTTGTTGTTATTGTTTAGCCACTCAGTCACATCCAACTCTTTGCGACCCCATGGATTGTAGCCCACCAGGCTCCTCTGTCCGTGGGATTTCCCAGGCAAGAATACTGGAATAGGTACTTCCTTCTCCAGGGGATCTTCCCAACCTGGAGATGGAACCGATGCCTCCTGCTTATCAGGCAGATTCTTTTACCCCTGAGCCACCTGGAAAGCTCCTGAACAAATGAATGAATGAGAGGAATTCCTGATTGATTTGCCTCGCAGTCCTGGAACACAATTTGTACTCAATAATGTTAGCTGAAATACAGTAAAATCTGGCTTCTCTCAGCCAACTCTGATGTGAATGCAACAACCACTGAAAAACATTCAGTCGATTAGCACACATTAATTGAGTGCCTACTATGTGCCTGGCATGTGTAAACAGGCCAGAGCATTCTGAATGGGATTCAGTGTGATGGGTGCTATGAGAGAGCACTGTTGAGAGATGCCGTTTCATAGACAGTTGCCAGGAAGCCCCTTGGAGGAGGTGGCACTACAGATGATAAGTGGAGAGACAGGGCCAGCCTGCAGAGCCCAAGAGGTGTTGACCTGATTTGGGTTTGAGAAGAACTCTCTGGATTCTAGGTGGTAAATTGAGATGGGGTGGAGACAGTGGCCAGAGCCAAGTGACGAGATTAACAGCGGTGTGGAGAGGCAGGGCCCAGCCACGTGAAGACAGATGCCACCGGGGACCTCCTGCTTGGGTGGGACAGCTAACCTTCCAAACCTTAGATTCTCTGATTATGTCTTGTTTATGTTTTAAAAGCACACGCCCATACACACACCAATAAAGAAAACAAAACCCCTCAGAACCTCTGAAGTTGGCTAAAAGCCCATAGGAGAGTCTGTTTCTTCTCTTAAAAAAATTTTTTTTTCCCCCACTGAATCTTCAGGGCTGTGTTTTCAGCAGCTGGCACACACCCAAAGGGACAAGCTTGCTGGGACAAACAGGCTTCCGTCCCCCTGTCATTGTCCTCTGGATCACAGCTTGTGTCTGCTAAGAGGGTCATTTCCTGCAGCCTCAGCAGAGCCAGGCCTTCCCACGGATGCAGCCTGGTCAGCTGCATTTCCCGAGAGGACACTGCTCTGGGGGAGAGGGAGCGGCAGGCAAAAGACAGCCCTGGAGGTCAAGCAAGTAGCACTGGCCCAACAGTTCATTATTAAGTCCGTCCTTACTCGAGGCTTAACCAAACAATGCTGTGCGGTTCCCAGGCTAGCCCATAAGAAAAGCCTAAATCGTTGATATTGGAGTCATCTCTCTAGATTCGATAAGAGAGACCCAGCTCACCAGAGGGCCTAGGCCAGCTGATCTCAAGACTCACCAAATTCAGGCCCTGTGACCCACAAACCATCTTCTGAGGTGACAGGGAAGCCCCTCCCCTCCACGGACCAAGCAGGGGGCACTGACTTTGAGACAGGGGACTCCAGACACGGGGCTCTGGGAACCCCATGACCACCCAAACCACATATACACCTAGATTCTAAGTTTCTAGGTTCGACCCTGCTTGGATAATCTGGTTTCCTTTTTTAAAAACATATATTTTTAATTATTTTGTTTATTTGGCCACATGGGTCTTAGTTGCCACATCCGAGATCTTCAGTCTTCATTGAAAATGCGGCCTGCGGGATCTTTAGTTGTGATATGCAAACTCTTACTTGTGGTTTGTGGGATCTAGTTCCCTGAGGAGGGATGGAATCCCAGCACTCTGCATTGGGAGCACAGAGTCTCAGCCACTGGACCTCCAGGGAAGTGTCTGACAATCTGGTTTCTTAAACTGGTGCTCTGCGCCCAGGGAGAGTGAGGAGGCTGCCAAGGAGGCGTCTGGGCCATGCCCATTAAACTGTTCCCCCAAACCCGTGAATCTTGTATAAGGATCATGATACGAGCCACTCTTGTATCTTAGACCATCTTCCTCTTCAGCCACTCTCCCTTGCCCATTACCTCTAGGCACACAGGCTCGCTTTGGCTTCCTTCTTCCTGCTTCAGGGCCCTTGCCCATGCAGTGTCCTCGGCCCGCATCACCAGTGCCCAAGGCACCTAAACTCTCTCCTTCTTAGAGCTAATTAGCAATGGTGATTTCTGCAGTGATTTGTGTGATGCTGTCTTCCTCCCAGGACCACAGAAGACAGCCCACCACCCACGTCACATGGCCTCCCAGGTCGTCTTGAGAGGGAAGGAGAAACAGAAGGGTACCTAGAAGGTTTCAGTGGCCTAAGACTGTAAGAGAGGCGTGTCCCTTCTGCTCACATTTCATTGGCTGTAATTAGTCACATGACCCCTCCTAACCGCAAGGGAGGCTGGGAGATGTGGTCTCAGTGAGTGTAGAAGAGGAAGACGCAGATGTGCAGGCAGACAGGTGCCTGTGTGGCAGTGGGCAACGTGGTTCCCCAGCATGAGAAGAAAGTGGTGACAGGGGCCTGGACCGGCAGAAGCCCCCACTATTGCAATGTACACAGCCTCCACGTCCTCACACAGGGAGGGGGAGGCAGGTCTCCTGGGCCTGTGTCTGTCTTTTCTTGTGAGTGTAAAACCAATTACTGTTCAGACCCCGGAGCAGACACCACCCATATCCCCCTGAGAGTTGCAGGATTTAACAAAGGCTGCCTTTGGGGAAGGGCATTGTTCTGGACCCAGGAGCATCTTGGAGGTCTGCACGCAGGCAAGCCGGAAGTGCCCTAAAGGTGGCTCCTACCCCTCTCACTCACCCCACCCTCCACCCCCACCCCTCAGAACTCAATCAGCAAAGGATGGATATCCCAGCTCCCTCACCCCTGCGTTAGGCTAGGTGAGGCTCCTCGACCCTGTCTCTGAGGGTTCCTGAGGTTTCCCATCACAGCAACTGCCTGGATGATGTTCCCGTTACTGGCTACCTTCCCTTCCTTCCCCTAGAAGGATGCCCTGGAATTAACTCCAAGATAGGTTACTTGCTCTTAAACGCTTGTCTTAGAGTCCATTTCAGGGAGAACGCACACCAAGGCTATTCTCAAGGGCAGGGACAAGGACCCATTTTCTTCTCCCTACCATGTCCAGCCTTCTGCTTTGTGGGTGCAGGTCATCTTTTTTTTTAATTACTTTTAGAAACACAAAAACACATCCACTTTGGCCAGGGCTGCTGCAGATTGACCAAGGAGAGGTCTTCACACACTTGCAAATAAGCCTCAGAGGATTTATCTGCTCATCCTGTTTCTTTCCCACACACAGGAAATCCTGGGGAGGCCGAGCTTCCTGACCCCCGGGGAGCTCACAGCACTGGGTCAAGGCTCTGCTCCTCCTGCGAGGAAGTGTTTGAAGGGTTTGAGGGAATCAGCGTTACCTTCCTCACTGCCTGGAGAAAGGGAAAGTACACAGTCCTCCTGGGTTCTAGTCCTCACTCTGCCCCTCATTTACTGAGCTGTTCCTTTTCCTCCCCGGGTCTTAGATTCTATGTGGTCTAGAGGCAGAATAATCGTGCTTCAGCATAGCTTAGAACTGCTGCGTTTCCTCAGAACTCAGGCCTGGCACATTATTTCATATCTAAAAACTTTTACGGGGTTCAGAAAATCAAAACAGACAAGTATTTTGGAAACCAGTATTAGCAACACATAAGAAGAGTTATAGTGATTTGCCCTGTAGATGGAATTTTCCATGGGAAATAATTTTGAATATATGCTTCCTTAATAAATTGACACTCCACTAGAAAACGTTCTCTTCTCTTTTTTGCAGGCTTGCTGCAATCTCAACATTGCAGCTCAAGTTTGAACCATGTTGCTTTCCAGCTTGAAACTCACCTGTGCATACATGGTGACTCCTGCAGTGCTTTGCATGTAGCAGATGACTAATTATGGGACTGATTGATTTCCAAGCTATGGCCTGGGAAGATGCCCTGGAAAATCTTGTTAGGGGCATTTCCTTGGTGGTCCGATGGTTAAAAGTCTATCCTTCAACCACAGGGGGCACGGGTTTGATCTCTGGTCAGAGAACTAAGAAAAGATCCCATATGCATGCAATGCAGCCAAAAAATAAGGGGGGAAAAAGCTTGTTATTACTGTATGAAAAGTAAAAGTAAAAAAGCTATGAGTGAAGGCTCAGAAAGCTTACCTAAGAGTAATGTGCTTGGTGTAGACATTGTGATGCTGGTTTTGGTGCTCAGATGTCCTTTTCTCTCCATTTCAGATTCTAGATAATGAAGTCATTGAATAAAGTTACTTCCATTAAGTGAAATGCTATTGGGCATGCACATTCTATCAGCTAGAGATGCATTACCTTGATGCTGGGAGGGATTGGGGGCAGGAGGAGAAGGGGATGACAGAGGATAAGATGGCTGGATGGCATCACTGACTCGATGGACGTGAATCTGAGTGAACTCTGGGAGTTGGTGATGGACAAGGAGGCCTGGCGTGCTGCGATTCATGGGGTCGCAAAGAGTCGGACACGACTGAGCGACTGAACTGAACTGAAGCTGCAAGTTGTAGGACACAGTGGCTCAAACTACAAAAGTATTTATTGTCTGTGTTCAGTCGCTAAATCATATCCAACTCTTTGGGACTCCAAGGACTGTAGCCCACCAGGCTCCTCTGCCCATAGTTTGTTCCAGGCAAAAATACTGGAGTGGGTTGCCATTTCCTACTCTAATATTTATTGTTTGCTTGTCTACAAATCTGGATGCAAGAGACGACAGAGTTGTTCCAGCAGCTTAATGATGTCATAAAAGACATGAATTCTTCCTACTTTTTCACTCCTTCATTATATTTGAGAACCTCATGGTCCCAGGATGGCTATCACTTTTGTAACCATCATCCTTGTAACCATTTTTCTGAGTTCTTCTCTTCCTTCTGATTCTTTTATCAGGGAAGCTTCCTAGAAGCATCTCAGTATGTTTTCTCTTACATCTCATTAGCCAGAACTAGGTCACATGACCATCTGCATTAGTAATCCACTGCTATAAAACAAATTACCCAAAAAGTAGCTGCTGCAGTAAACATCTACCATCTCTAGAAGTTTCTGTGAGTCAAGTATCCAGGAATGGCTTAGTGGGGTGGTCCTAGATAAGGATCTCTCAGGAGTGATCTGTGCCTGACTCAGTTTATAAAGGTAACTGTGTGCCAGCATGGGGAAGTCAACACCATTGAAAGAAAAGTTTAGTGTTACTTACATTGGAAAAGAGGGATTGGGGGCAGGAGGAGAAGGGGACGACCGAGGATGAGATGGCTGGATGGCATCACCGACTCAATGGACGCGAGTCTGAGTGAACTCCGGGAGTTGGTGATGGTCAGGGAGGCCTGGCGTGCTGCGATTTACAGGGTCACAAAGAGTTGGACACGACTGAGCAACTGAACTGAACTGAACAGTGCCCCTAGGAACAGAAGGTATAGTGTGCCATGAAGGGCTACAGGTGAAAGCACCAGTGTCAGTCAGGAGGCAGAGAGGGAAGAGAAGCTCAAGAGCACAGCCTTTACTGGGGTTTCTGTGGAAAGCGCAAACCAGGGCAGAGTAAACAGCTTAGGACTGGCTAGCTTGAAAAATTTCAGTGGGCTTTGGGGGCGTAGGGACTGCCCCTTGCTGTCCAGTGCCTGGCCCTCCCTGGGTAGACTTACAGCACAGGAAATGTTGGTTTGGTATGTGACAGTTAGATAAGGAGGTAGATGGGGGTATGGACTCAGAGTTGGTTGGTTTGTACATGAAGAGTAGGCTCACGGACAAGCTGTTTACTGTCTAGGAATGAGCTGGGCTTGGGAGGGGCAGTCTTTTCCCAGACACCAAAGTCCCCAAATATATTAAAACATCATAAAACATAGAAAATTAAAACTATGATTAATACAAGTATCTCCCTGGCTCATGATGCAGTCAAAATATTGGCCCATACGGTAATCACGTGAAGGCTCGACTGGGGCTGGAGCCACTCGCCCGTGAGCCTGGCATGTTGGTGCTGGCTGTTGGTGGGAGGACTTAGTTCTTCCCACATGGGCCTCTCCACAGGGCTGTTGAGTGTTCTCATGACATGGCAGCTAACTTCCCCAAGAGTGAGTCATCAAAGAGAGCAGGGCAACAATGGGTTTTGTGACCTAGCCTTGGAAGTCACTCTTTGAAATGAGTCAGCAAGTCCAGCCTATATTCAAGGAGAGGGAGTGAGCTGCTTCTTTTTGAAAAGGAAGGTGTCAAGAAACTTGCAGTCACCAGATCATCCTTGACTGCAGGGGAATTTGGGAAAGCAAAGGAGACCAGGGTTGTCAGGACTAGCTTATACGCGCATGATTCATCGCCTGGACACAATGCGGTTCCAGACAAAAATCAGGGCTCAGTTAATGAGGAAGTAGAAGGAAGGCTGATGGGAAGAGGGTTGAGAGTGTCAGCCACAGTCATGATGACAAGGATGAAAGAGAATAGGGTGGCCAGATAAGCCTCTGTCTCAGTATGCATGAGACAGGGAATTCCCTGGAATAATACTCCCTGCTGTCACTGCCAAGGGTACAAGTTCAATCCCTAGTTGGGGAACAAAGTTTCCGCAAGTCATGCAGTATAGCAAAAAAAAAAAAAAAAAAAAAAATCGCATGGGACGTATTTGTATGAAAACAGTACTTTTCCTATGTCTGAACGTTAGACTTAACTGAGTGTCTTCTATTTTCATTTGCTAAAACTCTAGCACCCCCTCTGTGGGAAATAAGTCTTCAATAGTTACGAAAAGGAGGCCAGTGAGAGTATTTCTTGGGCAAAATGAGACTGGGACCGTCGAGGGAGAGGAACAGACCTTTCAAAGCCTGGATGAGGTTTTGTTGGGGAGGCAGGTGGGTGAGGTTGAGGTCTCCTGTGTCCCAATCACTCTTCTCTGTTCCCACCACCACCACCATCACCTCCACTCTAATCTCAAACACACCTAGGAAGTTTCTAGCCAGAAGCACCTTTCTTCTCAACACCCTAAAAAGCCAACTCACAAAACCAAAGTTGGGCGGTGAGGGCAATGCTGCAAAATGCGTGCACGGGATGGGAACATGGAAACTTGCTGTGTGACCTCAGGGAAGGCCTGCCTTCTCTGGGCCTCCCTTTCCTTGGCTGCATAATGAAGGGTTGGTCTGAATGGTCTCCAAGGGCCCTTTCACTTGGCCTACATGTCTCCTCGCAAAGGGAAAAACTAGAGGGAACAAAAGGACATGAGGAAAAACTAGAGGGAACAAAAGGACATGGGTGGTTTCTCTGGTCCCATCTCCAAGCCAGATTCAGGCGAAAATGTCCGAATGACATAGATTTAATATAAACAGTGATGCATTAATACTTACAAATACCCCAAAAGGAGTCCCAGATGGGCTATTTTTATCCCTTAAAACACACACACACTCCAACCCCCATCATCTCCACCCATGAGAGTTCCTCCAGTTGGTTTTTATAGGAAGACAAGAGTTCCAGTTAAGAGTGCTAATTAAACAGCTCTGACTGTGGGCAGCAGGAGGCTGGCAAAAACCTCCTCTCTGGGCATGATGTCACCGCAACTGTGCATTTCTCATGACCCAAGAATGTGAGTGTGTTTGCACTGCACGTCGAAGCCGGTGATGCAAGCGCGGCCTGGTAAACAGGCCCCAGACAGGCAGGCCCTGCGAGGAGACGCGGTGCAGAGGCCTGGCTGAGACCCAGGTGGGGCTTAACTCCTTCCTGGCAGAACTGGCTGCTGGGCCATGAAGGCTGAGCCAAGGAACCTTCTCTCCTCCATCTCTGCTTCTCTCCCAGACAGGGTCCCTGGCGGTGGCAAGCTTTAAATTTAGAGTCACTGAGACTGGCATTCCCACCCAGCATTTTCTTGCTCCAGGAACTTGGGCCTGTGATTCCTCTGCCCTGTGTCTCAGTTTTCTCATCTATATAATGGGGAGAGGAATCAGGTCCTTAACACCTACCTTCCACACCATAGTCCAGAACACCTAGACAGCCAAGAGTTTCTGTAGACTCCGAGAAAACTCATTTGGAGGCAAAATCTGACCCAAACGGACTGAAGCTGGGTAGAACTTTTATTTATCAATGCTCACACTTCTCACTACAGCAATATCTGTATGTTTGATTAGAATGAGTGGGCCCAGACCCCACCTAATCACAATTTAAGATCCCCCAAATTTCTGAGTTCTGAAACCCACCCAGACCCAAGAGTATTGATCTAGCATTGTGGGCCTGGACCACCAGGCTCTGGTTCTTTGAGAGACTTGCCGAGAGATTGCCTTCTGCTGGAAAGTCAGTCCTGGAGGACAGGGCTTAGCTCTCACCTCACTGTGCCCCCAAGCAGCCAGCTCAGTGCTTAGCACATAGCAGGCACCCAACCGATATTTATTGAATCAATAGCTGAAGTTATTCAGACCCCATAAATGCTATGGTGGTGATGAAGGGGAAACTGAGGCCAGAGCCTCTGAACTGGCCTGCCCTGGATCCTTTCCCATAGAGGGAGTTATGGCTTTCCCCAAAAATGGTAGCTGCTCTTATTTCTCGGCTGGCCAGCTCACAAACAGCTTGATGACCCCCCTCCAACATTCCAGGGCAGCCTCCTCCCTGGCTGGCTGGTTTGTGGGCATCAATGAGTTTTCTTTGGCCAAAGTTTCAGCTGATTTTTTTTTCAAGGTGGGGGTGCAGTCCATGTGGAAAGCTTGTGGTGGGGAAGGGATGATCATGGGGTGTCTGGGGAAGATGGGATCTGGGGGGCAACCTGAGATTGTGGATGAGACCCCCAGACCTGAGTTCTGAGGACTGTGAATGTATTATTTTTAGCCCTAGGGCTGGAGAATTATCCAGATCCATGTGGAGCTGCCAGAATGGAAAAGTCCTCTGTAATGTGGTCTGACCCACCCTCAACTGCTGTGGGGCCCTGAGTAACTCTCTTTCCCTTTCTGGGCCTTAGCATGAGGGAGATGAAGAATCCAGCACAGTGGATCCAAGCTGATGTTGTAGACACAGACTTGAGTCCATGCCCAGGCTGTTCCCCTCACTGGGCAGGGAGTTAGGGCGAGTCATTTTCCCTCTCTGAGCCTCAGTTAGCCCATCTGTAAAATCAGTTCATTAGTTCATTTCATTTCCCAACCTCTTTCAGATGGCTGCTAGCACTGCCGCCATATTTCAGAGGCAGAGACTGAGGTTCAGAGAGTGAAGTGACTCCCACAAGGCTGCAGAGCTGGTTGGGTAGCAGAGCTGGGATCTGTCAGACTCTTAAGTATTTCATATCATGGCCTCAGGAAAGATCCAGCAGACAATTCACACTCCGTTCCTTGAAGCACTGAATTATAGGGATGTTGTTCTGATGAACGAGTCTGGTACACACCAATGATAAAGGAATGTTAGGGATTATTACCCTTGGCCTGGATGAGCCTCCTGATCTGATATTCCATGTTATGCACTTAGAACAATAATAACCTCATTGTCTGAGCACCCACTATGTTCCAGGCTACATGCTTCGTGAGCATTAGTTCATTTCAGCCTCCCAGCCTCTCTCCGATGGGTACGAGCACGCATGCATGCCAGGTCACACTGCCCCCAAGTTTCAGAGGAGGAGACTGAGCTCAGAGAGGTGAAGTGACTCCCACAAGGCTGCACAGCTAGTGGGTCACAGAGCTGGAATCTCTGTCAGACTAAGTACCTCAGACCAGGGCTTCAGAAAAGATCTAGCAGACAATTCCACACTCCATTCCTTGAAGCAAAAGATTTCAGGCACAGCCAGGCCGCCTCCTGATGTGCCCAGGCCATAGTTCCCCCAGCAGAACTATGAGGAAGGGCCTCCCTGCCCTGCCTCCCCTGCAGGGCTGAGGTGAAACACTGCTGATCTTGAAAAGGACTTTGTAGGCTCTGAGATGGGAAGTGCATGCTATGCATGCTAAATCACTTCAGTCTTGTTCAACACTTTGTGACCCCATGGACTGTAGCCTGCCAGACTCCTCTGTCCATGGGATTCTCCAGGCAAGAATACTGGAGTGGGTTGCCATTTCCTCCTCCAGGGGACCTTCCCAACCCAGGGATCAAACCAGCATCTTATGTCTCCTGCATTGGCAGGCGGGTTCTTTACCACTAGCACCACCTGGAAAGCTGAAATGGGATAGGCATTCTCAACGTCTCAGTCAGGGGAAGGCAAAGAAAAAACATTAATCCTCCCCCAGGCACACTGGCAAGCGTCAGACCACCTCTGGTCACAGAGGGGCTGAGCAGGGAAGGCAAGTGAGGAATAGCTGCCTCCAGACCAGAAAGGCGCTGGATTAAGGAGACTACTGGAGAGCCAGGAGCTGAGAGAGAAGTGGTCCCAGCCCTTCCCCAGAACCCAGCTCTCACCGCCTCCAGCCCTCCATGGGGAGCAGGCAGCACTGCCTAGTGGCCAGGAATCTGGCCTCCAGAGTCCCAACAGGTCAGGGTTCAAGCCTCACCTCTACTCATCTCTGTTGAGTCCGGGGTGGGGGGTGTATTTATTTTAAATATTTATTTATTTATGCGGCTGTGTTGAGTCTTAGTTTTGGCATATGGGATCTTTCATAGCAGCGTACAGACTCTCTAGTTGTAGCCCATGGGCTGTTGCCTCCTCAGCATGTGGGATCTTAGTTCCCCAACCAGGGATTGAACCCTCATCCCCTGCATTGCAAGGCAGATTCTTAACCACTGGACCACCAGGGAAGTCCCCTTTGCTGAGTCCTTTGGACATCCACCGTCTGAGTACAGTGTCAGAGAAGATTCTTGAGAGTCCCTTGGACTGCAAGGAGTCATGTCATTCTTAAAGGAATCAGTTCTGAATAGTCATTGAAAGGACTGATGCTGAAGCTGGAGCTCTGATACTTTGGCCACCTTATGGGAAGAAATGACTCATTGGAAAAGACCCTGATGCTGGGAAAGATTGAAGGCAAGAGGAGAAGGGGACGACAGAGGATGAGATGGCTGGATGGCATCACTGACTCAATGGACATGAGTTTGAGTACACTCCAGGAGTTGGTGATGGACAGGGAGGCCTGGCATGCTGCAGTCCATGGGGTCGCAAATGTCGGACACAACTGAGCGACTGAACTGAACTGTCTGAGTACAGTCTTTCCAACTGTGAAAAGGGGGTGATCATGATAAGAGCCTCACCAGGACTATGGTACAGACAAGACTTGGCCCATGGATATGAGTTGAACAATTATCTTCTACCTCTGGTCTGCAATTCTCAAGGAGCTTCTAGTCTGGAAGGAGCAATATGTCAAAATGCTTGGCACTTGGTAAGTGCCCACTGGATGGAAGGGTGGGTGAATGGATGGATGGATGGATGGAGAGGAGGAGATTTACTCCAGGTCATGCAGGTCCTGACAGCTCACACTGGGAACCAAAGAAAGCATAAGAGCTGGCTAGAGAGGGAGAGGAAGTCCGGGCGGAGAGGACTGTGTGAGCAAAGGCCTGGAGCTGGGAATCACCACAGCACAGAAGAGACACTGGTCTCGCGTGTTCTCCTTCAGTAACCTGCTCAACAAGATCCTATAAAGAGGGGGATCTGGATGGGCCTCTATTCTCCCAGAGTCCTCTGGGGCAGAGCCAGGAGGCTGCACAGCAAGCAGGGCCCCACAGCACAGAGGAGCAGGCAGGAGCAGGCCCAGCCTGGGGGTCGGACCTCTGAGGGCCTGGTCTGGCCATATTTGGTTTTCAAGGAACTGGGAGGCTTCTCACTGGCTCTGCTGCCCACGCACTGGAGCGAGGCCACCCATAGTTGCCGAGTCAGGTCGGCAACTGGGGTCTGGAGTAGAGGCCCCACAATGGGGTGACTGGAACACAGTGGTTCAGAGCCTGGCCTCAGAGTCAGGAAGACGTGGATTCGAATCCTGCTTGACCACTGATGGCTGTGTGCCTGGGCTGGCCGCAACACCTTCTCGGAGGCTCCATTTTCCTCACCTGTAAAATAAAACAAGAGCAGCAGGACAAGCATCACCACCGAGTCTGCAATGCGCCAGCCAGTGCTGAGTGCTCTGCCTACATCATCTTGTTTAATTCTCATCACAATACAGAAGTGTCAGGCTGGCCACAAAAGTTCGTTCGAGTTTTCCATAACCAAGCTTTTTGGCCAAACCAATCTTATGATTGTCCCCATGAAACGAAACACATTAGACCAGTATTTCTTATCCAGTATTCCTAACTGCAAGCCTTCCTCATGCAGACTCCGTCCCCGGAGTGCTCCTCTCCCTCCAACTAGCTGTCCGCATACTTTGGTGCCCTGTGTGAAGGATCAGGAAGAGTTACTTCCTGACAGTGGGACCTGGGTTTCCAGATAAAGAAACTGAGGGACAGAGAGCTGAGGTCACATGCAATTAACAGACAGAACCAGGACTAGCTAGAAGCCCTTTGCCACTCCCCTGCACGCCCCTGAATTCCATTTCTATGTCTTCATCATTTCCCTATCCAATGCCCCCACAGCTCCTGTAAAACAATGCTCGGTACCTGTTTCCTCCACGTCCAATTCCCAAATTGCTGCCAAGGCCTTACTCAGCCCCTATCAGTCCTATACAGAAGGTAGGCTAGACATCATTCCTGTTTCACAGATGGGGACGCTGAGGCTCACAGAAATGAAGCAGGTTGCCTAAGACCTTGCAACCAGCCGGAGGGGAAGCCCGGGTTGGACTACAGTGCTGTCTGAATTCCATTCCGGTGTTCTTTCCCACCACAGGGAGCTCATTGTGAGCGTTCCTCCTAGCCACACCACTCCTCGACAATTAGGATAACGGGGAAAATGATCTGATGTCCACTTAAAAGGAAAAGTCAGGCAAGTCTAGTGAGGCATTATGCAAATATATACAGAAATTGGGGTGGGGAGGGGGGCTTCCCTGGTGGCTCAGTGGTAAAGAATCTGCCTGACAATGCAGAAGACACAGGTTCGATCCCTGGTCTGAGAAGATCCCTTGTGCTTGGAGTAACTAAGCTGGTGTGCCACAACTACTGAGCCCACGAGCTGCAACTGCTGAAGCCCAGGCACCTAGAGCCCAGGCTCCACAAGAAACTCCTGCAGCGAGAAGCCCGGGCACTGCAGCTAGAGAGTAGCCCCTGCCTCCTGCAACTAGGGAAAAGCCTGCACAGCAAAGAAGACTCGGCACAGCCCAAAATAAAATAAATACATAAATTTTAAAAAACGAAGCTTCCTTTGAAAAATCATAAAAGAATGAATGAACAAGCTGTAATAGTTTTAAATCAGATAATCTCGGCACAGGCAGGAGACCAGAACTGCTCTCTAAACCCATTAGCTCATCTCACTCATTTTTGGAGGCATCTCCTACCCTGCACTATGCCAGGAGCTTCGGGAGGAGCCAGGCAAGGGCCCTGAGAAAGGAATCAATACCTGGACCGCGTTCCCCAGACTCTGGGATTTCACATCCCCGAAAGAGGCACACAGTTGCCAACATTTTGTTATTTGTCAAAGAACATTAAAGAAAAGGTAAAATAAAACATTACTTTCTGTCACCATAAAATTTAAAAAGGACTAATCTCAGAATTTAGTGATTTTTGAAAATTATCTTTGTACGTAACTGTCCTAGTTTTCTCACTAGCTGCAGGCCAGGCAGAACTGTATCTAAGATGGACATTTGGCAATTCCCAGATGAGTGGGAGAGATAAAACATTTATGTAAATAACTCAGAGTATCTTTCTATTGAAAGCCACAGAAAACTATGCTGGCTACCTTAATAAAAATTTATTGGAAGGGGATTTTATCAGAAGATTGGATTCTGAGAGTTACCTAGTAGACAGCAGGGCCAACCAACCAACCAACTATTCCTGGAAACGATGGAAAACTTCAAGAGCAGATAGAATCAGAGTCCTCTCTTTGGTCTTACAAAGTAAGAATACAGTCAGAACGCTGCTGTCTCAATCCAAGAAATAGGCCTTCATCAAAATTCAACCATGCTGGCAGCCTGATCTCAGACTTTCCAGTCTCCAAAATTGTGAGAAATTAATCTGCTACTTAAACAAACAAACAGACAAAAACAAAAACAACACACAAATCCAGGCAAAAAAAGCCAGATGGAACCAGCTCTCTCTACCCCCTTCTTTTGCTGTATTAGCCATCTTCTCTCTCTAGTTGCAGACACAGTTCCTCCATGTGTCACAGAACACAATGGCTGATGGCTTCCATATTTCCTATCTCAAGGCTCTAGGAACCAGGAACAGACCAATGAACTTCTTAGTTCCAGTAGGGGAGGGACTCAGTTCCAGTTACCCTCTGGAACTAAGTGTCCGATTGGCCCAGCAGAGTCAGCCGTCTACCCCCTAGACCAATCAACTATCGCTTAGAGTGTGATCGGTAACAACATGGCAGCTTTCAGTAAGAACATCATGGTTGGAGTCAGGGAGAGAGGAAAAAGAGCTGGACGGCGGGGCTGGACGCACCATACCATAGATGTCCACCACGAGGTGATAAATGCCTTAAGAGAGGTGCCAGTAAGGGTCTTGGGATTTCAAGGGAGGGAGACGGAACTTCTAGCGGTGGAGATTATGTAGAGCTTCTTGGGAGAGGTGGCTTTCGAGGTGAGAATAATCTGGAATATACAGAGATTTGAAATATTCTCTCAAATTAGAAAAGAAAAATGAGCACTGGTAGAGAAGGTGTCATCCAAAGGAGCTATCTATTAATGTGTCACTTTGTCAAGATTTTTATAGTTTTAATTTTTTTTAATTTTATACAATTGTAAATGTTACATTTATAATTATTATAAAACTTTAGCTATATTCTCCGTGTCTTCTACAATACATCCTCAAAAGCCTGTCTTACACCCAATACCGCCCATTCCCCCATCCCTACGTTGTCCCCCAACAAGTACCCCCTAGTTTGTTCTCTGTATCTGTGAGTCTGCTTCTTTATTTTTTGTGACCTCATGGATTGTAGTCCACCAGGTTCCTCAGTGTGTTGAATTTTCCAGGCAAGGATACTGGAGTGTGTTGCCATTTCTTTCTCCAGGGGATCTTCCCAACCTGGGGATCAAACCCGGGTCTCCTGCACTACAGGCAAACTCTTTACTGTCTGAGCCACCAGGGAAGCCTCATTATATTTTTTACATTCCACATATAGTAACATCATACAGCATTAAACTTTGCTGGACTTATTTCACTTAGTGTATTGACTTCCAAGTCCATCCATGTTTCTGAAAGTGAGAAAATTTTGTTCTTTTTTATAACTGATATATATATATATCACTTGTTTTAAGGAAGTTTCTCTATGGTAAAGGGTATCTTTATAATTAGTATCTGGTGGGAAGATACTTAAGACTATATAAAAAGGTAAAGTTCTCATCATTTACAATTCTTTTTATTTATTTTTTGGCCGCAGTGCATAGCATGTGGAATCTTTGTGCCCCCTGCAACGGGCACTAGACTGCCAAGGGAATCCCTACAGTTCTTTTTAAAGGTGCTATGTAATGCACACTTTCTACTTTTATTCAACAAACATCAACTATTCACTCATGTACAAGCACAGGTCTAAGATACATGGCTCAGTTAAGTGTAGCTCAGTGACCTTGCAGGACCTTAGGATCCTCATTTGTGAATTGGGTATGATTAAATTTTGCCACTCAAGGCTGCTGAGGCTGGAGGAGGACCCTGCTTATGAACGTGTTCTGTAAAGCTAACTAGGGTTTTTCATTCTCTCTTCAAAGCACTCAGCGCTGTCCTCATCTCTGCCTCCTGGCAGTCTCCATTTATGTTCTGCTTAGAGGTTTCCCTGGCGACTCAGATGATAAACAATCTGCCCAAAATGCAAGAGACCTGGGTTCAGTCTCTGGACAGGAAAGATCCCCTGGAGAAGGAAATGAATACTGACTCCAGTATTTCTTGCCTGGAGAATTCCAGGGACAGAGAAGCCTGGTGGGCTACAGTCCATGGGGTCGCAAAAAGCTGGACACGACTGAGCAACAAACTCTTTCAACACCGTTTTGCATCCATGCCTGCAGGCTTCTGTCTGTCCTCACTGGTCAGATTCCCTCATCCTATTTGCCAAGCCTTATGATGTCACTTAATAAGTTTTGGAGACACAGGCAAGCCTTGTAGAGACTGACAGTTTCCTCCTAGAGCGTCTGTCTGCAATTTGGGGAGCTGCCTCGTGGTACTGAGTAATGCTTGGGACCTGCGGGTGGCAGGCAAGAGATCCCTTCTCCAATGGCAGCAATGGGAAAAGGAGGAATTGGCTTCCTCCAATAGTGCTCTGGCCCTTAAAGGGAAACTCTTGAGCTCCAGAGAGTACTGAATGAGCCTGCGTGGATACTTGTGTCTTACTGAGAAATCTACACAGGCATGCTTTAAATGAACAACTTCATAATGTGAAAGAATGGACTCACCCCTGACCCAACCTCTTAATCCAACAGCAAATTTAATTTGAGAACAGGATTTTAACAAACTAAGAAGGAGGTACAAGTTAAGTAGCAACACTCCAGGATTGCACTTTACCCTTCTTTAAAGGCAGGAAACTTCCACGCTTGACTGGTGGTTTTGTTCTTTTTGTTTGTTTACATATTTTGTATAACATTTTTATGAAGATCAAAAACGATAAAGGGTGAAAGTGCTTTGGAACTCCTACAGGGCCGAGTAAATATGGCTTGTCCCAGTTCATGCCCTGAGGGCAGCTTTTTAGGAGCTGCTTGCCTGGATCGAGCAGGCGGAGTGAAGGTTCCAGCTGCAACATCTGCCCAGGCCACCCTCTGCCTTCAGCCAAGCAGATGAGCCTTTCAAAATAGAGTCCCCTAGGCTTCCATGGTGGCTCAGAGGTTAAAGCGTCTGCCTCTAATGCGAGAGACCTGGGTTTGATCCCTGGGTCAGGAAGATCCTCTGGAGAAGGAAATGGCAACCCACTCCAGGATTCTTGCCTGGAGAATACCATGGACGGAGGAGCCTGGTGAGCTACAGTCCATGGGGTTGCAAAGAGTCGGACACGACTGAGCAACTTAACTTAACTTCAGACTTCCATGGTCATCCAGTGGTTAAGACTTTGCCTTCCAATGCAGGAGGTTTGAGTTCAGTCCCTGATCAGGGATCTAGGATTCCAGTTGCCTCGAGGCCAAAAAAACAAAACATAAAACAAGCAATATCGTAACAAATTCAATAAAGATTGTAAAAGTGGTCCACATTAAAAAAAAAAAAAACAACCCTTAGAAGGAAATTTTTTTAAAAAGTCCCTTAAGTAGGAATCCAGCAGCGGATAGTAGATTCCCTCCAGAGTCCTGAGTAGTTTCCTCCTTGACAGGTCACAAGCCAGATTTCCCAGGCCCATCGGCTACGTGAGGAACAGTCTGCTGTGGGCTGACTCCTCCCCAGCCAGCACCTAAGCAAGAATCGGTAACAGCAGCCCAAGACTGCTGATTTCACTGACCTCTCCTCAGTGGACCCTGGGGAACATCTTTCTCCTGGAGATCACGAAGGCAGCAGCTCTTCTAGGGACATTCAGGTGTAAGGGACACCTCCCCACCCTCATCACCCAGTTGATTCCTGTGGTCATGAACCCCCCTGAGAGTCATGTTAAAATACAGATCCTGATTCAGTAGGCCTGGGGCGAGGCCTGAGATTCTGCATTTCCAACAAGCTCCTAGGAGTTGCCGAAGTTGCTGACCACGCTTTGAATGAAAAGCTACAAACCACAGGACGCTGTTGTGAGAATTGAATGAGGGTATGCACAAACGAGAGGCTTCCCTGGCAGTTCAGCTGGTAAAGAACCCACCTGCAACTCAGGAGACCCTGGGTGATCCCTGGGTCGGGAAGTTCCCCTGGAGAAGGGATAGGCTACCCACTCCAGTATTCTTGGGCTTCCCTAGTGGCTCAGATGGTAAAGAATCAGCCTGCCATGCAGGAGACCTGGGTTCGATCCCAGGGTTGGGAAGATCCCCTGGAGGGGGGCATGGCAACCCACTCCAGTATTCCTGCCTGGAGAATCCCCATGGACAGAGGAGCCTGGCAGGCTAGAGTCCTTGGGGTCACAAAGAGTAGGACACAACTGAGCGACTAAGCACAGCCCAGCACATGCACAAACTAAACGTGTGACGTAAATGATCTACTATTCCCAAGCTGGGCTTAATAGCCGGCAGGTGATATTAGTATCATGTCAACCAAACCCCCATTTTACAGAGGAGAAAACTGAAGCTCAGGCAGGTGATGTGACCTGCTGAGGCCACACAGCTAAGGATCTGTGATGTCACCAGCGTACTTAGGTCTGTCTTGATTCCAGAAGCCAAGGTCTTACTCTCTAGTATTGCGTCCTGGGTCTGAGTGGCCCCTTGCAGCCATGTGACCTCAGGCAAGTCCCTTTTCTCTCTGGATCTCATTTCTTTTCATCATCTAAATAACTGCTGATCTGCCTAGGATGCCTCACGCCTTTTCCTCAAATGGGAAAACACATGGAAAGTGCTTGGCATGGAGCCCAGGATGGGTGTGCTTAACAGTAAGACGCTGTTATAACCAAAAGGGGCAAGTTGCTTAATTCTCTGTGCCTCAGTTTCTCTATCACCAAATAGAGCTAATAAGAGTCTTATCTCATTGGGGTGATCATGAGGAATAAATGAGTTACCGTGGGCTGACCTTAGCACAATGCCTGGTACATGTGTCCACTTCATATGCAGTTGTTATTATTTTAAATATTCAGAAACCTGTTCCAGGCCAGCATGAGATGATGGGGATCCCAGCGTCCCACTAGCTGTGGTTCCAGGCCCTGCCTTTGCTACCATTATGCTTTTATTAGGCCCAGCATCCTCATCTCAAATCCAGATGAGGAGCTAGAAGGGCAGGCAGGGCCAGGCCTGGCTGGCGGATGGCTGGAACGCTGCTGAGAGGCCGGTTCAATTTGGGGCCCCACCCCACCTGCCCTCCCTAGCCTGCAGCGGCCCCAGCCGCCACGTCTACACTTGGCTCTGAGGTCCGCACCAAACACTCCCTCCCACCGTGGCCGCCTCCTCTGGGAAGGTTCAGAGCATTTCTACAGCCTCAGCACTTTTCTGCCCGCCCCAGGGAGGCCAGGCCTGTGTGGAAACTATAAATTGGACACCGCTTACCTCGGGAGCCTGCAAAGGGGCCGTCCACCCTCTTGTCCAGAGGTCTTCGTGCCTCCAGTGAGGTTTCTTGGGTCCACCAAGGGATTGGTTCAAATTCCAGCCCTACCACCAACATGCTGTGTCAACTTGGGCAAATGACTTCCCCTCTCTGAGCCTCAGTTTCTTTCTTTTATTTAATATTCATTTCTTTTATTTGGCTGTGTCAGGTCTTAATTGCAACATGCAGGGTCTTCGTTGGGTCATGTGGAATCCTTCATTGTAGCACACGGACTCTCTAGAGTTACGGCGCACGGGCTTAGTTGCTCCACAGCAGGTGGAATCTTAGTTTCTTGACTAGGGATCAAACACATGTCCCCTGCATTGCAAGGAAGATTCTTAACCTCTGGACCACCAAGGAAGTCCCTGAACCTCAGCTTCTTTATCTGTAAAATGGATATAATCTTAGCACATACCTCTCATGGCTGTGGTGATGATAAATGGCACATATAGGGACTCAATATGTGATAGTAACTACTATTTCGTGCATGGGTGTGCCAGGCCTTGAGGGAGAAACAAGGATTTGGGGAGGGTGGGGATCTGGGGTACGGAGTAGTTCCACCTCCAAATTGTTGTGTGACCTGAAGCCTGTTCCTTGACCGCTCTAGGACTGATTACCTACCTAGACCACGAGGTGGGCATCTAGGATTCTATGACGCCATGGTTCAGCTGCTGTGCTCACAAGCAGTTAAAAAATATGTAAGGCACCATGAGGGCAGAGATCCCAAGTGGTAGGTGGCAGCGCACCGTGGTTAAGATCAAGGGTTCTGGGTTCTAATCCTGTGTGAGGTGCTGGTGTGGCTTGGCCTCGCCGAGCTTGTCTCCTCTCCTGTATATGATGGAGCTCTACCTCCCGGGGTTCAAGCCACGAGGCTCGTAGTAAAAATAAAACTGCCACTCACGTATTTTCATGGTTCCAACCCACTGGCCAGCAGTCATACAGGGCCCCTGCGATAAGCCTAGATGACACCAGGCATCAGGGGACTCCCGGAAGTCACAGGAAGTCCAGGCTGGCCCATCCAGAGCCCTCTCCTTTGTCAGTGAGGCTGTTCTCTTGGGGTTCATCACAGCCCAGTGGGCGGCTCAAGCCCACTTCTCTTTTTCAGGGCTCACTTGTCTCCCAGTTTCCTACACTGAAGGGTCACTCCTTCCCCAGCCCTCAGCCCCTGGGCCCGAGGCCCCTTCTTCTCCAAGCCCAGGCGTTTATCTGACCCTGTCCCACAGAGAACACCACGGCTGGATGACATCATGGAGGAGTCAGCCTTGCCAAACTGGTTTGCCAAACAGATCCCCAGCCCCACTCCTGGGGCTGCAGGCCATGGCCTTGGCGGCCTCCAGTTCTGCCCAGGAGGAAGAGGGTCACAGCCCTTGGGTCCAGCCAACCCCAGCAAGAGCCAGTTCTTCTCCAGGTCCCCCCGTGCTCCAGCCTCTCCTATATGACCTTTCCCTAGCGAAATCCTAGAGTCCCACCTGCCTTCCTGTTCTCTCATGCCGTACCCTCTTAGCACCTCTTCCACATGCCAAGCAGCAGGTGAGGGTTCTTTGTCTACAACTTTTTTTTTTTTTTTAATATTGCTTCTGTTTTATGTTTTGTTTTTCTGGCCTTGAGGCATGTGGGATCCTAGCCTCCAGACCAGGGATCAAAACCCACACCCTCTTGCAAGGCTGCTGGACCAAAAAGGAAGTCCTTCTACAACTTTTAGAGTCCAAATACCATCTCTCCCCCTACTCTCATGAGGCAGTGAGACCCCAAGAGCAGGNTCCTAGCCTCCAGACCAGGGATCAAAACCCACACCCTCTTGCAAGGCTGCTGGACCAAAAAGGAAGTCCTTCTACAACTTTTAGAGTCCAAATACCATCTCTCCCCCTACTCTCATGAGGCAGTGAGACCCCAAGAGCAGGCCCAGCTCTGACCCAGCTCTAACCCCTTCACTCCTCCCGGTGCCCAGCAGCCTCTGGACCTTCAATAGGCCCACGGTCTCGGCCTTGACTGGACTTACAGCCCTTTGTGCACACATTCCCGAGGTGGGGTCTCCCTGGAAGTCTTGGAATTGTATGTTGTCTCGTTGATAGGAAGAGGGCTTAAAAAGCTCAGGCTACAACTACCCCGTTGTACAAATGAGGAAACTGAGGCTCCAAGGGAAAGAAAACTTTGCCTGGGCAGCTGTGTCTAAAACCCATCACTCCTCTTGCCTTTTGACCCCAGGACTGGGCTTTCTCTGCAGGACCCCAAATTGGGGGAGGGGAAGCCAGGGAGATGCAGGGATCTGGCACTGCCAGCTTGGTAAAAATATTTATTTTCAGACTCAGAGACTGGAGCAAAATATTACCCTTGGCCCATAAGTTGTTCCAGCCACTCCCCACTCTGCCAATCTAGAGTTGGACCTAGAGGAATCTGAACCCTTTCTGGGAGGGCCTGAAGTGAGCTGGTCCAAGACCCTCATTTTATAGATGGACCATCTGAAGCCCAGGCCTCCCCAGTGTTCACCCTACTCACCTGGCATTCAGGGCCCTTCACAAAAGGAAGGTCTTCTATCCCCATTTCCTGCTCTATCCACAGCCTTTTTCGCCTCCTTTTCCCACTTACAAACCTCTGGCCTGATTCACACTGTTCCCTAGCCACTAATACCCTTTCACGTCTTTCTCCCTTTTCTCTGTGGGATGGATTTCTTTGCACCCTTCCTCATGGATCAGTTTGCAACATCACCTCCTCTAAGAAGTCTTCCAGGATTTCCTCAATCCTAGAGGTAGCAAGGTAAACGAAGGAGGCTTTGGCATGGGACAGAATTCCACTCAAGTCTGAACAGCATTACCAGCTGAATGCCATTCAGCTGAACTGAATGAAAGTTCGTTCAGTTCACTTCCGTGAACTTTAGTTTCCTCCTCTGTAGAGTTTGGGTTAATACATATCTAGCTCCGTGGTCAATTTGCAACCGGGTAAATCCCAAGTCAGGCATGCAACAAGTGCTCAGTAAACATCAGGGTCCTCCTCTTGGGACGTTTTGCTCCTTCCTGTACTGTGTCTGCAAGCTTCTCCAGGACCTCACGGGCCGCCCTTTGATCTTTATTTCACCGCCATCTCGCCCCGCCCCCTTCAGATGGGAAGGGAAGGCAAGTAAGAATGGAGGAGGACCCCAGCTCTGAGGGCTTGACTTGGGGGACGGGGCGAGGGGGCGGGACCCGTGCTTATCTTCAGTATTACCAGGAACTAGTGAGCGCGTGAGTGTCACATAAAGTCCACACAGAGACTCACCCGTGCCGTTTCTCCCTGCTCGTGGTGGGGAGCGGAGCTAGGACGAAGAAGGCCATTCATTGGAGCAGACAGCCGCCACTCAGGTGGCCTACCTGTGCCCCGCCCCAGGGGGCCGTTCCAATGGGCGCGCGAGGTTTGAATAGGACCTAGTTGGCCTTGAAGGGTGCTGACCCTCGTCTTGGAGAATCAAAAGGGCATCTAGGTTGGGAATTCCCTGGCGGTCCAGTGATCGGGATTCTGAGCTCTCACTGCCAGAGTGCCCGGGTTTAATTCGTAGCAAGGGAACTAAGATCCCATAACCCACGTAGCCAAAAAAATAATAATAGTAACAATAAAATAAAGTTTATTTTTAAAAATCACATCTAGTTTAACTAGAGAGAGAGTAGATGCGGCTTGCTCGAATTAAAGCGCCCAAATTGGGCTCTGTTTGCTCCTCCTCCCATGTGGCCTTAAGGAGTCTCTTCCCTCTCAGCGCTGGGGTTTTCCCATGTGTAAAATGGGACCACCTCTCAAGAATGTGGGGCTGAAATAAGTTGACGTCTTTAACAGAGTCTCAGGGTAGATACTGCCCCTCTGTCTGGATGGGGGTGAGGTGTGGTGGCGGATGGTCACGGAGGCTCTAGACAGTGGGGCTGAGTCTCCTGATGCAACAGGCTGAAGCCACTTCCCCACAACCCCATATCCCAGTGGTTAAAAGCACAGGTTCTATACTCAAAACGTTCTGGTATGAATCACAGTTACACTACCTATCACTTACTGTCCTCAACTGTAAAATGAGACGGTAATCTTGGGCTCAAACAGTCGTCATAGGAATTATATGCCTGGTACATGGCAAGTACAAAATAAATGAGTTTATATTATTATTGTTATTATTTGACAGACAGGACTCCAGACGCCACCTCCCAGGCTCCAACTCCCTTTGGTCTCCAGGGAGACCTGCGGAAGGGACCCTGATCTCCAGCAGAAGGGACTGAGTGGTTTTTCCCANATTATTGTTATTATTTGACAGACAGGACTCCAGACGCCACCTCCCAGGCTCCAACTCCCTTTGGTCTCCAGGGAGACCTGCGGAAGGGACCCTGATCTCCAGCAGAAGGGACTGAGTGGTTTTTCCCAGGGGGGTCTGAGCTCTGGGGTCCCCTTATTTATTCCTTATGTTGTCTTGGGCATGTCGGCTCTCTCAGGGCCTCAATTTCCTCCATTTACTGAATGAGATTCTCGACTTGGTGTTCCCAGTTTAAAATCCCAGCGCTGCAAGAGGGCGACCCGGAGGAGCTTGGCATGGAGAAGTGACAGATAAGGTAAATGTGTGTGCAAAGGTGTGTGGGCTGGGGAAGCGGTGTGTGATTGCCTACTCCATCTGAGGCGGTCCCTGAGTTGTCCCCACGTAGGGTCAATGTGTTGCCGGCCACTTAGTCCCTGCTCTGAGGTGGCCTGGACCGGGTGTCCTGAAAGCAGCCCGGGGGCAGCGGCCAAGCCCGAGCACTGAAGCGAGGAGGGGGCGGAGCTGAGGGAGGGGACAGGGTCTCACGAACAAAGAGGAGGGCGGAGAGAGGCTGTCCCGAAGGCTCCGCGAATAGTACGACCCCGGGCCACTTACCCCGGCTTCGCGCGCCCTCCCTGACTTTGGCGCAAAGTTGCGTCCTCCTAGCGACGCCCACTCGACCAGCCAAGGTTGCAAGAGCAGTGGCCCCAAGACTGCAATCCTGTACTTCCAAGGCCCGCGAAGGGCGGGGCCTCNTGGCCCCTTGCAGCCATGTGACCTCAGGCAAGTCCCTTTTCTCTCTGGATCTCATTTCTTTTCATCATCTAAATAACTGCTGATCTGCCTAGGATGCCTCACGCCTTTTCCTCAAATGGGAAAACACATGGAAAGTGCTTGGCATGGAGCCCAGGATGGGTGTGCTTAACAGTAAGACGCTGTTATAACCAAAAGGGGCAAGTTGCTTAATTCTCTGTGCCTCAGTTTCTCTATCACCAAATAGAGCTAATAAGAGTCTTATCTCATTGGGGTGATCATGAGGAATAAATGAGTTACCGTGGGCTGACCTTAGCACAATGCCTGGTACATGTGTCCACTTCATATGCAGTTGTTATTATTTTAAATATTCAGAAACCTGTTCCAGGCCAGCATGAGATGATGGGGATCCCAGCGTCCCACTAGCTGTGGTTCCAGGCCCTGCCTTTGCTACCATTATGCTTTTATTAGGCCCAGCATCCTCATCTCAAATCCAGATGAGGAGCTAGAAGGGCAGGCAGGGCCAGGCCTGGCTGGCGGATGGCTGGAACGCTGCTGAGAGGCCGGTTCAATTTGGGGCCCCACCCCACCTGCCCTCCCTAGCCTGCAGCGGCCCCAGCCGCCACGTCTACACTTGGCTCTGAGGTCCGCACCAAACACTCCCTCCCACCGTGGCCGCCTCCTCTGGGAAGGTTCAGAGCATTTCTACAGCCTCAGCACTTTTCTGCCCGCCCCAGGGAGGCCAGGCCTGTGTGGAAACTATAAATTGGACACCGCTTACCTCGGGAGCCTGCAAAGGGGCCGTCCACCCTCTTGTCCAGAGGTCTTCGTGCCTCCAGTGAGGTTTCTTGGGTCCACCAAGGGATTGGTTCAAATTCCAGCCCTACCACCAACATGCTGTGTCAACTTGGGCAAATGACTTCCCCTCTCTGAGCCTCAGTTTCTTTCTTTTATTTAATATTCATTTCTTTTATTTGGCTGTGTCAGGTCTTAATTGCAACATGCAGGGTCTTCGTTGGGTCATGTGGAATCCTTCATTGTAGCACACGGACTCTCTAGAGTTACGGCGCACGGGCTTAGTTGCTCCACAGCAGGTGGAATCTTAGTTTCTTGACTAGGGATCAAACACATGTCCCCTGCATTGCAAGGAAGATTCTTAACCTCTGGACCACCAAGGAAGTCCCTGAACCTCAGCTTCTTTATCTGTAAAATGGATATAATCTTAGCACATACCTCTCATGGCTGTGGTGATGATAAATGGCACATATAGGGACTCAATATGTGATAGTAACTACTATTTCGTGCATGGGTGTGCCAGGCCTTGAGGGAGAAACAAGGATTTGGGGAGGGTGGGGATCTGGGGTACGGAGTAGTTCCACCTCCAAATTGTTGTGTGACCTGAAGCCTGTTCCTTGACCGCTCTAGGACTGATTACCTACCTAGACCACGAGGTGGGCATCTAGGATTCTATGACGCCATGGTTCAGCTGCTGTGCTCACAAGCAGTTAAAAAATATGTAAGGCACCATGAGGGCAGAGATCCCAAGTGGTAGGTGGCAGCGCACCGTGGTTAAGATCAAGGGTTCTGGGTTCTAATCCTGTGTGAGGTGCTGGTGTGGCTTGGCCTCGCCGAGCTTGTCTCCTCTCCTGTATATGATGGAGCTCTACCTCCCGGGGTTCAAGCCACGAGGCTCGTAGTAAAAATAAAACTGCCACTCACGTATTTTCATGGTTCCAACCCACTGGCCAGCAGTCATACAGGGCCCCTGCGATAAGCCTAGATGACACCAGGCATCAGGGGACTCCCGGAAGTCACAGGAAGTCCAGGCTGGCCCATCCAGAGCCCTCTCCTTTGTCAGTGAGGCTGTTCTCTTGGGGTTCATCACAGCCCAGTGGGCGGCTCAAGCCCACTTCTCTTTTTCAGGGCTCACTTGTCTCCCAGTTTCCTACACTGAAGGGTCACTCCTTCCCCAGCCCTCAGCCCCTGGGCCCGAGGCCCCTTCTTCTCCAAGCCCAGGCGTTTATCTGACCCTGTCCCACAGAGAACACCACGGCTGGATGACATCATGGAGGAGTCAGCCTTGCCAAACTGGTTTGCCAAACAGATCCCCAGCCCCACTCCTGGGGCTGCAGGCCATGGCCTTGGCGGCCTCCAGTTCTGCCCAGGAGGAAGAGGGTCACAGCCCTTGGGTCCAGCCAACCCCAGCAAGAGCCAGTTCTTCTCCAGGTCCCCCCGTGCTCCAGCCTCTCCTATATGACCTTTCCCTAGCGAAATCCTAGAGTCCCACCTGCCTTCCTGTTCTCTCATGCCGTACCCTCTTAGCACCTCTTCCACATGCCAAGCAGCAGGTGAGGGTTCTTTGTCTACAACTTTTTTTTTTTTTTTAATATTGCTTCTGTTTTATGTTTTGTTTTTCTGGCCTTGAGGCATGTGGGATCCTAGCCTCCAGACCAGGGATCAAAACCCACACCCTCTTGCAAGGCTGCTGGACCAAAAAGGAAGTCCTTCTACAACTTTTAGAGTCCAAATACCATCTCTCCCCCTACTCTCATGAGGCAGTGAGACCCCAAGAGCAGGCCCAGCTCTGACCCAGCTCTAACCCCTTCACTCCTCCCGGTGCCCAGCAGCCTCTGGACCTTCAATAGGCCCACGGTCTCGGCCTTGACTGGACTTACAGCCCTTTGTGCACACATTCCCGAGGTGGGGTCTCCCTGGAAGTCTTGGAATTGTATGTTGTCTCGTTGATAGGAAGAGGGCTTAAAAAGCTCAGGCTACAACTACCCCGTTGTACAAATGAGGAAACTGAGGCTCCAAGGGAAAGAAAACTTTGCCTGGGCAGCTGTGTCTAAAACCCATCACTCCTCTTGCCTTTTGACCCCAGGACTGGGCTTTCTCTGCAGGACCCCAAATTGGGGGAGGGGAAGCCAGGGAGATGCAGGGATCTGGCACTGCCAGCTTGGTAAAAATATTTATTTTCAGACTCAGAGACTGGAGCAAAATATTACCCTTGGCCCATAAGTTGTTCCAGCCACTCCCCACTCTGCCAATCTAGAGTTGGACCTAGAGGAATCTGAACCCTTTCTGGGAGGGCCTGAAGTGAGCTGGTCCAAGACCCTCATTTTATAGATGGACCATCTGAAGCCCAGGCCTCCCCAGTGTTCACCCTACTCACCTGGCATTCAGGGCCCTTCACAAAAGGAAGGTCTTCTATCCCCATTTCCTGCTCTATCCACAGCCTTTTTCGCCTCCTTTTCCCACTTACAAACCTCTGGCCTGATTCACACTGTTCCCTAGCCACTAATACCCTTTCACGTCTTTCTCCCTTTTCTCTGTGGGATGGATTTCTTTGCACCCTTCCTCATGGATCAGTTTGCAACATCACCTCCTCTAAGAAGTCTTCCAGGATTTCCTCAATCCTAGAGGTAGCAAGGTAAACGAAGGAGGCTTTGGCATGGGACAGAATTCCACTCAAGTCTGAACAGCATTACCAGCTGAATGCCATTCAGCTGAACTGAATGAAAGTTCGTTCAGTTCACTTCCGTGAACTTTAGTTTCCTCCTCTGTAGAGTTTGGGTTAATACATATCTAGCTCCGTGGTCAATTTGCAACCGGGTAAATCCCAAGTCAGGCATGCAACAAGTGCTCAGTAAACATCAGGGTCCTCCTCTTGGGACGTTTTGCTCCTTCCTGTACTGTGTCTGCAAGCTTCTCCAGGACCTCACGGGCCGCCCTTTGATCTTTATTTCACCGCCATCTCGCCCCGCCCCCTTCAGATGGGAAGGGAAGGCAAGTAAGAATGGAGGAGGACCCCAGCTCTGAGGGCTTGACTTGGGGGACGGGGCGAGGGGGCGGGACCCGTGCTTATCTTCAGTATTACCAGGAACTAGTGAGCGCGTGAGTGTCACATAAAGTCCACACAGAGACTCACCCGTGCCGTTTCTCCCTGCTCGTGGTGGGGAGCGGAGCTAGGACGAAGAAGGCCATTCATTGGAGCAGACAGCCGCCACTCAGGTGGCCTACCTGTGCCCCGCCCCAGGGGGCCGTTCCAATGGGCGCGCGAGGTTTGAATAGGACCTAGTTGGCCTTGAAGGGTGCTGACCCTCGTCTTGGAGAATCAAAAGGGCATCTAGGTTGGGAATTCCCTGGCGGTCCAGTGATCGGGATTCTGAGCTCTCACTGCCAGAGTGCCCGGGTTTAATTCGTAGCAAGGGAACTAAGATCCCATAACCCACGTAGCCAAAAAAATAATAATAGTAACAATAAAATAAAGTTTATTTTTAAAAATCACATCTAGTTTAACTAGAGAGAGAGTAGATGCGGCTTGCTCGAATTAAAGCGCCCAAATTGGGCTCTGTTTGCTCCTCCTCCCATGTGGCCTTAAGGAGTCTCTTCCCTCTCAGCGCTGGGGTTTTCCCATGTGTAAAATGGGACCACCTCTCAAGAATGTGGGGCTGAAATAAGTTGACGTCTTTAACAGAGTCTCAGGGTAGATACTGCCCCTCTGTCTGGATGGGGGTGAGGTGTGGTGGCGGATGGTCACGGAGGCTCTAGACAGTGGGGCTGAGTCTCCTGATGCAACAGGCTGAAGCCACTTCCCCACAACCCCATATCCCAGTGGTTAAAAGCACAGGTTCTATACTCAAAACGTTCTGGTATGAATCACAGTTACACTACCTATCACTTACTGTCCTCAACTGTAAAATGAGACGGTAATCTTGGGCTCAAACAGTCGTCATAGGAATTATATGCCTGGTACATGGCAAGTACAAAATAAATGAGTTTATATTATTATTGTTATTATTTGACAGACAGGACTCCAGACGCCACCTCCCAGGCTCCAACTCCCTTTGGTCTCCAGGGAGACCTGCGGAAGGGACCCTGATCTCCAGCAGAAGGGACTGAGTGGTTTTTCCCAGGGGGGTCTGAGCTCTGGGGTCCCCTTATTTATTCCTTATGTTGTCTTGGGCATGTCGGCTCTCTCAGGGCCTCAATTTCCTCCATTTACTGAATGAGATTCTCGACTTGGTGTTCCCAGTTTAAAATCCCAGCGCTGCAAGAGGGCGACCCGGAGGAGCTTGGCATGGAGAAGTGACAGATAAGGTAAATGTGTGTGCAAAGGTGTGTGGGCTGGGGAAGCGGTGTGTGATTGCCTACTCCATCTGAGGCGGTCCCTGAGTTGTCCCCACGTAGGGTCAATGTGTTGCCGGCCACTTAGTCCCTGCTCTGAGGTGGCCTGGACCGGGTGTCCTGAAAGCAGCCCGGGGGCAGCGGCCAAGCCCGAGCACTGAAGCGAGGAGGGGGCGGAGCTGAGGGAGGGGACAGGGTCTCACGAACAAAGAGGAGGGCGGAGAGAGGCTGTCCCGAAGGCTCCGCGAATAGTACGACCCCGGGCCACTTACCCCGGCTTCGCGCGCCCTCCCTGACTTTGGCGCAAAGTTGCGTCCTCCTAGCGACGCCCACTCGACCAGCCAAGGTTGCAAGAGCAGTGGCCCCAAGACTGCAATCCTGTACTTCCAAGGCCCGCGAAGGGCGGGGCCTCCTCTAGGGGCGTGGCAGTCAAAATTGAATTTCCCCAATAGGGCGGGAGTGTGGGCGGGACCCTCCCCGGAATTGGCTGGCGCGGGGACTCGGGGCGGGGTCCTAGGGGCTGCTGGCGCGGCTGGACAGGCGGTGCTAGCAGAATCCCTGGGACGGTTGCTGAGCGGCCTGGGATCCCGGTCGCGGCGCCTTCCGCCTGACCGCTCCTAGTCGTCCATCTGTTGGATCCCGAACGACCTAGCCTGAGCCCGCGCGGGACGGGCGGACCAGACGGAGAGGTGGGTGTACGGGGCCTCCGGGCGGCAGCAGGACCCCCGAGGGGTCCGAGGGTGGCACCCGGATATGTGGACTCCCAGGGTTCTGGGACCCTCAGATCTGGGAGCTCCCACCCATCCACGGGGGCGCTAAGGCATGGCGTAAAAGTCCTGAAACCCGGGGTAAAGACGCTCACGGCTCCACGACCTCCAGGGGTGTAAGTCTATGGGGGCAGAAACCCCGAGGAAGCTCCTCCGTTCCTCTGAGGCCCATCACAAACTTTCGGGTCCCCACACTGTGTGACAGAGAGCCATGGGACTGGCATGGAGCAGCGGCGGGAATTCCTAAGGAGAAAGAGACTTCCCTGGGAGTTCTAGATTCAGCATTAGGGACCCTTGCCCCTCAGAAGACATGGGGGAACTTAGAGTGTCCACAGAACCTAGATCTGGTGACTACTCATGAAGGACCGCAGCAGAGGGAGTTTGGGAGGTTGCCACCTGTCCGAGACTACAGTGATGGGGAAGCAAGCAGAGACTTGAACAGGCAGAGTCCCACGAACCCCAAGTGTGTGGACTGGGACACCCCCAGACCCATTCACCGGATGAGGTGACTCGAAAAGTGACTGTTCTGGGGAGGGGGAAGGGATGACTGCGGGATGAATCAGCAGGAGCAGGGGCAATCCTGAGGCCATTTCAGTCTCCGTACAGTAACTGAGCACCTCTGGTGTGTCAGGCCATGGGCCCTGGAAATTCCAGAAAGGTTAGGGCTGCAGGAGGAAGTAAAGAGTTACACTGGGAAGCTGGGCCAGGATTTAGGGGGCTATTTTGAGAGACAGTAATAGGGCATGAGGGAGTGTCCTGAGCCCCTGAGGGCACTTTGGAAGGGGACTTCAGAAGCGAGAGGTGGCCAAGATTAAATCCTTTCCATGCCCTCTGGGTCTTTGGGATCCTCCTTCCCCCACGACAATCCTCTGGCCCTCTCCAATCCTGTTTTTCAAACAGGAGCTGGGCGGATCAGTTTCTGAAGGCTCTTCCAGCTAGGGAACTGAATTCTAAGTGTGGGAATTGGCAGGAGGAGCTGGGTGTCAGACACCTGGCTTCATGAAGTCAGGGCAGTTGGCATCGGGGGAGGGTGGGAAGGGGAGGAGTGGAGAGGGGTGTGTGCAGAGGGCTGTCCTCAAGAATTAGAAGACAGGATGTTACCTCCAATGCCTTAGGTTACCTGGGGAAGTGCGAGTGGTGAGAGCAGCAATGACTTGGACTTGGGCTTAGTCCATAGCCCTGTCTCTTATACACATCTTCCTCTAAGAAGTCTTCCAGGATTTCCTCAATCCTAGAGGTAGCAAGGTAAACGAAGGAGGCTTTGGCATGGGACAGAATTCCACTCAAGTCTGAACAGCATTACCAGCTGAATGCCATTCAGCTGAACTGAATGAAAGTTCGTTCAGTTCACTTCCGTGAACTTTAGTTTCCTCCTCTGTAGAGTTTGGGTTAATACATATCTAGCTCCGTGGTCAATTTGCAACCGGGTAAATCCCAAGTCAGGCATGCAACAAGTGCTCAGTAAACATCAGGGTCCTCCTCTTGGGACGTTTTGCTCCTTCCTGTACTGTGTCTGCAAGCTTCTCCAGGACCTCACGGGCCGCCCTTTGATCTTTATTTCACCGCCATCTCGCCCCGCCCCCTTCAGATGGGAAGGGAAGGCAAGTAAGAATGGAGGAGGACCCCAGCTCTGAGGGCTTGACTTGGGGGACGGGGCGAGGGGGCGGGACCCGTGCTTATCTTCAGTATTACCAGGAACTAGTGAGCGCGTGAGTGTCACATAAAGTCCACACAGAGACTCACCCGTGCCGTTTCTCCCTGCTCGTGGTGGGGAGCGGAGCTAGGACGAAGAAGGCCATTCATTGGAGCAGACAGCCGCCACTCAGGTGGCCTACCTGTGCCCCGCCCCAGGGGGCCGTTCCAATGGGCGCGCGAGGTTTGAATAGGACCTAGTTGGCCTTGAAGGGTGCTGACCCTCGTCTTGGAGAATCAAAAGGGCATCTAGGTTGGGAATTCCCTGGCGGTCCAGTGATCGGGATTCTGAGCTCTCACTGCCAGAGTGCCCGGGTTTAATTCGTAGCAAGGGAACTAAGATCCCATAACCCACGTAGCCAAAAAAATAATAATAGTAACAATAAAATAAAGTTTATTTTTAAAAATCACATCTAGTTTAACTAGAGAGAGAGTAGATGCGGCTTGCTCGAATTAAAGCGCCCAAATTGGGCTCTGTTTGCTCCTCCTCCCATGTGGCCTTAAGGAGTCTCTTCCCTCTCAGCGCTGGGGTTTTCCCATGTGTAAAATGGGACCACCTCTCAAGAATGTGGGGCTGAAATAAGTTGACGTCTTTAACAGAGTCTCAGGGTAGATACTGCCCCTCTGTCTGGATGGGGGTGAGGTGTGGTGGCGGATGGTCACGGAGGCTCTAGACAGTGGGGCTGAGTCTCCTGATGCAACAGGCTGAAGCCACTTCCCCACAACCCCATATCCCAGTGGTTAAAAGCACAGGTTCTATACTCAAAACGTTCTGGTATGAATCACAGTTACACTACCTATCACTTACTGTCCTCAACTGTAAAATGAGACGGTAATCTTGGGCTCAAACAGTCGTCATAGGAATTATATGCCTGGTACATGGCAAGTACAAAATAAATGAGTTTATATTATTATTGTTATTATTTGACAGACAGGACTCCAGACGCCACCTCCCAGGCTCCAACTCCCTTTGGTCTCCAGGGAGACCTGCGGAAGGGACCCTGATCTCCAGCAGAAGGGACTGAGTGGTTTTTCCCAGGGGGGTCTGAGCTCTGGGGTCCCCTTATTTATTCCTTATGTTGTCTTGGGCATGTCGGCTCTCTCAGGGCCTCAATTTCCTCCATTTACTGAATGAGATTCTCGACTTGGTGTTCCCAGTTTAAAATCCCAGCGCTGCAAGAGGGCGACCCGGAGGAGCTTGGCATGGAGAAGTGACAGATAAGGTAAATGTGTGTGCAAAGGTGTGTGGGCTGGGGAAGCGGTGTGTGATTGCCTACTCCATCTGAGGCGGTCCCTGAGTTGTCCCCACGTAGGGTCAATGTGTTGCCGGCCACTTAGTCCCTGCTCTGAGGTGGCCTGGACCGGGTGTCCTGAAAGCAGCCCGGGGGCAGCGGCCAAGCCCGAGCACTGAAGCGAGGAGGGGGCGGAGCTGAGGGAGGGGACAGGGTCTCACGAACAAAGAGGAGGGCGGAGAGAGGCTGTCCCGAAGGCTCCGCGAATAGTACGACCCCGGGCCACTTACCCCGGCTTCGCGCGCCCTCCCTGACTTTGGCGCAAAGTTGCGTCCTCCTAGCGACGCCCACTCGACCAGCCAAGGTTGCAAGAGCAGTGGCCCCAAGACTGCAATCCTGTACTTCCAAGGCCCGCGAAGGGCGGGGCCTCCTCTAGGGGCGTGGCAGTCAAAATTGAATTTCCCCAATAGGGCGGGAGTGTGGGCGGGACCCTCCCCGGAATTGGCTGGCGCGGGGACTCGGGGCGGGGTCCTAGGGGCTGCTGGCGCGGCTGGACAGGCGGTGCTAGCAGAATCCCTGGGACGGTTGCTGAGCGGCCTGGGATCCCGGTCGCGGCGCCTTCCGCCTGACCGCTCCTAGTCGTCCATCTGTTGGATCCCGAACGACCTAGCCTGAGCCCGCGCGGGACGGGCGGACCAGACGGAGAGGTGGGTGTACGGGGCCTCCGGGCGGCAGCAGGACCCCCGAGGGGTCCGAGGGTGGCACCCGGATATGTGGACTCCCAGGGTTCTGGGACCCTCAGATCTGGGAGCTCCCACCCATCCACGGGGGCGCTAAGGCATGGCGTAAAAGTCCTGAAACCCGGGGTAAAGACGCTCACGGCTCCACGACCTCCAGGGGTGTAAGTCTATGGGGGCAGAAACTCCGAGGAAGCTCCTCCGTTCCTCTGAGGCCCATCACAAACTTTCGGGTCCCCACACTGTGTGACAGAGAGCCATGGGACTGGCATGGAGCAGCGGCGGGAATTCCTAAGGAGAAAGAGACTTCCCTGGGAGTTCTAGATTCAGCATTAGGGACCCTTGCCCCTCAGAAGACATGGGGGAACTTAGAGTGTCCACAGAACCTAGATCTGGTGACTACTCATGAAGGACCGCAGCAGAGGGAGTTTGGGAGGTTGCCACCTGTCCGAGACTACAGTGATGGGGAAGCAAGCAGAGACTTGAACAGGCAGAGTCCCACGAACCCCAAGTGTGTGGACTGGGACACCCCCAGACCCATTCACCGGATGAGGTGACTCGAAAAGTGACTGTTCTGGGGAGGGGGAAGGGATGACTGCGGGATGAATCAGCAGGAGCAGGGGCAATCCTGAGGCCATTTCAGTCTCCGTACAGTAACTGAGCACCTCTGGTGTGTCAGGCCATGGGCCCTGGAAATTCCAGAAAGGTTAGGGCTGCAGGAGGAAGTAAAGAGTTACACTGGGAAGCTGGGCCAGGATTTAGGGGGCTATTTTGAGAGACAGTAATAGGGCATGAGGGAGTGTCCTGAGCCCCTGAGGGCACTTTGGAAGGGGACTTCAGAAGCGAGAGGTGGCCAAGATTAAATCCTTTCCATGCCCTCTGGGTCTTTGGGATCCTCCTTCCCCCACGACAATCCTCTGGCCCTCTCCAATCCTGTTTTTCAAACAGGAGCTGGGCGGATCAGTTTCTGAAGGCTCTTCCAGCTAGGGAACTGAATTCTAAGTGTGGGAATTGGCAGGAGGAGCTGGGTGTCAGACACCTGGCTTCATGAAGTCAGGGCAGTTGGCATCGGGGGAGGGTGGGAAGGGGAGGAGTGGAGAGGGGTGTGTGCAGAGGGCTGTCCTCAAGAATTAGAAGACAGGATGTTACCTCCAATGCCTTAGGTTACCTGGGGAAGTGCGAGTGGTGAGAGCAGCAATGACTTGGACTTGGGCTTAGTCCATAGCCCTGTCTCTTATACACATCTTCCTCTAAGAAGTCTTCCAGGATTTCCTCAATCCTAGAGGTAGCAAGGTAAACGAAGGAGGCTTTGGCATGGGACAGAATTCCACTCAAGTCTGAACAGCATTACCAGCTGAATGCCATTCAGCTGAACTGAATGAAAGTTCGTTCAGTTCACTTCCGTGAACTTTAGTTTCCTCCTCTGTAGAGTTTGGGTTAATACATATCTAGCTCCGTGGTCAATTTGCAACCGGGTAAATCCCAAGTCAGGCATGCAACAAGTGCTCAGTAAACATCAGGGTCCTCCTCTTGGGACGTTTTGCTCCTTCCTGTACTGTGTCTGCAAGCTTCTCCAGGACCTCACGGGCCGCCCTTTGATCTTTATTTCACCGCCATCTCGCCCCGCCCCCTTCAGATGGGAAGGGAAGGCAAGTAAGAATGGAGGAGGACCCCAGCTCTGAGGGCTTGACTTGGGGGACGGGGCGAGGGGGCGGGACCCGTGCTTATCTTCAGTATTACCAGGAACTAGTGAGCGCGTGAGTGTCACATAAAGTCCACACAGAGACTCACCCGTGCCGTTTCTCCCTGCTCGTGGTGGGGAGCGGAGCTAGGACGAAGAAGGCCATTCATTGGAGCAGACAGCCGCCACTCAGGTGGCCTACCTGTGCCCCGCCCCAGGGGGCCGTTCCAATGGGCGCGCGAGGTTTGAATAGGACCTAGTTGGCCTTGAAGGGTGCTGACCCTCGTCTTGGAGAATCAAAAGGGCATCTAGGTTGGGAATTCCCTGGCGGTCCAGTGATCGGGATTCTGAGCTCTCACTGCCAGAGTGCCCGGGTTTAATTCGTAGCAAGGGAACTAAGATCCCATAACCCACGTAGCCAAAAAAATAATAATAGTAACAATAAAATAAAGTTTATTTTTAAAAATCACATCTAGTTTAACTAGAGAGAGAGTAGATGCGGCTTGCTCGAATTAAAGCGCCCAAATTGGGCTCTGTTTGCTCCTCCTCCCATGTGGCCTTAAGGAGTCTCTTCCCTCTCAGCGCTGGGGTTTTCCCATGTGTAAAATGGGACCACCTCTCAAGAATGTGGGGCTGAAATAAGTTGACGTCTTTAACAGAGTCTCAGGGTAGATACTGCCCCTCTGTCTGGATGGGGGTGAGGTGTGGTGGCGGATGGTCACGGAGGCTCTAGACAGTGGGGCTGAGTCTCCTGATGCAACAGGCTGAAGCCACTTCCCCACAACCCCATATCCCAGTGGTTAAAAGCACAGGTTCTATACTCAAAACGTTCTGGTATGAATCACAGTTACACTACCTATCACTTACTGTCCTCAACTGTAAAATGAGACGGTAATCTTGGGCTCAAACAGTCGTCATAGGAATTATATGCCTGGTACATGGCAAGTACAAAATAAATGAGTTTATATTATTATTGTTATTATTTGACAGACAGGACTCCAGACGCCACCTCCCAGGCTCCAACTCCCTTTGGTCTCCAGGGAGACCTGCGGAAGGGACCCTGATCTCCAGCAGAAGGGACTGAGTGGTTTTTCCCAGGGGGGTCTGAGCTCTGGGGTCCCCTTATTTATTCCTTATGTTGTCTTGGGCATGTCGGCTCTCTCAGGGCCTCAATTTCCTCCATTTACTGAATGAGATTCTCGACTTGGTGTTCCCAGTTTAAAATCCCAGCGCTGCAAGAGGGCGACCCGGAGGAGCTTGGCATGGAGAAGTGACAGATAAGGTAAATGTGTGTGCAAAGGTGTGTGGGCTGGGGAAGCGGTGTGTGATTGCCTACTCCATCTGAGGCGGTCCCTGAGTTGTCCCCACGTAGGGTCAATGTGTTGCCGGCCACTTAGTCCCTGCTCTGAGGTGGCCTGGACCGGGTGTCCTGAAAGCAGCCCGGGGGCAGCGGCCAAGCCCGAGCACTGAAGCGAGGAGGGGGCGGAGCTGAGGGAGGGGACAGGGTCTCACGAACAAAGAGGAGGGCGGAGAGAGGCTGTCCCGAAGGCTCCGCGAATAGTACGACCCCGGGCCACTTACCCCGGCTTCGCGCGCCCTCCCTGACTTTGGCGCAAAGTTGCGTCCTCCTAGCGACGCCCACTCGACCAGCCAAGGTTGCAAGAGCAGTGGCCCCAAGACTGCAATCCTGTACTTCCAAGGCCCGCGAAGGGCGGGGCCTCCTCTAGGGGCGTGGCAGTCAAAATTGAATTTCCCCAATAGGGCGGGAGTGTGGGCGGGACCCTCCCCGGAATTGGCTGGCGCGGGGACTCGGGGCGGGGTCCTAGGGGCTGCTGGCGCGGCTNTTCGTGGGGCAGGAAGCCATGGAGTGTGGCGGGCACCCCCTGGTGGTGAGCACAGCTTGGGTGGGCCTTGTTGGGCCCTAGCTTCACAATCCAGATCCCTACCCTCCCTGTTTGATGCTTAGATAAGGCAAGGACCCAGCTGAGGCCACACAGCAAGCTAGCAGTCCAGGTGACTGGAACTAGGGGCTTCTCCTCTCGGTTCGTTGAGTTTTCCAACACACACTACCTAGGGAAGAAGACACCTCCCAGCAAGGAGTGACATCACAGATAAGAAGGATGGGACAGCAATGCATGATCATGGGTTAGAGGGGGAAACTGAGGCACAAGAGCCCAAGTGCCTGTGGTTTCTGGAGGCCTCCGAAGGCCTGACTCACGTCTATCCCCTGCAGAATTTCCTGAGCTGGCGTCAGGTGCCACAGGCACTGGGGAACTCACCGGGAAGGGACGGACGGAGCTCAGGGCCAGCCAGATGGCAGATGAAACCTTAGCTGGGCTGGATGAGGGAGCCCTGCGGAAGCTGGTAAGTGGTCCCATCATCTCTACTATGAGGACAGACAAGCCAGGCCGGAGAGGCAGGGTCTGTCCAGGATACCTCTCGGCTGCCGAGAGGAGGGGATGGGGGAGGGGCCAGAGGGGGGCTCAGGGAAACAGGGCTAGGCCTGTTCCGCGTGGCCGATGCAGAGGTTCTGGTGGCATATGCCCATCCATGCCAGGTGCTGAGGTGGTTCCTCCCAGCCCCCCAGTGCCACCACCTGTTTAAACAGTAACTGGTGAGGACTTGCCCATGTGCAGCCACAGGTGTGGGGAGGCTGGATTTGCCTCTCCCAAGCAACAGCCTGGGCAGTATCCACCCCTGGAGGCCAGCCCAATGATAACAGTAGCAGCAATGATTAATAATACACCAGGGCATAGCAGGGAGCAGGCTAAGCACACCGTCTCGCAGAATGGTCACAGCAGCTCCAAGAGCCAGGAGGAGAGGCTTGGAGAGGTAAAGTCACCTGCCCAGGGACACCCAGCTAGGAAAAGGATTAGCCAGGATCCAAAGAAACCCCCAAAGAGGATCATGGGAGACCAAGAGACCTGGATAAGTCAAGGCCAGAAGAGCTCATCAAGACAGGCCTTAGGGACCCTTAGGAGCTCTGTGACTTCTAATCTATCTGTAAAATGGGAGGTGGGGGCAACGTGTGTGAACGTAATATCTAAGATGTGTATAAGAGACAGGGCTCAGGGAAACAGGGCTAGGCCTGTTCCGCGTGGCCGATGCAGAGGTTCTGGTGGCATATGCCCATCCATGCCAGGTGCTGAGGTGGTTCCTCCCAGCCCCCCAGTGCCACCACCTGTTTAAACAGTAACTGGTGAGGACTTGCCCATGTGCAGCCACAGGTGTGGGGAGGCTGGATTTGCCTCTCCCAAGCAACAGCCTGGGCAGTATCCACCCCTGGAGGCCAGCCCAATGATAACAGTAGCAGCAATGATTAATAATACACCAGGGCATAGCAGGGAGCAGGCTAAGCACACCGTCTCGCAGAATGGTCACAGCAGCTCCAAGAGCCAGGAGGAGAGGCTTGGAGAGGTAAAGTCACCTGCCCAGGGACACCCAGCTAGGAAAAGGATTAGCCAGGATCCAAAGAAACCCCCAAAGAGGATCATGGGAGACCAAGAGACCTGGATAAGTCAAGGCCAGAAGAGCTCATCAAGACAGGCCTTAGGGACCCTTAGGAGCTCTGTGACTTCTAATCTATCTGTAAAATGGGAGGTGGGGGCAACGTGTGTGAACGTAATATCTAGGTCCTTCAGCTGGCATGAGGATGGAATGAGGCATGGGGCCAGATCTTGGTGTGGAAAAAGATGGGCCCCCCTGTATCCCCTTTCCCCTAGCTTCTTCTTGAAGCCCCTCCCCCAACATGGGCACCATGCACAGAGAGGCAGTGGGGCAATCGAGCAGGGCGAGTGTGTGTCCACCAGCAAGGGCAGAGAGCTGTGGAACAGGAGGGGCCAGAGCGCCACCCCCTCAGCCCCTGACCCACGTCCAGCGGGTCAGTAAGATTTACTTTCCCTGGGAGAAGGCAAATGACCCACCCCACCCCCATTCCATTCCTTTGGAGGCAGGGGCTGGAGCCAGCCAGTTCAGCCCAGTCACTGGGCAGTGCCCAGTCACTGCCATCGTCTACCCAAGGCACTCGGCCTTGGACAGCACCTCAGACTCTGGGTGTCTGCCACGGCCACAGGTGGCTGTGTGCAACCCGAAGGAGAGGGGCTTCCAAAGGCTCCCACCCTGTCAGCTCGACTTCTCGGCAGGAAGTCAGAATCCTAACGTGGGTAGTGGAGAGAAAGCTAGGTCTCCGCGCATCCCCATCTCTAGGGGTCCGCCCAGGCTCACGGCTCTCAGCCGCAACCCCCGCTTCATGCAGGCTTGGGCAGTGGAAAAGGTTTCGGAGAAGCTGGAGCGTTGGCTGTAGGCCGCCCATCCCCGACCCCCTCCCTGGGAGAGGACTAGCAAGACCTCGCCCCTCATCTCGGACCCCGAACCCCGCCTTCCCTTTCCCCAAACCCTTCCCATTCCGGGACCGGGCCCTCCGCGGCCAGGCGCCCGCCATTACTGTGCCCCAGCGCCGCCGAGGGTCCCGCCCTGCGCGCGCCGGCCTAGTGGCAGGAACGGGGGGCGTCCCGAGCCGGGCTCCTCCCCGAGGGGCCGGGCCTTATAAGGGAAAAGTTGACCCGCGCCCGAGCGTTGGGCCGATTTGGGGAACCCGAGATGCCCTGCGGACGTCGGCTCCGGCACACGCCTGCGAACTCGGGAGAGAGGCTGTGCGGGAAGGTGGCACCTGGGGCCACGAACACCACGTGCGCCTCCGCCACACGCCGGGACGCCCTCCGCCTCGGTCCCGGGCTGCAGATCGGGCACTGACACTAGCTGGGTGGCCTGCGGAAGCTGCTTAAGTCCGCGAACCTGGGTTTCCTCCCCGTAGCCGGGGATGTTAAAGCAGGCGGTGGCGGGGGGCTTCCTGTCTGACTGGCTCCGGGCCGGGCGCCTCGGGCCGGGCTGCTTGGGAGAGGCGTGGGCGGTGCGGGCGGCCGCGGTGGAGCGGCCCGCGTGTCTTCAGCGCCCTCTGGCGAGGTCTGGCTTCGCTGCCGGCCGGTCCCCCTTCCGTACCCGGAGGAGCCGGCACTGAGCGAATGCCTGCAGTCTCCCCCGTGGTGCTGGTGGGGACAGGAAGACTCCGGGGCTCAGTCGCCCCCGGCAGCCAGAGTACAAAGTACCCAGAGGCCCAGCCCCCCGGGTGGAGGAAGCACCCTCTTTCCTCTCAGGAGAATTTCACCGGGCAGTTTCGGAAACCGCCCCATCTCCTTCCCTTTTCCCCCGGCGGACAATGGCGCTTTGTACTTCCTTCCCTCCCAACAGCAGCCCCCTCCACTCAGGGCGGTGGGGCCGGAGAGGGCAGGGAACGCGGGACACACAGCAGGGACACGGTGGGTGGACCTTTGTCTCCAAGCCCAAAGGGAAGGGTCATGCGCGAGGGTGACCAGTGGGGTGGGGCTGTCCATTCCCCAGCCCTGCCCCACCCACGGCGGGGAATCAGACAGAGGCTCCCATTTTCCAGATGGGGACACTGAGGCTCCCAGGGGTGGGCAGAAGTTCCCACATCAGCCTTTCTTCAAGGATGAGAACCCCATCTCAGGATTCCAGAGGGTTGCGAAGGGGAACCCAGGAGACAGAGGGCCAGGGCTCATTGTATCTCTGAGCCTCTTTACCCTCTGCACAGGAGGGGCTGCATCAGCTGGCCCCCAGGCCCACAATCTCCTAGCTTACCACAGAGGGCTTGGGACCTGAGTCAAGGTCAGGACTGGGGGTAGAGTGCTGAGCCTCCCTCTCCACCCCCTCCCACATAATAGACTCCCTTAAACCCCAGGGCATCTCTAGGCCAGGCTGCAGGGGGTCCCCAGTATAGTGCAAGGGTCCTCAAGATATTCACCATAGCAGATAGACAGCAGTCACAGAGCTATCCTCAGCCCAGGGAAGGCCCCAGAGTCATGGAAACCTGGGTTCAAACCCTGGCTCAGATCACTTCTCCCTGAGCCTCAGTGTCATCTGTCAAATGGGAATAATAGAGTGCCTAGGGCTTCTGTGAAGTTGGGTCAGGTATCGGACTCAGCACAGGATCTGGCACACAGATTCTCAGTAAACATAGATGCCTCTGGGGATCCTGTCCTCACTCCCCTCACTTTTCTCTCTCCCCTCTTGTCTGACTCTGGAATCAACCATGCACAGCTCTGCAAGGTGGGGGACCCCAAGTCACCTTCCCTATCCCCACCCACTACCCCGAAGCGGGGCCATTGTTCCATTTGANCCCTCGGGTCCAGGCCCTGTCTCTTATACACATCTGGTACGTGCCCCGGCCCCACTGCGTGCTGCCCTCAGTGACCCCTCCACCAACCCCCCTGGCCTCTCACCTGACACTTCTTCCTTCCCTTCCAGCTGCCACCTTGGCTGGAAGGCTGTACAGTGGGCGTCCCAATAGTGGCTCAAGAGAGGACAGCAAGGGGCAGGCAGCATGCCGGCTGGAACTGTGTGAGGTAAGGGGCGTGGGTGAGGTCCTGGGCCCACCGATGCCAGCATCGCAGAGCGCCTGTGTGTCTCTCACTGATTGGGGGGGGGGGGTGGCGCCCAGCTTGTGTTTGGGGAATACTGGGGCTCTAATCTCAGGCTTCTGCCCCACTCTCCCAGGCAAGCTCTGGTGACATGTCCCCACGCCAGAGTTCGTCTCTACCCAGGCCTGCTGAGCAAAGCCAGCTTATCTGCACTGCTCCCAGGCTCTTGTCTGTCTCCCATTACCACCCTGCTGGCCTCCCACCCCCACACTAGCCTTCCAGCCTCCACTCAGTGGACCGGGGATCTCCCTGAGATGCAACTCACACCCTGGCTCCGGCCCAGCTTAGACCATCCGTGGCTGCCCCTCCTGCTCCAGACAGCCCACATCCTTACCTTGGCTCATCGGGTCCTGCCTTCAGGCCCCAGCTGTTCACAGGGTCTGTTCTCCAGGGCCTGTGGGTGAGAGGTCGGGCCCTGCAGGTTCCCTAAGTGGCCAGCAGAGCCACTGGGCCCCTCAACCTGGCAGGCCTGGCCCCTAGTGTTAGTCGCTCAGTCATGTCCGACTCTTTGCGAACCTGTGGACTGTGGCCTGCCAGGCTCCTCTGTCCATGGGATTCTCCAGGCAAGAAGACCGGAGTGGGTAGCCATTCTCTCCTCCAGGGGATCTTCCCAACCGAGGAATCAAAGCCGCGTCTCCTTCGTTGCAGGCAGATTCTTCACCACTGTGCCACCTGGGAAGCCCCCTACCCCACGGGTTAACCAGGCTGAGGCCAGGGATCAGGGGTCTCCACTCCAAAAACCTGTTAAGTCTGGGAGTCCCCGGTAGCTCTCCTGCTGTCCCCAGCCCCTGGCATCAGGACCTGGTCCTCTCTGAACTTCCTGTGGCCAGGCAGTGCCAAGAGGTTGGAAAATGGGAATTCAAGACTGCCCGTGGTGTGCCAGCAACCATGCTTAAGCAGGCGCACCTGCAGCGAGCCATGCCCAGCCCCTCTGCTTTGCATGCCCTGCCCGGGGCGCTGCCAGCCCAGGGAGCCTTGGCCTCATCCTGTGGGCCTCCCGCAGGTGCCGAAGCCAGAGGAACAGAAGCAGCAGGTGAAGGTTCCAGAGCCACCCCCGACCCCCAGCAGCACCAGCCGGGATGTGACCACGGTGACGCTCCTGCTGCGGGCCCCTCCCGGGGACACACCCAGCCCACCTGCCTCAGCCGACAGTTCGCCCACCACTACCTCTCCTGAGCCTCTGCTGGAGCCTGCCGAGGAGGCCCTGTGCCCTGCCCCCGAGGCTCTGGGCAGTCCTGAGCCTCCCCCCAGCCCGCCCAGGGCCTCCAGCCCTGAGCCCCAGGAGCCTCCAGCCACCCCCAGCACAGACAGGCAGGTGGTCGACAAGGTGAGTCAGGATGAGGGGCGGGGTTGCCAAGCAGGTGAGCTCCCGGGTCTGGGAGTCAGGCCCTTGCCCACACCGTGTCTCCCCTGCAGCTCTCGCCCGGCCCCACGGAGCCCCCTGCCCCCCAAGGCCCCACCAAACGTTGCTCCGACACAAAGAGAGCAGGTGAGGGTTCCGGCAGCAGAGACAGCACGGCCTTCCCTTCCCTGCCTGCAAAATGGGTTGTGGTGCATTCTCTCAAGCATTTTTAATGCTTTGTATGGAGTGTTATATAAAAAGCTTGTAGACTTATGCTAAAAATGGAAGAATTAAGTAGGAGATTTTATGGATTCATATATCTACATTTTTTGTTGTTAATCCATTTTTGTCACCATTTCTGGGTTTAAACTAAAATATCCATAACAATTCTGAAGCATTCTGAAAATGAGTGTTGCTCAGTTCCAAGTGGCCTCGATTCACTAAATTATTCAGTGCTCTACATAAATGTGTCAAATTTATTCACGGGGCATAAATGAAGAGATCTAGTGCTTGATAATCCAGAACTGCTTTTTAAATAATGAATAAAATCATTTAAAGACATTGAAAGAAGGATAACAAGTAGCCCTTAAAACTTTCTCTTGGCCCCAGAACTGTACTGTTCTACAATTGAATATCAACATAAAGGAGATTTATAAGAATTTGATTATAAGCTAAATAAGCATAGGTTTAAACAGGCATTAGACTGATCAAGTTGTAAGTGGGACATTC